>CM038677.1:274059439-274492528 GCA_021605205.1 Aegilops longissima
TGGGAAATCACCGTGGACGATCAGCAGCAATCAAAGTTATCGAGCTGTGAAGACACGTCCCCAAACTTTTTCTCACACTGACAAACCTCTTGAAGCCGAGGACTGGCTTCGAGACATGGAAAGAAAATTAATTATTGCCCAGTGTTCAGACCTTGAGAAGGTGCTTTATGCTCCGCACTATCTCACTGGAGCAGCCGCATCATGGTGGGAAAATTTCCTACACATGCACCCCAACGAAAACAATATAACATGGGAGGAATTTAAAGAAGGTTTTCATGGGGCACATATTCCTTAGAGTCTCATGAAGATCAAAAAGAGAGAATTTGATGACCTCAAGCAAAGGACGATGACGGTGTCAGAATACAACAGTCAGTTTACTCTGTTGTCTCGCTACGCCAACGAGGAGCGTATGTCGGAAAAAAAAAGATGGAAAAATTTCTAGACAGACTGACGCCCGCGCTTAAATGTCAACTGGTCGTGCACACCTTTCCAGATTTTAAGACGCTGGTGGATAAGGCCATTACCTTGGAAAATGAGAGACGCAGCTTAGAAGATTTCCGCAAGCGGAAGAGGGACCAGACTAATCATGCCCGCAACCACCGCAGCAGGACAGATGTTCAGAAAAACTGGACACCCAAACCCACGACAGGCGTCTCACGCCCAATCAAGAATTTTCATGCAAGGGACAAGGAGTTAACATACCACCCAGGCATTACCTGTTACGCTTGTGGAGAAGAAGGGCACTATGCCAAGCAGTGCCCCAAGCCAAGGAACTCGACCCCAAAGCCGAACTACGGAGGCAATAATTCGGCGCCAAAGCGCAACAATTTCAACCCAAATAACAACCACAGGAAGGGTCATCTGAACCACATGACCAAAGAGAAAGCACAAAATGCCCCAGATATCGTACTCAGCACGCTTCACATCAACACAATACCTGCCATGGTTTTGTTTGATTCTGGAGCTTCTCACTCATTCGTTTCGAAAAGTTTTGCCTTGCAAAATAATTTTTCGATGCTTCCCTTGGAAAAATCTATGACCGTCAAGTCCCCTGGAAGCAAGTTACCCAGAGTTACTGCCAGGGTGTGGTTATCGAGTTTGAAGGGTTGAAGTTCCACGAAAATCTTATCATGTTGGAAAATAAAGGACTGGATGTCATCCTAGGGATGGATTGGTTAACCACCAACAAAGGTTTTATTGATTGTTTCAACCGGACCGTAATTCTCACCCATCACCACGGGAAGACCATAAAAGTTTCACCCAAGGAAAGAAAAATATCCCGGCAACCGAGATTGAACAAGGTGGATATTTCTGAATTGAGCAAGGTTCCAGTAGTGTGCGAATTTCTAGATGTATTTCCCGAAGAGCTACCAGGCATGCCACCAGACCGAGAGATAGAATTCAGCATTGAGCTAGCACCCGGAACCGCCCCCATATACAAGAAACCATACAGAATGGCACCATCCGAATTGGTAGAACTGAAGAAGCAAATAAAACAATTACTGGGCAAGGGTTATATACGAGCCAGCTCCTCACCCTGGGGTTCACCAATTTTATTTGCCAAAAAGAAGGATGGAACACTGAGATTGTGCATAGACTATCGAGCGCTAAACATGGTCACAATCAAGAACAAATATCCGATGCCATGAATAAATGATTTAATCGATCAACTAGCTCAGGCCAAGGTATTCTCAAAGATTGACTTGAGGTCGGGGTAGCATCAACTGAAAGTGCGAACCGAAGATATTCCCAAGACAGCTTTCACCTCCAGATACGGATTGTATGAGTTCACCATAATGCCATTCGGACTAACAAACGCCCCTGCATATTTTGTTCACCTCATGAACAAAGTATTCATGAAGTTTATGGACAAGTTTGTTGTGGTATTTATCGATGATATTCGGGTATACTCCAAAACACCAGAAGAGCACGCTGAACATCTCCGAATTGTACTGGGGGAACTCAGGAAACATCAATTGTACGCTAAATTCAGCAAGTGTGAATTTTGGCTAAAGCAAGTAGGTTTTCTGGGCCACGTACTGACCCAAGAAGGTATCGCCGTAGACCCGAAAAAGTCAAGGCCGTTACTTGGCTGGAAGCCACCAGCCGCGTGACGGATGTCTGAAGTTTCTTGGGAATGGCGGGATACTACCGAAGATTTATTGAAGGGTTCTCCACCATAGCAAAGCCAATGACGCAACTACTCAAGAAAGACAGGAAGTTTGAATGGACGGAAGCTTGTGAGAAAAGTTTCCAAGAATTAAAGAGGAAATTAACGTCACCACAGGTATTAATTGTGCCGGACATACACAAGAATTTTGAGGTATATTGCGACGCATCCCGGAAAGGCCTCGGATGCGTGTTGATGCAAGAAGGCCAGGTGGTCGCATATGTCTCCAGACAACTTCGCAAATATGAAGAAAATTATCCTACTCATGACCTGGAGTTAGCAGCAGTTATACATGCACTCAAAGAATGGAGACACTTTTTACTTGGAAATCGTTGTGAGATATATACAGACCATAAGAGCTTCAAGTATATTTTCACACAACTGGAACTGAATTTGAGGCAACGACGCTGGTTGGAACTAGTGAAGGATTATGATGTTGGAATCCACTACCACCCAGGAAAAGCAAATGTAGTGGCAGACGCCCTAAGTCGGAAACCTAGCCCAAACGACGACGGCCTGCCAAACCTGAGGCTTGAATTCCAGCAGGAGTTTGCTAAACTCAACCTGCTGGTAGTCACCGAAGGAAGCATATCAAATTTAGAAATACAGCCTACCTTGATGGAGACAATTAAAGAGGCTCAGCATGGACACCCCAGCATTGAAGGCATTAAACGGAAAGTGAGTTTGGGCAAGGCCCCAGAATTCATTATCGATAAGCAGGGAATATTGTGGTACAGGGATAGACTTTGCGTACCAAATATCAAGGATCTTAAGCAGCAGATCTTAGCTGAAGGCCACACCGCCCCGTATTCGATACATCCTGGAGGGACAAAAATGTACAAGGATATTCAGGAAAAATATTGGTGGCACGGTCTAAAAAGGGACATAGCCACGTTCATCGCATGTTGTGACTCTTGTCAACGCATCAAAGCCGAGCATGAGAAACCGGCCGGACTTTTACAGCCAAATAAAATACCCGAGTGGAAATGGGATGAGATTGGGATGGATTTTATTGTTGGGCTACCTCGGTCACGGCACGGAAATAACGCCATTTGGGTCATCACTGATAGACTGACTAAAGTAGCACACTTCATCCCCGTGAAGACAACCCACACCACTCAGAAGCTTGCTAGGATCTACCCTTCCCGTATCGTCTGCTTACATGGAGTCCCAAAGAAAATAATCTCGGACATAGGCACTCAATTTGTCTCCCGATTTTTGGATCACTTACAACAAGCTCTGGGAACTCAGCTGGCATTCAGTATCGCATACCATCCCCAAACAGATGGGCAAACTGAGCGAGTAAACCAGATTCTAGAAGATATGCTGAGAGCATGTGTCCTTACCTATGGGACCAGTTGGGAAGAGAGCTTACCATACGCAGAATTCGCATATAACAACAGTTATCAGGCCAGCCTGCAGATGGCACCATTTGAGGCTCTGTACGGGCGAAGATGTCATACCCCGCTAAATTGGTCGGAAACCGGAGACAGCCATATCTTCGGCCCAGACATGCTCAAAGAGGCTGAAGATAAGGACAAGGTGATTAAGGACCACTCAAGACAGCCCAAAGTCGACAGAAGAGTTATTACGATCAAAAACATCGGGGAATCAGCTTTGAACCCGGTGAATTTGTGTACCTACGAGTATCCCCTATGAGAGGCCTGCATCGAGTCAAGATTAAAGGGAAGCTAGCACCAAGATTCATCGGACCATTCTGCATAGTGGCACGGAAAGGCACGGTAGCCTACCAGCTAGACTTACCAGAAGATTTATCCGACGTCCACGACGTGTTCCACGTCTCGCAATTGAGGAAGTGCGTGAGCAACCCAGAGAAACAAGTACCCCATGAAAACATTGACGTGCAGCCAGACCTCACATATCGAGAGCATCCAATAAAAATCTTGGAAGAGTGCGAAAGGAGAACCCGACAGAAAACCATCAAGTTCTTCAAAGTTCGATTGGAGCAACCACACCGAAAGTGAAGCCACTTGGGAAAGAGAGGATTTTCTTCGGACAGAGCACCCAAATTTATTTGAGGATCAGCTGGAATCTCGGGGACGAGATTTTTCCTAAGGGGGTAGGTGTTGTGACACTCCAAAAAATTTTGTTTTAGTTTTCAGCAAAAGCTTTGTTGGTTTTGAAGGAGGTCATTTAAACCCTTCCAAAAATCTCCTTCTCTCAAGAATTTTCCCTTTGACAAAAGATTTTATTTTGGCATCTTCTTCAACTCTGGTGTTGGTTATTAAAAACCTTTCTTCTGATTTTCCCCCTTCTCAAGAATTGTTTTTGGGATTTATATTTCTTTTAGAAGAAAACCCTAGGAGTTTTGGGTCTTCTCTTATTTGAAAACCATCCATGGTTTTGCCATGCCTCATGTGGAAAAATCTTCCCAAAACCCCTCCTTCCCCTTTGGGACAATTCAAATATTCTGTCCCAACAAGTCCAACTCATTTTTGGATTTTATTTCATTAAATTCTTTTCCCAAAACAATTTTGTCCATTATTTTGAGCCTAGGTGATTTGCAAAGCAAGTACCTAAATGCCTTTGAGTTTTGTTCTTAAACCAACTATTCTAGATAATCCTTGGTACCCACAACCTAGAACAATCAAGATCCACTCTTCTTCTTTTCAAAAATTTCAAATTTCAGTCTCTGCAAGTTTGGACCAGATTTGTCAAATTTGATGAAATTCATATCTCCTCTCCTCCAAAAATTCCACCAAAATTCAGGCAACCCCCAGATGCAATGAGAGGCCACTGTTTATTTGCATTTTCAGATATGTTCAGAGTTTCAGAGTTCAGTGTCGTTTCCCTTCGTCAGAGTTCAGTCACGCGTCGGCAGTGCGCCTGGTGCGTTCCGCACAGCCCCTCCTCCCTATCCAGAGTGCCGCACGCACGCTCGGCCGGTTCCTGGCGTCGGTGGCACCCTGGCCCGCCCTCGCCGGCGTCTTCTGCGGCGTCGGGACCTCCGTGGCGGCCGACGAAGGCACCCTACGCATAACGCCGTTCGGCGCCGCCAAGCCACTGGGAGCTCCGCGTGGCCATCTCCGTGCCAGCGCGCGCATGCAGCACCGTCGCCGTGGCCTGGCACGCACAGGCGCGCTCCGCCGCCGCCGCGTGCCGCACGGCCGTTCGATGAGATCAGGCCGTAACCTCCCCACCTTGCTGAGTTGGGCACCGGGATGGGCTCGTTACGACGTCTAGTCAGTGCTCAAGCCCCTAAACCAACTGCCCAGCCACAACGCCGCCGTAATCACTCGCCGGACTTATCCCTTTTGCGGCAACCGCCTCGGGCCGGCTATTTATAGTGCCTCCAAGCTCGCTCTCGCCCCCGCACACCTCCACCACCTCACCAGACCCCGCCCAGCCACTGGAAGAACCTCGAGGGGCCCTTCTTCCTCGACTCCGGCCAACTCCGTCCGCTTCGGGCTCCGGCAACATTCTCGCTGGTGAGAGCTTCTCCACCGCCCTAGACTTCCCCGTAGCCTCATGGAACCTATAGAAGGCTAACCCCCACTCCAATTCGACCCCAGCAGCTCTCTCCGACGAGGCCCACGACCACCCGAACCACCGTCCGCCGGAGCAAGGGCCGCCGTCGAAGTGGTGCTCGCCGGCGACCACCACCACCACCCACCGACGCGGAATGATGCACTGAACACGGAGGTACCCTCCGATCTCCCTACCTCGCCGTGGATCGCCGTCGGCGACCACCGCGGCTCTCGGGCACCGTCGTGCTCTGCCGCCTCTTTTGAATATTCAAACCTGACGGGTGGGACCTGCCCGTCAGCCTCTCTGTTGTTTTTTTCGAACCTTTTTCGGAAAGAGTATTCTGGCAAAATACGCTTTCCAAACTGAATCGTTTTCTGCACTTTTCTGCTTAGGCCCCTGAGAGTTTTCTGTTTCGTTACAGATGGGTCCTTGGACCAAAACTCATATAACTTTTAAACAGTAAGGGATTTTTGAGTGATTCTTTTTCTGTCCTGTTCAAAATTTTGTCTAGTTTTTTATCAGATTTATTTGAAAAATATTTGCAATATTGTTTGAGCACCCCTTTTTATTTACGTTAGTGCGGATATTTTTTTATACCGTAGATACTGAAGGAGGTGACGGGACCGCGAACTTCACCGAGCTAGGCCCCGACTACTCCGAACCAGGCAAGCATGTATGAAGTTTTGATATGATGAGTGTTTGGGCATGTTTGCATTAGTTTAGTATCATGGCATGTTCATGAGCATCTCGATGAAAGTTTATCTCGTAAGAGTTGAGGAAAGTGAGTTTCGGGAAATCCATGAGTTGTTGGAAACATGTTGCATGGCCATGAGTTGGCATGAGAATGGGTAAGATGGCAGTGTTGTAGCATGCCAGTCTTATGCCAGATCGTTGACCCAGTGTCAACATAAATCAGTCTAATTCCCGTCCGTCTCCCCTTTTCGTACTACCACATGTTTTCCGCAAGGGATACGGCTTAGTAAGTTGCAAACCACTTCCTGGTACACACCAAATCGAGAGGTCGGGATGAGGGTTCCATGGCCCTGGATTAAAGCCTTTCATCCGGTCAGGGGGCATGGGTGTTTCCGGTTGGGACCGAGAGGGGGGCACCCCTTAGAGCGCACGTATATAAATTTGATCCCATGCTATTCGAGATTGTGATCTCCCCGTCTCAAAGTTTTTCTTGAACGCTGTCTAGGGTGATTCCTGGTAACGTGAGGTAGGATGGGTGTGTACTGGTTAGCTGTGTTTTCTATGAAATACCGTAAACGGAACTAGTCCTTCGTGACTACGGAAATCCGTTGGCTGTGGATAATTTTAGTACAAACTCTGCAGAGTCACAATTCTTGAAATTCATCTTATCAATGTCCAAGTCATTGTGTTCATCCTATCTTGTCAAGTGTCGGTCTCGTGATGAAACTCCCGAGAACCATATGAGTGTTAAAATGTTTATTTTCCTGTGAATGGACTAACCCGCTTATTAACTTGTGATGAATATTTTCCGTGAGCACCATTTCTTGTAAGTTATGGATAATGAGTTATTAGCCCTTTCTGCGATGTCGCTCAGACGTCCGACTGTGGTATTGTTGTTTATTTATTTATTTATGATATAAGCCCTTTCTGCGATGTCGCTCAGACGTCGGACTGTGGCATTGTTGTTTATTTATTTATGATATAAGCCCTTTCTGCGATGTCGCTCAGACGTCCGACTGTGGCATTGTTGTTTACTTATTTATGATATAAGCCCTTTATGCGATGTCGCTCAGACGTCCGACTATGGCATTGTTGTTTACTTATTTATGATATAAGCCCTTTCTGCGAAGTCGCCCAGACGTCAGACTGCGGCATTGTTATTATTTAATTTTGTTATAAGCCCTTTCTGTGATGTCGCTCCGACGTCCGACTGCGGCACACATGTCTTTTCTTTCAATATAAGCACTTTATGAGGTGTCGCCTAGACACCTGACTGTGGCAATGCTTTATTTATTTATTCACCCTTCGAGGCGTCGCTTCAGACACCCGATCGGTTTTGAGTTTATCTTCTTTGGGTTTTCGAGCGGACTACCGCCGATTCCCTTTTTACTTACCTTTCTATACTAAATTGATTGCACATTGTTAAATTATCATGACACATTCATGCATATATTTGTTATATCTTTTGTCCGAATCTGTCTAAGTAGTACTTTCAAAGTACTCACCGCTTGTTGATTTGGCCATATCTTGTGAAAGCGATCTCATGGATGAAGAGTTCGATAGCGAGTCCGACGGCTAGAGGAGTCCCAGTCAGTCTCGTGCGACCCCTGGATTAGTCACTGTGATATATTCGCTTCCGCTACCCAAATAAATTCACCGAGCCTCACCTCGACGCTCGATGAGCCTCCAGTGTAGGAGTCATATCTCCCACTCCACTGTGTTATTCCACCACTTTACCATGAGTCAGTAGTATGCAACCACTCCACTGTGTCATATCCGCCACTATGTATAATTATTGGCGTGCTTGTAATAAATTGTTGAGCAAGTTCAACTCGACCCTGTAATATATCATATGCTACTGGCTCATTGTATCAAGATTTTGTCTACCGGTATGGAGGATTTTCCTCACACTGGATTTTATAGGTCGGTTTCTCAATAAATATTTTTATTGAAAAACCGGTCGTTACAGTTTATGATTGTTCGGGTTGTTTTCCCTACTTTTGACCCTCCTGAGGTTCCTGCTTCCATGGGTGGTGTCGGTCATTGGGTGTCGGTATTCCTTGACCTGAAGAATTCAAGGTTCCAGCTTCTTGATTCCTACTATGGACCAAAAGATGAATGTGCGGTACTCCTGTTTCGGCGGATGACCGACAACATCAAGAGGATTTGGAAGGATGCCAGCAACGACAGGGAGACACCCTTCAGTCCAGTTAGCATCGACAATTTCCCTCTAGATTGGATTGATGTCCCCCAGCAGCAAAACAAGTATGATATCCACTTTTTCTCTTTTATCACATTTGTTTAACTGTAGTTGTACTTAAGCTGCGATGTGTTTAATTCGTTGGCTTTCTTTTTCTGTTCTAACACTATTCTTTTTACTTCGTTTGATGGCAGTATCGACTGCTGTTTCTTCATGCTTATGAATGTTAATTCGTATCATGACGGGGTTCTTGCAAATTATTCCCATGAGAATATCGGGGATATCAGGAAGACATGGCTGTACTCAATGGCTTCTTCTAACCTGTTTGAGACAGACTTCCAATCTCTGTTTGGCTACTACACATGTAAGTATTTTGGAAGTTGGAATGCTTACCTGCACTTCAACTTTTATTCTACCTGAACTTCACATTTTTTTCTCTCAAACTTGGACTTCTGCTTGAGATCTAGCTGGGCCGCTGGTTTTGGAAGGAGAGGAGCATTTTCTTTGTACATGAACTTCATTTCTATCTTTCTTAATTTTGCTTGTGTGCTTGGTTTCAGTAATTTCTGTCCTTCCATTGCTTAAATGGACATGAGCTTTTTTTTGTAATTGAACTTGAGAGATGATGGCTTTCTATGGTTTTTGTTAGCTGTAGTTGAATAATTTCGAGTTCATCGGTTTATCTTGAACTGTGCCTCTGGTTGTGCCTGAACTTAATTTAGTTTTTTACTGCAACTAATTTTTTTTGGTCAGCTTGAGTAGTAACCATGTCATCTTCATTAGTTGGACTGCACATTGTGACGTTCCTGAACTTCAGTTTGTATTTTAATGGTGATGTTTTCTCTTCTTTTTTTTCTTTGACAGTGGATCCGTTGGAGTTGACCGATTACCACTACTCATTCCTCGAGTCACAGAATACCAGCCTAGGGAGGAACCGATGAGTACAGCTCCGATAGAAGATGATAGACCTTGGACCCTTATTCCTTCCAAGTTGGGGGAGCAGGCTGGCGATATTCGTGGTACTCCAAAAACCCATGCTCTGGGAAGGTGATCACGATGGAAGCACCAAGGTAAGTGATTTCGTCCGATGATGATTTTGAGAAGATTGCTTACCCGAAGAATGCTAAACGTCCTGCTGGAACTGTTGCTGGTAGAGGTGGGAAGAATGATGTGATGACCAGGAGGAAACCGGCAGTTGAGTCTGGGAACATAATTACCTCCAAGCGAGCATCAAGATTGCCTTTGAAGTGGCGTTCTCCTGTCCCTCCCCTGAAAAAATATAGTTACCCTCATCTATCCGAGGCCCGGAAGTTGAAACAGTATGTGCTGAGTAAAAACGGTCTGGAGAAGTATTCTGGGTGAGTTACCCTCATCTGTCGTTCCCATGCCTTGGAGTTGTAGGGTCTGAACTTCTGTTGTTGTATTGTCTGAACTGCCATTGTTTTAGTATATGAACTTCTGTTTTATGTCTCCTCTTGCCTTTTGAGTTATAGTGTCTTGACTTTTGTTTTGTTGTTGTATCTGAACTTCTAATATATTTTTTACCATCCTTTTGTATTCTACAGGACAAGCTACTGCATGTTTACCATTCCTGGGAATGTGATTGACCTCACAGGAGATTTCCTTTATAGGCTTTTCGGTGATGGGCAGCAGATGGAAGGAGACATAATGGATTATCTCATATCTTTGTGGAAGGATAACCCGGAAACCTCTGAGATATTCTCTAATCCTGACAGGGTTGTACTTAGTCCCAACTTCATACAGGTTTTAGTTCTTTGCACCCCTATCTCCTTTTTTTTGCCTTAGTTTTGTTGTAGTGGCATCTGGGAGGTGTTTTAATTGTGTTTTGGGTGAATGCACAAGATTGCTGGAGTATGATTTCTTCTCATAGCAGTCAGCCCAAAGTTTGATGCAAAAAAATCTGCTGGTCTCCTCCCAATGTTTGTTCGCAAGGAAGAAGACCTTCTTAACGCAAAGCTGGTTAGTTTTTAATAACTCTTGCTTTTTTTTAATTTCACGTGCATCCTTTTGCTGAGTTTGTCAATAAGTTTTTGTTCATGTTCTTTCTTTAGTACATATGCTTTATAGTTTGTGTTCACCGGTCCTTTCATTCTTGGCAGGTTTTATTGATTCTATTCAAGCCAATTGGCACAATGGCGCACTACAGTGTGTACGTGGTGAATAGATATCGTGACAGTATTGACATCCTTGATTCACTTTCTTACGATAATATGCAAACGTCGCGACCGAGTTACCATGGGGACTGCCAAAATATCGTGAGTGTTTCTTAGCCTGATCCTCCTTTCACATTCTCTTGTTTGACACGGAGATTATTATGCCTTGTGTTGACAAAATTTGTTGTTGTCTCTTTTTTGGTAATACTGCTTGAACTGACTATCATTTAGAAGTTGAACTTCTGCTAGTTTGTTTAGGTGGATCTTATACGAGTGTCGCTTTTTATGTACCTGATCTTAACTATTTTGGTTAACATGTTTTAGACTTCATCTAATTTTGTTATTTCCGGCAGATAAAGAGATTTGTTGGGTTGCTCGAGGAGGTGTACGGCAAGGCTACGTACAAGGAGAGCAAGCAGCCTAACTGGGTGACTATTGCAAAGAGGCCGACTTTCATCGATGTTCCGAAGCAGAAGAGTAATGATTGTGGTTTCTTTGCCGTGAAGTTCAGCTCTTCGTATGACGACGACGAGATTGATGAAGATTTTGGTGATGTTGAAGTATGTTCTGTCTTTGTTCTTGTCTCATCATCCTTTGATTTTTCTTGTGTGTTTTTGTTGTGACGCTCCTGCTGTGGTTTTAGATATGCGTTACTAAACCATCGTTTTCACCTTTCTTTTTGTTTGCAGGCTGCTGCAGATGACTGGAAGGCTGAGTTCATGCACACTCTGATTTTTAGCGAGAAGAATGAAGTCATGCGTTCAGAGCTCCCTAAAGAGATCCAGTCCTTTGGCCCGTGAATTCGAAGCATTAGTTTCATCTGTAGATTTGATTTCGTACAGATTTTTAGGTTTGACAATGATTTGAACAATTCTATAAAGATTTCGGTGTAAGAATGTTTTTAGTGATTTGTGTATCTACTATAGGTGAAGCACTACTACTTATTATGTTGTGGACAAATGCATTTGGTGTGAAGAATGATTTGGCTTTGTGAATTTCAATGTACTACGTCGTTTTTTCAGTATCCATGTGTTGAATGTTTTTGCCCCAACAGATGTACCTGAACTTCTGCCTCGGTTTTGGTTGAACTGCTTGATTTTTTTGGTGTTGTTTATTATTGGGCCCCCAACATATGATTGTATACTTGAACTACTGCTTTGAGATGTGGCTGGGTTGCTGTTTTCAGATGGAGAGGATATTCTGTGTTGTGTAATGTATTGGTAATTTTCAACCCAACCAATATGTACGCTTTTGCGTAGAATCTGTATTTGTTTTTTTGTGTTTTTTCAAGTGGGAATGTATTACTCATGTAAATTTGTGCAGAGATATTGTTGACGTTTCTTTTATCTTTGTCGGCATTGTACATGAACTTCTGCACGTATCCAAGCAGGACTTGACATTTGAACACGTTGTCCTAGGCTAGGCTTGATAACCTTAGTTTATCTTGTAAACTTTAATTTTTTAAGCATATTCTTTTCCTACATCGATTTTACATTCCGTAACTTCTTCCGTTGCTTTTCATGGAATACAACACGAGCACTTCCCTCATTTCAAACCAGAAGTTCTGCAGTAATATTACTTGAACTCCATTCTGTATGTTTTTCATGTTTGTTCTTGCTTGCACTTTCATGCAATACATCACCAGCCAATCTATTCCTGTCATAACATACCACGACTTCTGCAGTAATATTACTTGGACTTCACAATGTATGTTTTTCATGTTTTGTTTTTGCTTGCACTTTCATGCAATACATCACCAGCACATCTATTCCTGGCATAGCATACCAGGACTTCTGCAGTAATATTACTTGAACTTCACAGTGTATGTTTTTCATGTTTGTTTTTTGTTTGCACTTTCATGCAATACATCACCAGCACATCTATTCCTGGCATAACATACCAGGAATTCTGCAGTAATATTACTTGAACTTCACAGTGTATGTTTTTCAATTAAACACTGCTTGCACTTTCATGCAGTACATCACCAGCACATCACTTCCTGCCTTAACATACCAGGACTTCTGCAGTAATATTACTTGAACTTCACAGTATTTATTACTAGGGGATGATGACATAATGTTCTAATTGTGTTAATTGACCTATTCTAATTGTTCATGAGCCTTGCGCTCCTCCTAGGCTTTGGTGGTAGAGGTTTTTGCTTGACATGTACCTCTTCCTCTTCATCGTCCTCTTCCTCTTCCTCTTCGTCGTCGCATTCCACTTCCTCTTCATCTTCGTCTTCCTCTTCTCCGTCGTTGTCTTCATCTTCGTCTTCCTCTTCATCTTCCACCACCTTCTTGTTGTTGGCTCTAGGTCTTGTTTTCTATTTCTTGTCTGGTATTTTGCTTGTCTTTTCAGCATCTGCGCGCTTCGGGCATGTTCTTGCATTATGTGGTTCATACTCCTTGCATACGTTACAAAGCCTGCTGCTTGCTTTCCGTGGGTGTGGTCCCTTCTTTTGTTCCATAACTTTGGGCTCTTGTTTCTGAGATTTTGGTTGCTTGACCTCCTCAGCAATGTTTCCTTCCAAGAGTGTTGGGCAGGTCAGCTTGTTGTGTTCTGCAACCTGGTTGCACACACTGCATTTCCTGTGTCCAAGTGGCACTCCGTTCTCGTCGTGCACGACGACTCTTCCTGCAGGTGGTACCTTTATTTGAGCTCTCTTGTCACTGTTCTTTGCTGCAATAATTTTCTTCCTACCCTTTGTTTCAGAATACAACGACAATTTCATCGTCTCTTGCTGTTGCTGCTCCATTGACTGGCCATCACCCTGCTTGTATTGGCTGGCTTCGGCGGCGGCGTTGAGCATTTCAGCTGCATAATAATGAAGGTCATCTTCAATTGCAGCGTCCTCTTCAGCCATCATTTCGTCAGCATCCGCTTGATTTGCTGAATGTATTGCATCAAGCTCTTCCACAAGCCTCTTGAGAACATAGTATGCTCTATCATATTGCTGGTCACATCTCATTGCTTTCTTGTTAACCATCAAATTCAGCTGCAGCAATATGTCTTGCTTCGATAGCCTTGAGCTGCCATCCGATGCCGTTGTGTTGTAGTCCCTTGTATCAAAAGTTGGTTGTGATCTTGCAGTCTTTGTGTACCGTTTGAGGATATACTTGTTTGGAAAATTGTCAGGCTTGAGGTAGTCAAGTATGTTCATGATGTGAAGGCAGAACAGGCCTGCATTTTTTGTGATGAATGCAGAATGCATAGTTTGAGAGCCAGCAATGAGTTTCATAAATTTTGATATGATACTACCAGTCTAGCTATTTAATGAGGTTGTTTTTTCGCTCACCTGTGTGTGTCCAGAGCTTGCATTCACACTCGTATATTTCATTCTCTTGGTCAGCTACAACCTGGAATTCATGCTTTGACCAGGAAAATCTTTCTTCATCATCATTGCCAGGCTTGTTGTGGTAGTACACAAGGTACTTAGTTGGCTCTGTTGTACGCTTTGCGCGGAATAGCGTTGCCTTTCTCATCCTATTTCTCATATCGGTGTACACGACTCTCGTGTACTTGATCGACATGTCTTCCTCGTAGCCGTAAGTTGTTTTTGTCACAGGATTGGTCTGCACATGTCAAAAAGTAAGATATTAGTCGAAGCAGAGTCATGGGTTTCATTTTTAAAAAATTCAAAGTGCACATGTTTGAATGTAAAACAGAACATGGTGGGGGTGTTTTGTACTTGTCATCATACCATGCTGGTCATTGTTTGCTCGTTCTCCTTCTGCATCTGAGTTTGTATGCAAGCATTGACCCGCCTAGCAAACTTGTGTAGGTTCTGGGTCCCCTTGACAAACCCTTTCTTTAGCACGTGGTTCATGCTCTCGCTTCGTTGTGTGGAAGTCATTCTAGCACAGAAAATGTTTTTGTAATATGCTGAAATCCACATCTTCCTATCACTCCAGAGCTGCATCATCATCTCGTCGTTCTCCAGGTTGTACTTGTGCACGAGTTTAGCCCAGGCATCTTCAAACTCCATTGGCATCAGCGGCCAGTTTAATATAGCTGTGAACTCCTCTTGAATGTTTTATACTTTTTGTACAGCAACGCGAGGTATTCCCTGTACTTCTTCATGATGTGCCAACGGCATAGCTTGTGGACGGTGTTTGGAAATGATTGTGGTATAGCTTTCGCCATCGATGGGCATTGGTCTGCATGAATTAAAAAATGAAACTTGATTCTTCTTTTGTACTGATGGTGAACTTATGTTGTACAAATACTTGAACTTCACATGCAGCAGTATGGTATCTAATAATGTCACATATATTTTTTCTTTACAGTAGTGTTGCTGAACTTCTGAGGTATCAGTGCTTGAACTTCACATTTAGTAGTAGTACAAACTAGTAGTGTCGCAATCAAAATTTTTCTTAAAGCATTGTTGCTGAACTTCTGTGGTGGCAGTGCTTGAACTCCACATAAATAACTATATTTTTTCTGAACATGTTACATGTTTTTTTCTTTACATCTTTTTGTCCTTGAACTTCCATGATTCCTGTACTTAAACTTCACATTCATGACTAGTTTTTTTCTAAACATGTGGCAGATAATTTTGCTTTCTTCTACTGTTATTTGGACTTATGTGCTAATAGTGGTTGAACTGCTTGCTGTATATTATTTTCAGATAAAACCAAATATACCCAATACAGACCCATAGACTGAAAAGATGATGAAACTTGAGGAGTTTTTTATCTAAACTCACCTGTTAGGATGCAAGTTGGGTGTTTGTTGTTCATGCACCGTAGAAATGTATCGAACAGCCACTTGAATGACCTTGCATCTTCGTCTCTTATTAGGGCGACAGCAAATATCGTCGACTGCAAGTGATGGTTTGTTCCAACAAACATTCCCAGGGGCATGTGAAATCTGTTGGTCTTGTAAGTCGTGTCGAATGTTACGCAATCGCCGAAGTCTTGATAGGCTCCTCGGCAGCTTGCATTGGACCAGAAAATGTTTTTAATTGTCTTGTCCTTGTCCACTTGGATGTCATAGAAAAACTCATCATTTATCGCGTTCATGTCTTTGAAGAATGAAACAAGTTTCAATACATCATCTAAATCATCTTTCCTTGCATTCATGGCTTTCCTGCAAATCACATGCAAACATGCATTTGTTCATTTTTTGCTAGCAAAGGATTGTGAGCTAGGATGCTATTTTTACATTGCAGTATGTTGGTGTTTGAGTACTTACTGGTTTAGCAGGTCTCGTCCGGTCATTCTTAGGAAGTAGCTTCCATCTTCATTTTCAGATAGCATTGACATGATTGTTGTGTGCTTGACATCATGGTACTGCAAGAGCTTTACGTACTCCAAGATAGTGGGGTCATAATTCTTGTGTGAGTGCAAGCATGTCATCAATTTGCATGAGCTGGTGATTATGATTGTACTCAATGTCCACTGCCACGCATGTGCCATCCTCTTGCACCTTCACCCTCATTTTTGCGTTGCAGCCCGTCCTTTGTGATGTTTTGTTTCGCTTCCTGTTGGCCTCTGAAACTGAAGATGTGTGTATCCCTTGGAAGGTGCAAACAAAATACTTGTGGTTGTCATTTCCACCCGTTTTCCTGATTCCAAAACCAGCGTGTCTGGCGTATCTGTTATAAAATTCCCTTGCTTTCTCTACATCTTTGAATCGCATCTTTAGTCTTGGTATTAGATAATCCGGTAGATCTAGTGTCTGCAGAAAAAGAAAAAAATTCCAATCAACACCTTAGAATGCAGTTTATGAACTTGTTATCCTGGAGGGGGCAGAAAATTTGCAGATAATACAAGATGTGTATATACATATTTTTTTGTCTCACTTACGTGCGTGTATGATCGCAATTCCGCCGGCGTTGGCTGTTGTCCCTCTGGGATGGGGCATGGCGGAGTAATCATAGCAGGATGCAGCAGTGGATCATGAGGAGGAAGGAGGGCTGAAGATGGCCTCTCTCTTGTTTGCGTTCTTTTTGCTTGAGGTGGTTGTGGAGGTATTGCGATCTTGTTCTTGGTTTGCTCTTTTGTTCTTTTGAAGCAATCCATCTACCTTATGCCCCGTACAATTATGACTTGTAGCAGCAGCAGCAGGATCAAACGGTGGCAGTGTGCAGATCACTCTCCTCCGTGTGTGTGTTGTTGTTGGATTTGTCCTGGGATCCGGTTTAGTTGCTTCGCTTTGGCATTGATGATGCACACCAGCATAACCTCCAGAGTTACACGCAGGACTTGAGCTAACCCCCTCTTCCATCGGCGTGCTTGGGAGTCTGCTGGTGGATACAAAGAATCCACGGGGGATTTCCGGCTTCACCCAATTAGGTGGAGGCGCAAACTTGTGCGGATAGGGCTGTGACCCAGCTTCTCGGGAGTATCCGTGTGTTTCGGGTGTCGTCCATTTTTTGTCTAGAGCAGGTTGGTAATGCTGTTGGTGCGCTTGAGGTGTGACCCATTGAGAGGGTGGTGCAACGCGTACAGGCTTTGGATTGTGTACTTGCTGCTGGGAACTTCTAAGCTTCTTCATGCGTCTCTCATCTTGCTGGCACAAAAGGAAAAAAAGTCTATTAGCACAAGTTATATCTGCATATACCTTCGTAACTGAACTTAGCATTATTCACAGCCTCAACTTCTCATATAAAAGTGGTGAGAGCCATCACACTATGTACTGAGCTGAGCATCTGCCAATGCCATTGTACCTGAACTGAGCACCCTTCACAGAATGAACTTCACATCCTGTTTTTTAATTCTACAATATTAGATTACTTATATGTACCTGAACTGAGCACTCTCCACAACTTGAACTTCTTGTCTTGCAAAGGGGAATTACTGTCTACAGTTAGAAAACCTGAACCTTCATGAGTTTTTTTGAATGGTTGGACTGCTAGTGCATACCAACCCGACCTTCAAGTCATATCACATGCATGTTCTATTTTCCTTTTTATTTTTTTAAATGTGAATGTGAATGCAGGCAGATTTTTATAGTGTTTGTAACCTGGTCTGAGGCTCACGTAGTACCTAAACTTCACATGCGTGTAAGCAGGCATGCATATTAAGCAGGCAGGCATATTTTACAATGCTGTTTTTGTAGCCTGGACTGAGGCTCGTACACTACCAGAACTTCACATGGTTGTAAGCAGGCAGAATTTTCAAAAAGCTTTTGTAGCCTGGACTGATGGTCACACACCACCTGAACTTCACAAAGCTGATAGGCCACCTAAGCAAATAACAAACCGAAAGGAAGGAAGAAGTTCAACCATACCCTGGCTAGAAGTTCGGCCAACCTTTTTCCAGCAGCTGATAGGCCACCTTGAGTACAATTCGTCATGGAGGTATGAGAGGAATCCCATGGCAATCCACGTCTTGCAGGGGGCGCGAAGTTCATCTGCACGAAGCAAGAAGGTCAGAGAAGGCAAGATTGAAGAAGAATGCAAGATCAGGAGGAAGTTCATGTACTGTTGCGGCTGAATTTGAGGGTGCAGCAGATGTCGCCTCCGCCGCGGAGTTGCCCTGTTGGCCGCGCCGTTCGCCGTAGCTTGCGTCGGGGCCGTCATCTATTCTACCAATGCGTCGGACGGTGAAGATGGAAGGAGGATGCGGCTTCCTGAAGTCCATGGCGGCTTCGCCGCATCCAGGCGACGCGGGCTCCCTCGCGTCGGCGTCCGCCGTTGCTCGCTCGCCCGCGCCGGTGGTCGGCCAGGAGGTGGGACGGAGGGGTGGAGGCGGATCCGGTCGACCAGGCTCTGGAGACGGAGGGGATGCGGCGGATCTGGCAGGCCAGGAGGTGGAGACGGGGTGGGGAGGCGGCGGATCCAGCGAAGATCGGCGGCGACCACGGGGGAAGGTCGGGGGATCGAGGGGAGGAGGGCGCTGGGGCGGCTCGGGATCGGGATCGGGATCAGGTGGATCCTGTCGGGGAGGCCTCGGGATCGGGTGGATCCTGTCGGGCCGGAACGGCACTTTCGGGGAAGTTCGGGAGGGCCCTATCGGGCCCTTATAGAGGCTGTTGTGATCCAAATAACTATTCTAATCACAGGATTAGAATAGTGTTGTCTATATATATATATATATATATATATATATATATATATATATATATATATATATATATATATAGGGCTGGACTATTCATTACTAGTAACAGAATATTATTATGTTACCATCAGTCCCTATAGGGGCGCGACACGCAGACCACGGTAGAAACTCCCTGACCCGCCCTCAACATAACCCCGCCTCCTACCGCCGTCGCGGGCGAGCGAACGACGGCGGCAGCCGGAGCGAGGGAGCCCGTGGCACCGTGACGGGTCGCTCCTCCGACCCACGCGGTGACGCCGGCTGGCCGTCCGCTCCTCCGCCGACCGGCTATGCACACCGACCCGAACCAATATGAGCTGGGTAAAATCACACCCACCGCCCAGTTCCCACCAGCGAATGGCCTCCGCCCCTACTTTCAGCGCGCCTCCACCAGCCTCCCACCACACGCGCCGCCGCCATCCTACTGTCACACAAGCCTCCACCGGCCTCCCGCAAGACTCGCCACCGCCGGCCCCCGCTTCCACCCGCCATCAGCCACATTCAAGGGACACCCAGTCACCTTCACCGCCGCCACGAGCGATGCGCCTCCTCCCATGGATTCGGTCACCACCCTGCGCCTCCTGCTGGCGACGAGCCCAGTCCTCCTGCCTTCTTCCAGCGACGCGCACCGTTCAACGCTGCCCCGACAAATCCTGTGCGTCAACCCCCTGGCTAACTTAGTTTCTCTCAACTTCAAGAAGAGGTTCAGTTCAGAAGTTTGAACAAGAAAAGGAGGTTCATTTCAGAACTTGCGTGTGGTGTATGTACTGTTGTTAACCTTGTTTTGCTTCTTTACAAAGCCTCTAGGAATATTAGTACTGAATTGTTTCTGTCAGCTCCAGCCGGCAAGTGGCCCTGCACAACAACACGCAGCAGTTCAACAGGGGAGTGTTGGTCACTACCACACCGAGCATAAGCTGCACGCCGCTCTTGCCCATGCAACCCGCCGCCTACTAGCCACGCATCCTGCCGGCGGTCGTCTCCACATCAGTTTGATTTGGGCACTTGGGACAGCGGCTTAAAAGTTGACTGATGCCATGATTTGGCATTTGCTCTATGTATAGTGAAATAGTGTTGTATATTGTTATCAGTTCATGGTAAGCACCCGAGCCGCCTTGGCCGCCTACTCATCCTCCACCTTGGGCGCCTACTCATCCTGTGCTAGTCATTGGTACAGATTGCCATCCTGATACTTGTATTAGGGGCTGGAGCTCATGTATTACTCCCAAGTAAGTTCAAAATTTCATGTACATTGACAGTGAATAAGTTCAAGTATATTAATAATTAGAAGTTCAGGTATATGGAATCGATGCTTCTTTGTGTGCATACGAGGGTCGGGTTCATCTATGTGTTTGTTGTTTGTCTGAAGCACATGTAAATTTAGTGTCATTGCTAAAATGCAGGTTTAATTTTGTTGGTTTATGAATTTTCCGCGGCAATCTAGCAGAAAAATGAGTGAAGGGGCATGTGTTTCTGAAAAAAAATGTGTATGTTCAAAATGGGAGGCACAGTACATAGGTATGTTGTCCATCATCATTGATTGATTAAATCACATGCGCGCGCACACACACACACACACATATTGGCTGAACTACACTGACATCGATGATAGAGCCTTTTTCTAATTCCCTCCTACACGACGACAGTACAATGATAGAATAAAAATCAGTTCAAAAATATATATGCTGGAGGTTTGTTGGAATGACAAAAAACATCAGTTCAATTTTTCTATACCATCGCTTTTATTGCTAGATGTTGTAGTCACATGTTTTCTTGATGCCATCAGGTGTTTGCTTAAATGCTTCAGTCCAACAAAAAGCTCCAGAAAAGTTCATAGTTTGTTTTCAGAAAAACTCCATGGTATTTCTTCGGCTGCAGCATGTACATGCGTCCCTACAAAAAAATGGTGAGCATACCCCCAGTTGTACGCTGCTGCCCCCATGTTCTGCATTTTCTTCTTGGAGCCAAGCTGTTGTTGCTAATGCGTTTGGATTTGATAAACAAGATAGGGAATAAAACGGAAGGGTGAAGAGAGAGCAAGTAGAGGAGAAAAATTGTGGGAGCCAGGCTTCTTGAAACATTGCATCCGAGCTGATTTTGGCTGCCTCACGAGTTAACAACTAACTTATTTTTGTGTGGTTTGTGCAGTCCTATAGGTGTTTATGTTCATGCCTACAAGTGATTTGTTGTGAAGTTAGGCAAGATGAAGCTGGGACAAGTCCGGATCGCGTGGCAGCGCCTCTTGTGATTACTACTACAAAGAAGAAATGATCTTTGTAAGTTAGTTAATAGCACCATGCCGTGCCTCTTGTGCTGCAAGACTGCTAGTTCTTCAACTAAAAAATATATACGTTGCACTTCATCTTTACAGAGCCAAATCCCGGTGCGCCCAGCCGCTGCTCGTGAACCCCGCCTCCATCAGCTCCACTTCACTAGAGCCATCAGTCCACAGGAATAGGGGTAGCGGATCCCCTATAGCGGCCAAATCCCGGTGCGCCCAGCCGCTGCTCGTGAACCCCGCCTCCATCAGCTCCACTTCACCGGAGCCGTAAGTTCGCAGGAGTAGGGGTAGCAGGTTCACCCGACATCCCACGCCTTCCTCCATCTCCAAAAATCTTGTTTTTTGAGTTCAGTTCTTCGTCACATGTTTCAGTAGCTGAAAATGCATGGTGTTCTGAAATTGCTTGCGGACCACTAGCTGAAATTGCTTGACGAACAAAGCAAAGGTTGTATCTTCATCTACTGTTTTTTTAGATATTCGTCATATGCACGAGCACGACTATATTTTCTTGTTATGATCTAGCGGGCAGCATTAACATTTTGGTTGTCCTTCTGCAGGGTCCAAACCCACTATCGTGCAAGAAAAAGAAAGCAAAGCCTCAACCAACAGCTGCTCAATCATCAGGTAATTAATCACCACTAAAACATACGTGTCTAATCCAATGTTGCGAAAGCAAGCTTGGAGTTGCCTAACTTATCTTTAGGTGTAGAACTGATAGTAAGATGGAGAAGAGATAATGCAACAAAAATCTTAGATAGGGCAGTGAAGTCCATTGCGCATTCTGATTTTTGTAGCCGGACATCGCTTGTATTGAGACATGGATGGCTCTACACCAAGCACATATATCTGACTAGCATGATCACATGTTCCCTTCAGGGTCTGATGGCCGATGGAGAGGCGAAGCGGAAGACTGTTAGGAAGCGCAAGAGAATTGGCAAAGACAGCAGGTCGATGTGTATTTAATAGCAAGTCCATGTATTACTACATGAGAAGTCCTGCTAGTGAGACTTCACTGCCCCATTTCAACAAACTTGTATATGCAATCCTGGTTTGACAAAGTACTCAACTGCTGGTTTCAGTTCCCTCACTGGATTTGCAGGCTCACGACCATCCTCTAACACCCCGTCAGTGCCACCGATTTAAAGGAGCTCTGTGAGCGTGTACTTTTCCTGGTATACAATTTCGTTGCTCCTTATATTGCCGTCATTTTGGTTAGTATAAACTTGTATTGACAAAAAAGAATTCTGCCAGGATGTTCATTTCTTAAATCCAGATAAGTTCGAAAAACAAACCACGACCAGTTTGAAAAAGAACCACTCTCGCGCCACCGCGGCGCCCAGGCCGTTCGCCGCCGGCACCACAGTCCGTTCACCACCGGCACCACAGTCCGTTCACTGGTGACACTGAGGCCGTTCAACGATGCAATGGTGAGGTCTGGCCTTTTCCCTTCCTCTTTTTATGAAGCCTCCGAGTCGAAGTTCACCTCCATGTGTTGCTCCACTCGTAGCTCCCAGCCTACCCTCGAGCAAGTTCGTGCCGTGCACGAGATCAGTTCAACCTGTGCACTTGGTACGTTTGTGGGAATGTCTGAGCAAAAAGAGAAACCATATATTTTTGTGCAACATTTCGACCCTGCATCCCATGAGTTCCTGATTTATTTCTTTTGTGCAACAGTTCGACCTTGACGCTTGTGGCAGTCCCACAATGACGAGTGTGGTCTACGATCGAGCAGTTGGTTCCCAAGTGGGTTCCTGGCTGAAGGTGGGCTTCCACGTTGAGGTGTGGAACGCCATTTTACATGGAGATCCTGATGGAGTAAGATGATGGCGATGTGGCGCAGGTGGACCTCATGGAGTTTGGCTGGGCTGGCGGTGGTCGGCGGTGGACGCGGGTGCATGAATTGTGGGGCTCCATCTGCCGCTCAACCACCGCTTACTCCCACTCTGTTCACTAGTTTTGTTTTCATTGTCATGCATGTTCCTCGTCGACCTGCAGCAGTAGGAGACACGAGATCACCTCCGGCGCAGCTGGTCACATGAAGGTCGCCAAAAATGGTATATTCTCCATAAAAATAGGTGTTTGCTTATCTATATTATCTATTGTTGAATTATAGCACAAACATTTGCTGACACGGGGTGCTCATGCCGTCTATTTTAATTCCTGAAACACAAACTAGGTGCTCTCAGTTCAGTACGTGAACAATCATCAGCTCGTGAAAAATACATATAACCTGCCTTGTTGTGTGGGATTTGGGGGTGCCTAGTCTGGCTAGAGTTTTCAAGTATAACAAGTGTGATAGTGGCAATTTTCAAAAACTTTAATAGTTCAAGTACATAACAAAACATAAGTCCACTCTGTAACCAAAAGTAGATGCAGAAAGTTTAGTTTTGCTATATGTGATTGGTAATGCAGATGTGTTCTTTTGTGGTGAGGATTTCAGCACTAAACTATGCAAACAATTTAAAAGTACTCAAGTCCAACTTGCAAACCCGTAGCAGTCCTATAGTGCAACATGCATCAAATTCACAAACAGTAAACCTGACTTGAAGCAAATTCGCATCTGGTTGTTTATTTTGTAGCTCATCGTTTCTAACATAAGCCCATGCTTCTATTATAATCTAGTTGTTTATTTTGTAGCTAACGTTTTCTATTATAATCTAGTTGTTTATTTTGTAGCTCACGTTTTCTAATATAATGTTAAACATTCGTTGTGTTAGCTAGATCAGTATGAGTGCTCATTAGTAAGACAAAAGTACCAGTACTAATCATTACGACATACACAAATACTAGTAATGATCAGTACTATATAGAGCCAAGCTTCACTATGGATATTACTGACCATAGGAAATTATTAGAATAATTTAATGTTTTTGTAGCTCACCTCTAATTTGCTTCTCTCTACTTCTCTTTTCTCTCACTATTTTGTTTCTCTCTGTACTGCAGCACAAGAGAGGTTTGGACGGACGCTGATCACTAGCCCACTATGACGCCACCGATCACTAGCACGAAGGACACCAACAGGTTGAGGATGAAGTACATGACGCGGACAATGAGGACAACCGAAACATGGAATTCGTACACATAGCACCAATTGCAGATTCAAATTTTCTGTCGGATGATTTGTTTGCTACTTCTTAAAGAAAGTGTACATAACAGTTAGATGTTTCTGCAAGAAAGGAAAATTTGTTTGAATTAAAAATATTGATCGCTACGAATAAAAAACAATGATCGGTTTAGTGCTCTCTCCTGCCTATTTCGGTTGATGCCACGAATAGTGAAAAAATTGTATGGGAATGTTTAATTATTACTAGCCTGTAAGTTCAAAAAATAAAACACAGTCAGTTTGTCTATGAAATTTGAGGAAGTCCGTCAATGGACCCGAGGAAATTATGCTCAAACAAAAAACACAGCACATTTATTCGGGTAAAAATTTATTTTAGTTCAGCTACACAAACCATGCAGGTTCAATAATGATGATACCATAAGTTCGGACAAGGAATCAAATATGAATTTAAAACCAAAAACTTTCACTTCTATAAGTTCAAGTGCTCATTGTCGGTGTCAAAACCGGAGGATCTCGGGTAGGGGGTCCCGAACTGTGCGTCTAGGTGGATGGTAACAGGAGACAAGGGACATGATGTTTTTACCCAGGTTCGGGCCCTCTCGATGGAGGTAATACCCTACTCCTGCTTGATTAATATTGATGATATGGGTAGTACAAGAGTAGACCTACCACGAGATCAGAGAGGCTAAACCCTAGAAGCTAGCCTATGGTATGATTGTTGTTTGTTTTATATGTCTATTGACTAGCCTGGCCTCGGTTTATATAATGCACCAGAGGCCTAGGATAACAAGAGTCCTAGCCGAATACGCCGGTGGGGAGGAGTCCTTGTCTTGATCGCCAAGTCTTGTGGAATCTTCCTTGGCGCGGCAACCGTCCGGATCGCCCATGAGTATACGGTCATGGGGTCCTCGCCCAATCCAACTGATCGGGAGACGACGTGGTGAGTACCCCCTAGTCCAGGACACCGTCAGTAGCCCCCTGAACCGGTCTTCAAGTTAGGGACGCTCCTCGATTCTTCCGAACTGTTCTTCATCCTCGGTCGTCGGTCTTGAAAACTGGTTCAACAAATCTTCTCATCTTCGATCTTGAGGATCACCGAAATGCATTCGACGAGTTTACACGTCGGGTATCCGAGGAGCCCCTTTAAGTTTCCGGCCTTTATCAATGCCTTGTTATTTTTATGCCACACCTCGGGTTTGAAGTTGTTCCCGGGCGGCAGCGTCCTCTTGCGTCCGAGCTCCAATGCCGGACTGCATTTGAGGTATCTTTTGCAGCCGAGCACCAACGCCGGACCGCTTCCCAGCTCTAACGCCGGAATGTATCCGAGCTCCAACGCCGGACTATGTATCCGAGCTCCAACGCCGGACTGTATCCGAGCTCCAACGCCGGACTATGTATCCGAGCTCCAACGCCGGACTGTATCCGAGGTGTCGTAAATCACCTTGGTTCAAAGAAGTTTGAAGGAGTTTAGCCGAGCTTAATGCCGGAAATGCCCTCTATGGAGCCAGCCACTAGCGTCCGAGCTTTATGCTGGACTGCTTCCGAGGTGGTGCACCACCCCGAATGTGGGCGATTTTGTCAATATTTTGATTGGTGCAATTTATTCTCTGCCGAGATACATAGCCAGTAGCCCACAAGGTGTGTATCGGTCTAAAACCCGAGATGCACCCGAAGGATGACGTAAGACCGCTGATCCCAGTAGCCGCTGAGACTCGCGTTGATTTGCAAAATCGGCCTAAGGATCATGTCCTAGCTCGGCAGAATACTTCGGGATACAAAAAGCGGCGTGCTCAGTCCTCGAGACTCGGGTTGGGTGCGGCCGACCAACCCGAGGATCAAAATCTCCTCGAAAGCAGATTGCACTTAAAATTTTCTGCATAGAACAGCAATGCAAGAGTAGCCCGAGACATCGGTCGGGTGGCAACACCGGATCGGGGATTGATGTGCCCTTTAATATTTGTAAATAATAAGCCCGAAGCCCAAGAGCCCCGAGCCTTAATGCGGGCATGGGTAGCCAATTAAGGATCGATATCCATAGTAAAATCACAAATTATGTGTAATGACTCAATGTATCCAAGTACTTTATGTCATTAATGCTCGGATCCGCATTGTACAAAACTTTGTTGACCGACCATCGGCTTAACCTCCTCGGCCAAGAGCAGGAGTGTTTGTCCTACTTTATAAAGCCTTTATGAGGGCAAAGATTTACAACAAACAAGGCAATCTGGCCATACGGTTTTATAAACAAAGGTACGCAGAGAGATATGTTATATTACTGTTTAACTTAAGAAATGTATTCCAAAGAAAATAGTCCGCTTATCGGTTCCTTTCTTTGGGTTGTCATGCTAAGCATGATCATGAAACCTCAGCTCCAATGTAAGAGCAAAATATTGAGGATTTAGTTTGGGAGGCCGTTACTAGCCCCGGTAGTGTTCATGCACATCGAGGTCAAGCTGAAACCTTCGCCAATTTTATGAATGGCCGTCATTTAATATAGTCATCGGATCGCTGACCAGTTTACACCTATTGTGACAGTCAGTTTTGGCTTTCTCCATCGAGGTGCTTGACCATGCAGCTGGAAGCACAATCGCAGATGGTTCTCCCTTTGCACACCTAGCCGAACAAAGTGGAACATAGGAGGCAAGCGCGGGAGCCGGGCAACCCAACTATTGACCGAAGACACAATTCAAAACTGATGCATATATAGCAATATCCGAGAATGTTTTTGCCGAATCTCTAAAGGTGTCTGGCGTTGCACTGCGAGACTTGTGCTGAAAACACACAAATAGTTTAAAAGTGCCAAAAGCTTGGAAAACCAGAAAAAGTCAGTAAAAACATGACGTCTGAACAAGATTAAGTGTTCTGTGCCTATCCAAAAATTGGACTTTAGAAAAAAAGTGCTTCTGCTGTGCTTTAACATGACACATCCTATCCCAAGACTTCAAGCGGGTCAGCCTACGGCTTCAGTCTCCCATCCCGAAGGCGGAGTACTTCTCATTACGCCAGTTTAGAAAACTAAACTCTAGCGGTTTTGAGAGAGAAATTAGGCTCCCCGGCTAGTGACCGCACACTTGTGTCGAGAAAAAGAGTGATAAATAATGATAAAAACTCTGCAACGACTAAGAAGAAAAACACTTATTATAAAACGGCTCAAATAAACATAAGAGCCCCCAAGTGACTTGGGTAAAAGAATGATTCTATGTACCGAAGTACTTATATCATATCTATGTTCAACCGAACTTTAAACGCGTCTTAACCGACCATCGGCTTCTCCCTCTTCGTCAAGGACCGAAAAGTGTTATGTACTCTATATCGTCGAGAATATCGACGGTGTTTCCAATAACCAGCAATCAGGTCATAAGGTATAACAGACAAAGCGCTCCAGGAACTTATGCTATATTACCGATAAAGTGTAAGAAGCATCTTGAAGAAAATATTACCCCACCGATACCTTTCTTCGTGCTCATTGTTAATATGAGACTTGTGCAATAGATTTTTGTACTCATGAGTTCCGTTGTGTGCCGACCATTATTGAAAACAGTAAGAGCGCTAGCTTTCGCTTGACCACATCGAGGTCCGCTCGGGTGACCCGATCGTGACAATCGCAGAGGTGCTCCTTTACTCCCTAAGCCGAACAATCGGGAACGTGGGGTAAACACAGAGCAAGGCAACCCAGCTTGCAAATCTCTTAAGTCAATATGGTGCATATTGTGGCATAATACACGAACAAGGAGCGCCGCATAAGTATAATCATATGCAAGAGGAAAAGCTTCATGAAGGAAGCCCCAAATGAATTGGGTATTTGAATTTATGCGTCACAAACAAAGTTTGGACAAGGAAATTTTTTACAAGCAAATTTTTTCCGAAAAAATATAATGCTTGGTCGAACCGAACACAAGTTAGAAATGAAAGCTTTGAGCATGAAAGCGACTTAGCTGGTTAATGTGTTCGGTATTGATGACGCGGTCCGAGCTTGATAAGGGACAAGGTTCCATCCCCCAAGCTGGTCCCGAGGTGGCGGAGCGGAGAGCTCGACACGCCGAAGTGGTGACATAGCACGGTCAATGCAGACCGGCAGAGTGACGCCGAAGTCCCCGGATCATTTTCCTGTGCACAAAAAAGGTGCAAACCGGAGATAATAGTAATAATGCTAATTAAAAAAAATCGTTGCATAATAAATAATTTTTGCAAAGTGAGTAATAAAAGAAATATGGCCTGGCGCCAAAGTCAATGTCGATGCAGGTCGTCGGCGTAATGCAATAAAGGCGTGGCAAAGCCTGGATTCACCGGTCGGTCCGAGTTCCAGATGGGGCGTTCGCCGGACTATGTACGGAACTGACCGAACCATCATGCAACCATCGATAATGCGGCCACCATTTGATAGACCTGTGTACATATGATGGACAAACCAGAGCTTAGGAAAAATGAACCCAAACAAGCAAAAATTACTGGGATTAATAGCACCTGGTTTATTTGTTGTAGCAATCCGAAGGGAGGTGATTCCCAAAATTGGGACTCGATCCGCGCACCCATTGCCTGATGGGCGATAAAACGACGGCATGGCAATGCTGGCAAGGGTTGGCTCGCCGAGGCAAAGCCCTCGGTCCAGCTAACGTGACGGAGCTGGTCGGCTAGCGACGCCGAAGCGTCCGGAGTAGGTTGATGAAGAGATGGCGAAGCCCCCGGTCCAGTCGAGATGTCGAAGTAGGTCGGCGTGATGGACACCAGCTTGAAGAAGCAATAGTGCGGCCCTACCGATGCAGGTCGTGATGTGGTCGATGCCGGCTTGATAAAGCGACCGTGCGGCGATGCCGGCATGCCCGCTCGGTGTAATCGTGGGGCGGCGATGTTGGTGATGATTTATCCTTCGCGATGCCGGACTCTTGATCGGCTTGTCGAGATGATGATCCGAAGAAGTTGAGCTCGGCTCAACAAAGTGACGACGTATCTAGCGTAGGTCGGCAGCCGTGGAGCAATATTGCCGGACTGGTTTGACACCAGCATGATATTGAAGATCATGTTCAAAAGATTTTAAAGTTAGCGGGATGTGTTCGGGAACAAAACACAATACCCCATACAAAACTTCCTTCAAAAAGGATGTCCGAAATCCCGTTCATAAAAAAGACGAACTCGGGTCGGATTTGTTTTCGCGCAGAAAACAGATCCGAAAAGTGGTGCACTAATCGGAAGGTTCCCGGAGTTTGGACGGTCGGAACGAGCTGAAATTTTGAGGGGTGGTAGATATAGGAATTCCGCAGCCGATCAACGGTTGGATCTTCCAAAGGAAGTCCGAGCTAGAAGCTGGACACCACGCCCTAAACTCGTTCGGATTCTCGTCCAGATTCAATGCGGCTCCGATATACCGGAGATTGCCAGAGATTCCTCCATCGGAACTCGACGAAATTTTACAGGGTTGTTGTAGACTCAATTCCGCACAATTCCACCGAAGCAATCGTTAAAATGACACTTGAGAAGGCGGTGGTGGCGGACACAAGTCCGCTGTCCAGAAAAACAGTACGGTCGCCCGAGGGCAATGTTGACGTTGAGCCCCCGGGCTCCCTGGATGATTCCTCCGTGATCTTGATAGAGATCGGAGTCGATGTTGATGAAGGCCCTCATCCGAACATGACGATCGGAGGTAGGGCGCAGTCCTTGGTCGAACCAAGGTGACCAGTCGAGCTGGTGACGAAGACGCCGAAGTCGCAGTTGATCTGCAGGCGCGCCATCGACCTTTTGCCGAACACACAGCGGAACCCTCAATGAAAGCACCAATGATGGTGTCAAAACCGGCGGATCTCGGGTAGGGGGTCCCGAACTGTGTGTCTAGGCGAATGGTAACAGGAGACAAGGGACACGATGTTTTACCTGTGTTGGGCCCTCTCGATGGAGGTAATACCCTACCCCGCTTGATTAATATTGATGATATGGGTAGTACAAGAGTAGATCTACCACGAGATCAGAGAGGCTAAACCCTAGAAGCTAGCCTATGGTATGATTGTTGTTTGTTGTATATATGTCTATCGACTAGCCTGGCCTCGGTTTATATAATGCACCAGAGGCCTAGGATAACAAGAGTCCTAGCCGAATACGCCGGTGGGGAGGAGTCCTTGTCTTGATCGCCAAGTCTTGTGGAATCTTCCTTGTATGCGGCAACTGTCCGGACTGGCCCATGAGTATACGGCCATGGGGGTCCTCGGCCCAATCCAACTGATCGGGAGACGACGTGGTGAGTACCCCCTAGTCCAGGACATCGTCACTCATCCATACACGGTAATTCAAGTTGGTAAAAGTTCAAGTTGCAAAACAAAAGAAGTCCAGAACATCATTGCAAGAAATGTGAGTTAAGAAAGAAACAAAAGATTTTTCTTTTATAAAAAATGTCATTCAGTTCAACGATACAAACGATGCAAGTTCGGGGATGATGATATCGTAAACCGTTGAAAGGTATGTCATGCTGCTGGCAGACGCCTTGGCTGAGTACCACTTCCCCTCCTACTTGCTCATGAGCGGCCACATTACACCCCAGGAGAGGACAGCACCAAAGAGGAGGTAGAGGTTGACGAGGTGCAAGCAGATCATCCCGGCGCCAACATACGTCAGGCTGAAGTCGAAGAAAAATCTGGCCACGGAATCATCGAGGATTTAAAACGTTGAACTCTCTCATGCATTTTCATTTTTCAACCACCGAAACTTAAAAATTGTTCAGGGAGAGAAAAAAAGAAGAAGTCATATAGGCGTTGCGTTTACTTCCAGGCTTTTAGCCCGAAGGTGGGAAACTGGAGGAAGTCGCAGACATCGCCGTCATTGTAGAACCACTGGAAGAAGCTGATCCCAAAGTACTTGAGGAATCCCACGGACCTGCTGCCTGTTGCGGTAAAGGTTGAAAGAAATTCTGAATCAGTCCGGGCCATCCGTTTCTAAAGCATTTTTAAACAGTTAAAACATGATTTGATTCATCATAGCTGGGAATAAGAAGATGTCCTTTTCACGCAAAGGAAAGGAAAAATAAAAAGGGTCGGACCTTGCATTCTTATCTCCTTGAGGTGTGTGGAACCCGTTTATGAGGACGGCTGTGGCAGTCCCACTTGGGTAGATTAGCTTGTAGTCGATCATCGATGCACTGAAAGTGTTTAGTTTCACCACCAAATCATCAGTTAAATTGAAGACCGATTGCGACTACAAAATCAATTGTAAATATCTTTCTCATCAAGAACAAAAATAAAATGCAGACTAGCTAGGTTCGATCAAGTGACCGCAACCTTGGTGCTACGGTCTTGCGAGCAATGCCAAAGTTTCAGTTCTTCTGACAGTACAACAGCGACCCAGGAAAATCGGGAAGCGTGGCTCACCATGGACACGGAGAGATCAGAGAAGGGCGCTGGAGCATGGAAATGGAATTAAGCCCATAGTTTTAATATCTCTGTGTCCTTATAAATACAACAAATCAACAAATCATGGTGATACCTAATCGAATTCAACAAATGAACAAATCAATCAAGGGGCGGTTGACCATTGGCCATCTCTCCTTTTACAGCAAAAGCCTCAGCTTCTTGGTGGGGAGAGGGCTCTGCACCTCCTCCTCCTCGGCCCGCCTCTTCACCCCTGCGTTCTCCAAAGATCGGCAGCAGGTTCAGGTCGGTTCTCAAGACGGCGGAGGACGCCGACACGAGACGGACATGGACATGGACACGGAGGTGTCGCCCCATTAGTGGCAGCGCTTGTGCCCTCCGGCGCTGCGCTGGTCGTGAAGTCCCGCCCGCAGACGGTGCACCGATGCGGGCGCCGCTGCTCCCGCCGAGGACGCCGCGCGCGCCTCCAACCCAGCGCCGCGGACGTCAAGGCGGCGATGCAGCGCTCTCCGGTGGCGGTGGCTTGCGGTGGCTGGACTTGTGCCCGCCGAAGCGCTGTACGACGCGAACGCCTTCCGCGAGACCGTGTAGCTGAACCGCAGCTCTGAGCCGCGCTGGGGACAGTTCCACGTGTCGCTTTGCTGCTCCTTGCCGGTGGCGGCGGCAGCGCGGCGAGGCAGATGGCGAGGTAGTCGTCCTTGTTGAGTACCGGCGTGGCGGTGGGAACCAGGGAGAGGGAGAGGGAGAGGTCTGTCTAGTCCGCCACCACGCCGCGGACCGTCACCTGCTCGCGCCACGGTGGCACGCGCTCCACCGCTGGCGAGGCCGCCGCGCCGGACATGGAGTCGGCGCCCGCGAAGGCCCTCAGGGAGAGCAGCTAGAGCTCCTCAACAGCGGTGGCGGCTGTGGCGACTGCGCTGCAGGGATGAAAACATCATGAGTCTAGTAACACAGGTCCAAACAGATCATCAGCCCATAAAGGATGATCAGTTCGACAAAAATGAGAGCCTCAATTCAACCCCTCAATTAAATCGGTTCAAAAGGGTAATAGAATAATATTCTGTTACACGTAATGTAATAACCTAGATGTGTATATATATATATATATATATATATATATATATATATATATATATATATATATATATATATATATATATATATATATATATATATATATATATATATATAATTGGATGTAAGTTAGCATGAACTATTATTGTTGACATTACCCTTGAGGTAAAAGGGTGGGAGGCGAAACTATAAGCCCCTATCTTTCTCTATGTCAGATTAAAACTCCGTAACCATAAGTATTGCGTGAGTGTTAGCAATTGTGAAAGACTAAATGATAGTTGAGTATGTGGGCTTGCTGCAAAGCTCTGACATAGACTCTTTCTGATGTTATGATAAATTGCAATTGCTTCAATGACTGAGATTATAGTTTGTTGGTTCTCAATAAAGTTTCTGATTCATACTTGACATTGTGAATAGATTATTACTTGAGCATAAGAAATAATATGACAATATCCATATATGTTGCTGTTATAAGAATGATCATGATGCCCTCATGTCCGTATTTTATTTTATCGACACCTTTGCCTCTAAACATGTGGACATATTTATCGTTATCGGCTTCCGCTTGAGGGCAAGCGAGGTCTAAGCTTGGGGGAGTTGATACGTCCATTTTGCATCATGCTTTTATATCGATATTTACTGCATTATGGGTTGTTATTACACATTATGTCACAATACTTATGCCTATTCTCTCTTATTTTACAAGGTTTACATAAGGAGGAGAATGCGGCATTTGGAATTCGAAATTTGGAAAAGGAGCAAATATTAGAGACCTATTCTACACAACTCCAAAAGTCCTGAAACTCCACGAAAGTTATTTTTGGAAATAATGAAAAATGCTGAGCGGAAGAAATACCAGAGGGGGCCCACACCTTGGCCACGAGGGTGGGGGCGCCCCCTTCCTCGTGGGCCCCCTGTTGGCCCTTCGGTGCCCATCTTCTGCTATATGAAGTCTTTCGTACGAAGAAAAATCATAAGCAAGCTTTCGGGACGAGACTCCGCCGCCACGAGGCGGAACCTTGGCGGAACCAATCTAGGGCTCCGGCGGAGCTGTTCTGCCGGGGGAACTTCCCCCCGGGAGGGGGAAATCATCGCCATCGTCATCACCAACGCTCCTCTCATTGGGAGGGAGCCAATCTCCATCAACATCTTCACCAGCACCATCTCCTCTCAAATCCTAGTTCATCTCTTGTATCCAATTCTTGTCTCTAAGTCTGGGATTGGTACCTGTAGGTTGCTAGTAGTGTTCATTACTCCTTGTAATTGATTCTAGTTGGTTTATTTGGTGGAAGATCATATGTTCAGATCCTATTTGCATATTGATACTCCTCTGGTTATGAACATGAATATGCTTTCTGAGTAGTTACGTTTGTTCCTGAGGACATGGGAGAAGTCTTGCTATTAGTAGTCATGTGAACTTGGTATTGGTTCGATATTTTGATGAGATGTATGTTGTCTCTCCTCTAGTGGTGTTATGTGAACGTCGACTACATGTCACTTCACCATTATTTGGGCCTAGAGGAAGGCATTGGGAAGTAATAAGTACATGATGGGTTGCTAGAGTGAAAGAAGCTTAAACCCTAGTTTATGCGTTGCTTCGTAAGGGCCTGATTTGGATCCATACGTTTCATGCTATGGTTAGGTTTACCTTAATACTTCTTTTGTAGTTGCGGATGCTTGCGATAGGAGTTAATCATAAGTGGGATGCTTGTCCAAGTAAGGACAGCACCCAAGCACCGGTCCACCCACATATCGAATTATCAAAGTACCGAATGCGAATCATATGAACGTGATGAAAACTAGCTTGACGATAATTCCCATGTATCCTCGGGAGCGCTTTTCTCCATATAAGAGTTTGTCCAGGCTTGTCCTTTGCTACAAAAAGGATTGGGCCACCTTGCTGCACTTTATTTAGTTTTGTTACTTGTTGCTCGTTACCAATTATCTTATCACAAAACTATCTGTTACCTATAATTTTAGGGCTTGCAGAGAATACCTTGCTGAAAACCGCTTATCATTTCCTTCTGCTCCTCGTTGGGTTCGATAGTCTTACTTATCGAAAGGGCTATGATAGATCCCCTATACTTGTGGGTCATCACTCATTGCTTGCTCTGACATGCTTATGCATTCACATGCTCTTACACACTATCTTTACATGATTGCATACATGTAGGGGGAGCCTATGCATGTTACATGTCTTTCCAAAGCTTTACTTATTACTATTCATATCTTTAGCTAAAGCTTTGATGTATGTTGTCATTAATTACCAAAAAGGGGGAGATTGAAAGCATTGCTCCCTGGGTGATTTTGGTAATTAATGTCAACATATCTCTTGTTGGACTAATATCTTTATCTAGTATCTTTTAGAAAGTTCAACAATGGTGTGGCATGGACAAGAGGATGTGGAACCCCTTCAAAATACTAGGGACAAAGATTGCCAAAAGCTTAAGACTCTTCATTTTCATTTTAGTGATCCAAGGTCACATTGAGTCCATAGGAAAGCCAATACTATTAAAAGGGGATGAGGTGTTGCTTAATGGTCTACTTGCTCAAAGTGCTTAGTGATATTGCTCCAAAACCCTCATCCACTTTCCCATTTCCAAATATGTCCAAAACCCAAAGTCAAACTCGGCCTCACCGATTTTATCTATCCGGCGCCACCGAGTTCTCTTGACATAGTCACTGCCAGAAACCCTAGACAATTCGGTCTCACCGATATGGATCTCGGTCTCACCGAGATGGCAATGCAAACTCTCTATTTCCCTTTGTAATGTTTTGGTCTCATCGAAATGAGCGATCAGTCCCACCGAGTTCGCAATGCAAACTCTCTCTTTCCCTTCGTAACATTTCGGTCTTACCGAAATGAGCGATCGGTCCCACCGAGTTTTCCTGACCAATTCTTTGTTAACTCATTGCTAAAAACGGTCTCACCGATTTTGTGCAATCGGTCACACCAAGATGAGGTTTTGCCCTAGCCGTAGCACATCGGTCCCATCGAGTTGATCATGTTGGTCCCATCGAGATTCCTAACATTCACATTTTGAACTAAATCGGTCTCATCGAGTTTGTCTATTCGTTCTGACCTAGTTGGGTCAAATGTGTGTAACGGTTGCATTTTGTGTGGAGGCTATATATATCCCTCCACCCCCTTCTCTATTCAAGAGAGAGCCATCAGAAAGTGCCTAGACTTCCACTACTCATTTTGTAGAAGAGAACCACCTATTCATGTGTTGAGACCAAGACATTCCATTCCAACCACAAAAATCTTGATCTCTAGCCTTCCCCAAGTTGCGTTCCACTCAAATCATCTTTCCACCATAGCCAAATCTGTGTGTGAGAGAGAGAGTTGAGTGTTGGGGAGACTATCATTTGAAGCACAAGAGCAAGGAGTTCATCATCAACACACCATATATTACCTTTTGGAGAGTGGTGTCTCCTAGATTGGTTAGGTGTCACTTGGGAGCCTCCGACAAGATTGTGGAGTTGAACCAAGGAGTTTGTAAGCGCAAGGAGATCACCTATTTTGTGAAGATCTACCTGAGTGAGGCAAGCCCTTCGTGGGCGATGGCCATGGTGGGATAGACAAGGTTGCTTCTTCATGGACCCTTCGTGGATGGAACCCTCCGTGGGCTGGCACAACCATTACCCTTCGTGGGTTGAAGTCTCCATCAACGTGGACGTACGATAACACCACCTATCGGAACCATGCCAAAAATCTGCGTGTCTTCATTGCGTTTGCACACTCCAATCCCATCCCTTTAATTTCTTGCAAATAGCATGCTTTACTCTTTCGGCTTTCTATACTCTTTCCATGCTTGCTTAAAATGTATCATGAATTCTTAAACTTGTGCTAAAACTCCACCTCAACTTGAAGAACATAAAAACTGCCACTTTTGCTTGTTGAGGCTCTAATCGCCCCCCTCTAGACACCTCTTCTCGATCCTTTCAGTGTTCTCCCAAGTGTTGCACTAGCTGAAATATGTATCTTTTGTGGTGCGCCATGTCAACATGCACTACTGCAGGATGCTGCTAACGCGACACTACGATCAGAGAGTCTTTGATGAAAATGTGTGCGATGCATTAATCACAAACGGGGATGTAAAAAAATGTCAAAAAAGGTGCAAAACATTTGCGATGGTGGAGCCATCAAACACGGTTCAGATTTTAGTTGCGCAGCGATTCAGGGCACACGGTTAACCCGCTCGAACTGTTTTGGCGAGGCGTAACAATGTAAACGGGCAGCCATATCAATGTGTGTGCAATATACGACATACAGTTCGCTCCAATGAACTGTTTGCTATTAGGGAGTGCAACAGAAACGGTTAGCCAGATCAAGGTGTGTTTTATATAGGGCATATGGTTCACTCAGACGAACTGTTTTCGATTAGCGAACACAACAGAAACGGTTCAACTTAACAAGATGTGTGTGATACGTGGCAAACAGCCGACTCAGATGAACTGTTTGCGATGAGAAATTACAACACAAACGGTTGATACAGTTAGTTCGTGTGCGATTCTGTGTGTACAAAAACTTTGAAAAATGCAAACTAGTTGCTTGCGGTGGCTAGGAGTATCGCACACGATGCATCTGCGAGTACTTGTGTGCGATGATTAGTAAGTTACACATACGTTTCCTTATGTTAACACTTGTGTGATAAATAAGATGTGGCACTGGATATGGTATTCGGGTTGTGTGCGTGCTCCACTTAGTCTTCCTGCGCTCCAGCGAATGCTTCCCGCACTCCAGCGAATGCTTCCCATGCTACACATGGGTGAATTGAAAAATCCACGCCTCGATCCCGATGATGTGGCGGCTAGGCTCGAGCGCATCCTTGGCAGAGTTGACGTCCCCGATGAAGTAGAACATCGCCAACATGATATCTTGAGGATCCAGATGATGGACGGAATTTGCTACCAGGCCAGAGACATGGAAATGGAGCGGTTCCGCGGAGTTGTCATGCACGCAATTGCACGCTGTCAAGCTCTTCTGGAAGAGGCCCAGCAGCCCCAAGAGCCTCCCAGCGCCAGCAGCTCCGTAGGCGGAGGCGGGTCAGGACACTTGGAGTGAACGGCCACAAGGGTGCTATGATGATCGCGGAGTCCGAGAAGACCATCGTCGGAAGGCCGCCAGCTCAGCCTTTTAGCTTGTATTTTATTATAATTGTATGCATATGTAGGTCGTGAGTATTTTGGGCCTTGCCGCATGTGGCGTATAAAATTATCCCTAATATGTAAGACAATTATTAAGAATTATTAACCGTTGCCATTGTAAATTTGCCTCAACGGCGAGCAGAGCACACGCATGGCCGCCAGAGTGGAGCGCGCCACGGCCGCCTCAATGGCGTGCAAAACACGCGGACAGACGTGAGCAGAGTGCACCACGGCCGCCTCAACAGCGAGAAACCATGTGGTCAACCTTCTTCCATCAATAAATTTTGACCTTGTTTCTCGTCACATTGCAGATTACAACGCAATAAGTAATTGCAAATCTGTTCACACCTATCAAACTAATATGTGTTCACACTTAGCACCGGGCTATAAAAACTACCCACTCAAAAATTACTTCACAGTTCCTCTCCTCATCGCCCACAAAATTGGTCTTTCCTATCAAGTCGTTCCGCCATGACCGGTAGGAGGAGTTTAGGGTGGACATATAACCAGGTAGCAAAGACTAAGGCTGCGGAAGCACTAGAGAGGTCCCGCCGCGAAGCCGCAGCCGCAGTAGAGATGTCCCGGCACGCCGTGGAGCCCTCGAACGATCTCGCACGGGCACACAAGGGCTCTCACAAGCGCATTCGCAGCGTCGGCCATCGTGATGAGCCGGTGTTCCTGAAGTCCTTCGCCGGGGACGACAACATTCTCGCTGGTGTCACTACGCAGCAGGAGCTAGTCGACGGCTTGATGAAGCTCCTCAAGATCACCAATTCCTCGGTTCACAAGGCGGCCGGCCTCGTTGAGCAACTCATGGGTGATAGTGCGAAGCTCCTCAATGCACTCGCCGAGAAGGAGGAGGAGGCCACCGGCTGGAAGATGCTGCATGAGCAGAGCAATGCCTCGGGGATGACGCTGATAGCGGTGATCGAGGAACTGATGGGTGACTTGAGGAAGCTCCAGATCGAGCACGAGTAGGAGGTGGAGGAATCCATGGCTGCTTTCAAGAAAAGTCATGAGGAATTGAAGAAGGAGCTAGAGGATATCGTCGCCCAACGATCCATTGACGAGTAGAGACAGTAGCGACCAAGATCATTGTCTGCAATTTCCTTCTTCTCTTGCCCCTGTGTCTTCCGGGCTTTGCCGCATGTGACATTTTAAATTATCTGAAATATGTAAGACAATTATTATCTGTGCCATTGTAAAATTGTCATCGTATTATCCGTTGCCATTTTATTTGTGGTCGTATTATCCGTTACCCTATGTGGCAATTTAAATTAGGGCGGAATACGAGTTGAAAACACGAACAAAGCAAATGCTGCCATGGGATCACAAGCAAACACCCTCCGTCTAGGTGCTTTAATTAACCCACTAATGTAGAAGTTGTGAGCGAGGCGGGCGGCGGCTGGTGCATGGAGGTCAAGGAGCTCGCTTCCCGGTGAGCATTGGCGGCCTTGATGCTCGCACGTGTCTCGTCGAGCCTGCGAGGTGGATAGGATGCACGCGTCCCGTCGAGCCTGTGCAGCGGACTACTCGCACGCGTCCCATCGAGCCTGCACAACGGACTTGTCGCGCTCATCCCGTTTAATCAGACAGCCGCATGCACGCCACCGAGTATGGTTAAATTTCGACACAGTTAATATAATACAACCGTTTGCGATAATAACGTGTTAGCTTTTTGTTTCTAAAAGGACTTCGTTGGCTACTATTGTGTGTGCCTCTTCTCAAACTGGACGATTTTTTTGACCACGGCATATATGTGCCATGTCATGAAACCATGCCAAGTTTCATGTTTTTTGCGTGAGTTTTTGATTTATTGGTATTTAAAAACCGAGATTCTCAATGTTTCAGGACGACGACAAGTTGGTCATTCATCCCCATTCCTTAAATGAGACCTAAACATGCACCTAATTACACATGTACGATTTCCCACCCATTTTGCTTCACTGGAGCATGTGCTTGTAGCTCAAATTTGAATTATGGACTACAATAAATGTGTAGAAAACTTAGTAATTAGTAATATATACAATGGCCAAACGAACCCTGAATAGTTTGAAATTTCAGCCCGACACTCTTGTTATTCCTTGTTGCCTGTAGAAAACAAAGTTCAAGGCGAGAAAAGGCACTGATTATCGTTTCGCCCACAAGAGGGGCATGTTTCCCTACCGGAACCATGAGGGTTGCGACAGGCTCCGGTTTGTAAGAGGCTTGTAATATAGCTTCGCCCAAATTGGACAATTATATGTACCATTTAGTGACACCATGCCAAGTTTCATGATTTCCTGGCGAGTTTCGGATTTACAAAGATTTAAAAACTGAGATTCCCAATGTTTGTGGCCAAGCCAGGACGGCGAGACGGTTGAATTCGTTCCCATTCATTCCATGGGACCTAAACATGCACCCGAAGGAAACATTTACTTTTTTTCTAGCCGTTTTGCTGCACCGGAGCATGTATTTGTAGTTCAGATTTGAATTATGGACATTGAATGCCTAGAAAACTCAATTAATGAATAAAAATGTCAAATGAACTCTGAATAATTTCAAAGTTCAGTGCGAATATCCCATTGTTCCGTTTTGCATGTAGAAGAAAATACGAGGCTAGAAGAGGGAGCAATTATCGTTTGGCCCACAAGGGGACACGTTTCCCTATCGAAACCATGAGGGTTCTTGCGACAGGCTCTGGTTTGTAAGAGGTTTGTAATAAAGCTTGGCCCAAATTGGCAATATTTTTACCACGACATATATGTGCCATGACATAACACCATGCCACCTTTGATGACTTTCTGGTGAGTTTTGGATTTATGGGGATTTAAAAACCGAGATTCTAAATGTTTGAGGATGAGCCAGGACACCGGTATGGTTGTAATTCGTTCCCATTCCTTGCATGGGACCTAAACATGCACCCAAGGACACATGTATAATTTTTCTAGTCATTTTGGTGAACTGAAGCATGTATTTGTAGTTCAGATTTGAATTATGGACATTAAATGCCTAGGAAACTCAATTAGTGTATAAAACGCCAAACGAACCCTTAATATGTTTAAATTTCAGCACGGATATTGTTGGGGATACAACTACGGAGTGTGAACCGCCCCGGAAGGGCCGGTTTACCCTCGTTCATGATCCAGGCCCATAATGGAGGCCTGGAGCCCAGAGGCGAATTAAGGTCCATATATGTAAACCGCCTTAGTATTGTAGCTTGTATTGTAAGGCAAGAAAGAAGAGACCAAGCCGGACTCTCGATGAGCGGGTTGGGACTCAGAGACCGCCAAGGCCAACCGTGTATATAAGGGGCGACCCGGCGGCGAAGTTAGGGACAGAGAATTCGAGGCTAAGGCAAAGCTATTGCTCCTAGTCGCCAAACCATATCAATCACACCACAACCGGACGAGGTTTTACCTTCATCAAGGGGCCGAACCAGATAATTCCGTGTCTTGTGTCCGCTTAACCCTCTAGGTTAACCCGCACGATGGCCCTACGACTAAGTCCTTTCATGAGGACATCCGCCGTGACAATTCCACGACAGTTGGCGCCACCGTGGGGCTATCGCACGATGGTTTGATGATCTTAGAGGGCAAGTTCGGCGACTCAAGGCTATGCGATGGGCGGATGACTAAGAGTCGTCGCGCAAACTCTACATCGACGATGCGGATGGGGCCCCGAGGCCGGCTCGCTTGAGTACGGGTACCGGGTCCCTTTGGCGGCATACACGTGTTCATCGGCAGGATCGGCGAGTCAGGCGGGCCGGACGTGCAGACCGACCTCGCCGAGACGGCTCAGCCGGGCGAGGAAGAGTCCTGCCTCGCTAAACCGGGCGGTCAAGCATGTTTTCGTGGGAGTCGCCCACGGAGGCTACGAGGACGGATCAACATCCGGTGATTTAAACTATCGTCTACTCTGGCGATTTAATCGTCGGCCGAGGAAACGGAGTCTCTATACCAGCTGCAGGATGGCCAGATCGGGGGCTGTTTCGACGGCGAGAGTATTCCGGACCCCTTCGATCTACCCAACCGGGTTGGGGTCTTCATGGCCGGTACGCAGGAGGCGCTTCACTCTTCGACCGCGGCGCCCCTGGTCGCCGGTTCAATAGCGGTGATGGCAGCCGGGGACGGAGGCCCTGTGCGCCCACCGGCTCAAGTTTTGTCAGAACTTTTCGACACATTGGCTGTGCTCATGGCAGAAGCTAATCCGCCGGATCAGGACCTGCACAACGCGGAGATTGCAAAGGTGAGGGAACAGATCACTAAAGCTAAAGCGGACCTGGCGGCCGCGGACGAACGGATGGCGATGGAACGGGCCGCTGGATGCGCAGCTTATAGGCTCAGCCGACCAGAGCGCCACAGAAGTCATGAAAAGGAAGTACAGGTCCGTTTACCTTCAGTTTTTGAGGGTAGGGAGCTTTTCAATACCCTGAGGCAGGGACCAGTAATCCGCCGCCGTTGGTAAACCGCCGGAAGCACTGGGACGGCCGCACCGTTCAGCCCGTGTGGTAGATCTACTCGCCATCATACCGTGCGCCCTGCATCGCGCAGACACCTCCGGGTCACTACTCCAACCCGATGGATAATCTCGCAGCAGCTGCGGCACGGTTGGAGGCGATTCCAATTGAAGGCGATTCACCACAGCGGTAGAGACACGCCGGGTTAAGGAGCTCCTCAGACGGCCCCGCTCGGCAAGAAGCGATTCGCATACCGGGATCGGATCCACTCCACCCCGCCCGAGCCGGAGCTATAGCCGACGCGTCGATTTAACCGCCAGATCAAGCAATGCGCAGCGTGGTCCGCCTCAAGGCAACAATCCGCAGCGGCTTTGAAGATGCTCAAGTGGTAGTGGACCGCGCCAGGCACGAGGGAGGCCAAGTTGGCAGCACAAGCAGAGGATCATCCGCCGCGCGGTTCGTCCGATCATCTTCGAACCAGGGTCACGTCGGCTCTTTGGGGTGCCTTGCCTCGCCCCCGCTTTACGCAACGCGGCGCTTGCCCAAGGATTTCAAGGGGCCACGCAAGGTGCCAAATTATACTGCCGATTTGGCTCTAGAGGCATGGATAGAAAGCTACGAGATGGCCATGGAGATGCTAGATGTGGATGAAGCCGCATGTGCGAAGTACTTCACAATGATGCTGGAAGGTACGGCCCGGACTTGGTTGAAAACTTGCCGCCCAACTCTATCAGCTCGTGGACCCGCCATAACCCGGTTCATTCAAAATTTCAAAGACACTGTAAACAGCCCATGTCCGTGGTGGATTTAGCAGCTTGTGTCCAGCGGAGGAGAGTCTACAACCCATTGGGTGCGCCGCGTTTCGAAGTTTTACATTCTTGCATCGGATCAACCCTGATTCCGCGATCCCGACCTTGGAAGCCAATTGCCGGTTCGAGCCATTGAAATTGAAGCTGGGTCGATGAAGCGTTTTGCCATGACATGGGCACTCTAATGGGCGTTTTGGTAAAATACGCTGATTACGATAGTACCAAGGATCCCGAATCTGAGAATGATGAAGTGGGGAAGGGAAAACAGAACGGCAACTCCGGGGCCAAGCAGCATCATTCGGCAGCAATGGAGGAACAAGCGTAAAGTGAACGGCAACATGGGCTTTGTGGTTAACACCAACGCTACAGGACAAGGGTCAGCGGCCGCAGGGTAGGCAGTCAAACCGGGCGGTCACAATCCGGATCGCTTGAATTTCATATTGAATCAACCTTGCCCAAGCATGGGACGAAGGAGGTACCGGCGAACCACCTTTGGAAGGATTGTTATATTATGCAGGAGTTCAAAAACTCCAACTCTTTCCGGTATGATCAAGGGCCCGGTGGCGGTTCAGGGTCCGCCCCGGGTTACGGTGGAGGAAATACCGGCCCAGGATTCGGTGGTAATCCGGGCGGACAAGGCAATCAGAATAATCAAGGTAATCAGAACAGTCAGAACCAAGGGGGCTACAATCAACAACAGCAGTAGTCGGGTTATCAAAGTAACCCAAAGCAGTTGAACGGTGGACAGTACCACGTCTTTACCACCAGCTTGGACAGACGAGGCCGAAAGCTCCAGAAGCGGGCGGTCAGTGTTGTTGAACCGGCTGCGCCGCATTACCTACGCTGGTCTGAGCAACCGATTGTGTGGAGCAGAGAGGACCATCCTCCTCGGGTTTACAATCCGGGTCAATTAGCCCTGGTGGTGGCACCCCAGGTAGGAGGGTACAAGTTTACCAAGGTTCTTATGGATGGAGGAAGCAGCATCAACATCACGTACTACGAGACCTTCCGCGATGGGGTTAACGGATAGGCATCTTAGGCCGCCCAGACACAGTGTTTCACGGAGTGGTGCTCGTAAGTCGGCGTGCCGGTCGGTAAGATAGCTCGAGGTGACCTTTGGAGACGAACATGACTCGGATCGTAAACATTGACATTTGAGGTGGTGAAAATTCAAAGCCCTTACCACGCCTCTTTGGGCGGCCGGCTTATGCTAAGTTTATGGCACGGCCCTGTTATGTTTACTTACAGCTGAAAATGCCGGGTCACAAAGGAACGATAACGGTTCATGGAGCCGCCGGATCGCTTTGGAGTGCGAGGAAGGTGATGCGCTTACGCAGAGTCGGTTTGTGCCACGGAAGAGCTAAAGTACTATAAAGACAATGTTGATCCGGCGGATATGACCCCTTTGAAGAAGCCAACTACAGAGCATGATCCGGACTTGAAGTTCAAATCAGCGGCTGAGACGAAGCTTGTTGATTTTGTGCCCGCGATTCGCCCAAGCAGTTCACCATCGCCAATTTGGATCCTAAATAGGAAAGCGCGCCATCGAAGTTCATCCGTGAGAATCGACATTTTGCATGGAAGCCTTCTGACATGCCAGGTGTACCGAGGGAACTCGCTGAGCACACTCTTAATGTTGACCCGAAATACAAATCGGTAAAACAGTTTCTTCGCCGGTTTAATGAGGAAAGGCGCAAGGCCATCGGAGAAGAAGTTGCTAGGCTTTTGGCAGCAGGGTTTATCGTCGAAGTCTTTCATCCAGAGTGGCTTGCTAATCCGGTGTTGGTCCTTAAGAAGAATGGCACTTGGCGCATGTGCGTGGATTACACAGATCTTAACAAAGCTTGTCCCGCAGATCTTTCGCCCCCGCATTGACCAGATCATTGATGCGACGGCGGTTGTGAGCGTTTGAGCTTTTTGATGCGATTCCGTTATCACCAGATTAAAATGGCGGTTAAGGACCAGGAGAAAACGGCGTTTATCACCCCTTTGGAGCCTTCGCTATGTATCTATGCCTTTGGGCTCAAGAGCGCCCAAGCAACTTATCAGCGTTGCGTACAGAATTGTTTGCATGAACAGATCGGCCGTAATGTGCATGCTTATGTGGATGATATCGTGGTGAAATCAAGGCAGAAGGAAACATTGATTGAGGATTTAAAGGAAACTTTTGACAACTTGCGGGTGTACAAGATGATGCTCAACCCGGCCAAGTGTGTCTTTGGTGTTCCGGCAGGCAAATTGTTGGGTTTTCTTGTGTCCAACCGGGGGATTGAGGCTAATCCGGAGAAGATTACAGCTATCACCTCCTTGGCTAGGCCAAAGTGCATCAACGATGTCCAACGTTTGACAGGCCGGATTGCTGCGCTAAGCCGGTTTATCAGTCGGCTAGGAGAGAAGGCTATCCCTTTGTACCAGATGCTGAAGAAGACGGATCAATTTGTCTGGAGCTCAGCTGCTGATGAGGCATTGGAGGATTTAAAGCGGCAGCTGGCCAACCCGCCTGTTCTTGCTGCCCCTATTGACAAGGAGCCGCTCCTGTTATATGTTGCTGCTAATGCCAGGGCAGTGAGTGTGGCCATTGTGGTGGAGCGCAAGGAGGCAGGGAAGGAGTATCCGGTTCAGCGGCCAGTTTATTACATCAGCGAGGTTCTCATCGAATCCAAACAAAGATATCCGCATCGCCAGAAGCTGGTATATGGAGTTTTTATGGCAAGCCGGAAGCTAAAGCAATATTTCCAAGGGCACCCCATCACGGTGGTCAGTTCGGCTCCCTTGGGCGATATCATACTGAACCGGGAAGCGACTGGCCGGATTGCTAAGTGGGCTATAGAACTTGGGCCGCACGGTTTAAGGTATGTGCCCCGGACGGCCGTAAAATTTCAGGCACTTGTGGATTTCATTAATGATTGGACGGAGTTGCAAGCGCCAGAAGAGAAGCCGGATCACACCTATTGGACCATCCATTTTGATGGGTCCAGCAATTGAGGGCTCGGGGCTGAGTCGATTAACTTCCCCACGAGGTGACAAGTTCTGTTATGTTCTCCGCCTAATGTTCCCTTGTACTAACAATGCAGCTGAGTATGAAGCTTTGCTCCATGGTCTCCGGATGGCTAAGGAAATGAGTCTCACCGGTTAAATGCTTTGGTGACTCGGACTTGGTGGCCCAAAGAAGTATCCGTACTTGGGATTCCAAGGATCCACTCATGGCTGCATATCGTCGGGAAGTGGATGTTGTTGCAGGACATTTTAAAGGATATCGTGGACCATGTGGATCGTCGGAATAACGGCGGTGATGCTTTGAGCCGGCTGGGCTCTCAACGAAAACCGTCCCGCCTAATGTTTTCCTTGATGTGCTACACAAACCGCCGCTTAAGCTTCCCGATGAAATTGATTTGGCTATCCCCGATCCGGAGGCTCAATTGGTGGCGGCCCTGCATGTTATTCCGGATTGACGCCCCTTATTTGGCATACATGAACCGGGCGAAGTTACCGAAGATGAGACGCTGGCCCGGCAGATAGTTCGGCGGTCTAAGTCTATGACCATTGTTAATGGCGAGTTGCATCGTTGCAGGTGTCGTATGTTTCAGCGTTGTGTCCCTCAAGAGGGCTGTGAGATATTGCGAGAGATTCATGAAGGGATTGTGGTCACCACGCCGGTTCAAAGTCCCCGTGGCCAAAGCGCTCCACCATGGTTTCTATTGGTTGACCGCCCATGCCGATGCGGAGGATCCGTCCGACGATGTGATGGTTGCCAAAAGTTCTCCAGCGTGTTTCATGTGCCAGCCCAAGAATTGAGAATGATTCCAATTACTTGGCCGCTTTGCACTTGGGGTGGATATGGTTGGACCTTTCAAAAGGTCCAAGGACAAAAAGACCCACCTGTTGGTGGCGGTTGATAAATTTACCAAGTGGGTGGAGGCAGAGCACGTTAGCAAGTGTGATGCAGCCACGGCGGTTGAGTTCATCAAAAGGTGATTTTCCGTTTGGGTTTCACACAAGATCATCACGGACAATGGCACCAATTTGTCCAAAGGAGCTATGAAGGAATTTTGTGAACGAGAGCACATCCGCTTGATGTTTCTTCCAGAGCCCACCCGCAATCCAATGGTCAAGCGGAACGAGCTAATCAGAAATCTTGAAAGGTATTAAACCTCGCTTATGGTCCCTTTAGAGAGGACACCGGTTGTTGGGTGGAAGAGCTACCATCGGTGATATGGAGTATAAACACTACCCCTAACCGATCCATCGGATACACGCCGTTCTTTATGGTCTATGGAGCGAGGCGGTCCTCCCCAGCGATATCCGTCATGACTCGCCCGAGTGGCAGCTTATGTTGAGGAAGATAGTGAGGCAGCACGGCAAGACGATTTGGATCGACCGGACGAAGAGCGCGATATGGCAGCTGCTCGCTCGGGCGGTCTACCAGCAGGATCTTAAATCGGTATCACAGCCATGGTTAAGACCAGAACCTTTCGTGAAGGAGACTTAGTGCTGCGGCTCATTCAAGACCGTAAAGATATGCACAAGCTATCCCCACCTTGGGAGGGGCCCTTTGTGGTCAGCAAGAATCTATACAACGGGTCCTACTATCCGATTGATGTTCGAGAGCGAAAGGACTCACGACGCCGAGGAGGAGACCAACAGCCATGGAACATAGCTCATCTTCGCCTTATTATACCGAGCCATTGGCTCCACTTATGTACATATCGAGACAATGTATATATTATGAATAAAGGCAATAAACCGGATCCTCGGCTCAAGCGGGTATCTGCTCGATCAAAAGACCGGTTTGGGTACATGGAGATGTTGTCGTGAAGCGCCTCCGTTTAACCCTTGTCCTTGCTTTCTAGAAATTTTGTCATTTGGGGCTTGGTCGTGTCCGAACCAATGCAACACCTCTTGGCAGGTAAAGCCACCAGATCATTTGGGGACATGGTCACGCCTCAACCAACACGCCTCTTGGTCGGCCTAAGGCCATAGAATCATTTGGGGCTTTGGTCGAACCCAACCATTGCAATGCCACTTGATCGGCATCATGCCACGAGTTCAGTTGGGGACCTGGCTGACTTGAACCATCGCTACACCTTATAGGGGGCTTGGTCCTGTCCGACCATGGTAACACCATCTGATCCGGCTCAGTACAGCCTTTTCTTGCAAAACGATTTTTCTCATTGTTTTTGCTTCCATGTGGTCTTTATACCAATCATTTGGCTTTTGTTGGCCTTCTTAAACCGACCAACCTCTTTAAACCGGATTTACGTTGTCGTAATTCAAAGACATTTTTAAGTCGGGCGATTTTGTTCCGTTTGATTTTGTCGTTAACATCACATTATGGAGTAACAGGGGCTTATCATGTTCGACACGATTTACACGGTAAATCGGTATTATACACACAGGATCGCTCTCCTTGGACGGTGATGGTTTGTAAGGCCTCCGCTTGGATTGACTAAAACCAACTGTGTGCTCGATCATCGTAGGTATGCTTGTATCACACAATTTTGATCGTATACCTCGGTATTTTCTCATATAACTATATTGGCATCACAATCTGGCTAGAGGCGCAATCCGCCATGGCGGTTTAAGAATTTGTGATTGCAGGCAAAATATGTTGCAGGATTCACTACTTCAAAACCAACGTATCCAGCACCGCCATGCAAAAGTTTACAAACTGAGATTGTACCGGCATTGTTCAATATAAAGCACTGACTATCCTATTACAAAGCCTTTGGAGGCCCGGCGTTTCATGTGGAGTTATGCCTTGAAGCTTTGGATATGTCACCCGGCTTGACGAATTACGCTGCTTCACCGGGTTGGCGCGAGGTAGAGGGGACGGCATCTGGCGTCGGTTCAGCTTCTTCTTCCTCCTCACCCAAAGCCCGAAAGTCATTGGTGGACCGGTCAATCCGGTTAAGGCCCGAAGACAGCTTCTTCACTTATCACCAGCCGGATCAACGTCTGGGGCATAAGTGTGCTTACGTATTGAGGAACAAGGCTCAGACTTCGTGGATGGCAACTCCACCCGCTTGTTGTTTGCGCTATAAAAGAGCGGTGAACCGCCAGTTGGCTTCAGCTGCCAATTGACTCGCCACCGGACGATCTCCTTTGTTATCCGTTTGTATGCCGTTATCAAAGGCCTCACCGCTTTCTTGAGCACGGGAAAACCTTTAGCTATATCCGCGGGTCAAGATCTGCTATCCACGCCTTTGGCACGAGTCGAGCTAGTAGGGTACCAGCCCGGCGCATGGATCGCTTCAACTCCTCAAGCTGCCCCGGACCATAGACAGCCGGTCTAGCGCTCTCTCGATCAGGGACGGCGCCGTGTTGTCATATGATGTGGCACACATATGACTTCGCTGGGCGCCGTATACAGCTGCTCAATCGATGTATAAGCGGCCTTGAGCTTCTTCCGCACATCGAGCCCATATGCGCAATACGCTTGCTCGCACGGTTTCAGATAGCTCAAAGTTAAACCGCGGAAATATCAAAATTAAGATAATCAGTACAAAATGTTCTTACCAAAGATAGCAGAAGTCATAGCATGTATTTGGCGCTTGAGTCCGTAAGTTCTTCAAGAACGGTTTAAGGGCTACTTCAGCTTCTTCCGCCCGCTTTATTAAACCGGTTTTCTCGGCCCCAGCTTGACCCGCCGGATTTGTACCACTCCTTCAGCTGTTCCATGGTGGTCGTGGCAGTTTTAACTCATCTCGGCTTTGGTGGCTTCGCCATTTGAGTTTCCAGATTGGCTCAAGGTCCTTGAGTTGCACAGCTTTGGTATATTTCATTCGATGACAAAGGGAGCATGTTAGTTGTTTCATTATACAAGTCCCCAGCTCAATACAAGTATTCAACTTGGCACTTGGGGGCTAATGGCTAGTTGATCTCAATTTGCTATGAGGAGACACACCGTAAGTCCCGGTTTGACTTTGCAAAGTTAAACCGACCCTTGGGGGCTACTATGCAGTTAAAATATAAGAAAGGTCAACTCATTACCTCATAGCGGTCCTTCATGCGATGACTAGACCGGCTTCAAAGTCACGGCTTGTGTAAAGCCGGTTCAGAAGCCGAATGAAGTTCTTAGGCAGAGAAATTGTCGTAGTCGGCATATCAGTCTTCCCTTGTCTTTGCTCATAGTAGTGGAACTTTCTTTGATGCTGTGCTTTGCTAAAGCAACCGTTGGCTAGGAGCAGGTAGCCAGTACTGCCACAATAACATCGCCATTTTCAGCGGTCTTGTTTGGGCTTGATGTCGCTTTTGCTCGCTCGGCGGTTCATCAGTCCACGACCCGCCGGTGGACGGGTTTGATGGAGCAGGCTGTGAGGTTTCCATTTGACCTCCGGTTCAACTTCCGCGGGTCAGCAGATCGTTTTGTACAACTCGCCGAGCTTTCCTTGGCGGCTTTGTGGTTTTCGTGTGTTTGTTCTGGGGTTTTTTCCGGATCAACATCCGCTGTAGGATCAAGTGTTTTCGCTTTCTTGCTCAAGCGAGCCTTGGTGCTGCAATATTCAGAATTGAATTAAAGCAAGATGAACAAGGCAATTGTAAATCGGACGAATGGACAGCAGTTACATACCTTGCGGCAACTTTCAGCGGAGGCATTTGTGTGGTTGATGAACCGCCAGAAGAGTTGGAAGAGGCCTGATAATTCGGATCAGACGGATTGAGAGGACATCGAAAGAAACCTTTTAAGGGATAACGCCAGAGAACAAGTCACCTCCGACGACGCTCGGGTTGGCGGTCCGTAAACCGGATGAGGTAATCCGTTGGCCACTGTGCCGGGTTGTACGGCGCTCTTCAGCCTGTTGTGTCTTCAAGGGAAGATTTGGATTCAAGTAAGCATAGGAATGGTATTTTTTTCACTTTCCGGACGGCGCGACGAATTCTCTTAACAGGCGCAAGGTCGGATTCGAAGAAAGAAAGATTACCTCAACAGATCGGCATGATCGGCTTCAAAGATCATCCTGGGAAGAAAATTGTCAGTAAAAAGAATGTAAAGGGGCCAAGCATATGCAAGAAGAAACACAAAGCGGAAGGAATGTCAAGTTTTACCTCGGCTTCTGATTCTTCGTCCTCCGGCGGATCAGAGGACTCGGCGGTCTTCTTCTTGCCTGTTTTCTTGGTAGCCTTGGATTTTACACGCGGCGCCCGAACCGGTTTGGTGCGTTTCCAGAAGGAGCTATCAGCCTGATAAGTAACAAGGATTAGCGTATATCAACAGCGTATTAAGAGCCTGAAAAGCAGTGAGTAGAGATTACCGCCGGCGGTTTGTTGGCAGCACAAAATGGAGCCAACCCGGTTAGGCTGCAGACGGAGATTGGCTCATCGAGCATCTTCTTGACGATCTTGGTGACCTCAAGTTCAGTTATGGGCAGCTCGTGACGCCTTTGAGGATCTTTGAGGCTGCCGGTGTACTCATGCATCAATCCGGGCCGGCGGCTTAGTGGCAAAATGCCCCAAGAAACCCAACAACGCACAAGATCCACGCCGGTTAAGCCGTTGGCCATTAGAGCCCGGAGCTTGATTATTTGCGGCGCGAAGTTCTTCCGTTCCGCGGTGGTTAAGCGTGAAGGCAGCGGATGCTGGTTGCTGAGCCGGTGAGGACGGTAACCCGGCAAGGGGTTTTCGTTGGCAGGAGCGGTGTTCCGCAGAGAACCAGGTTTGGTTCCAACTTTGGATGGCTGTGGTGTTTGGCGGAGGAAAATCGACTTCCTTCCTCTTCGGATTGAAACGCCGCCCAGCTCGTGTTGGGACCATCGAGAAAATTCTGTGCGACGGTTCAAATGGAAAAATCCGGAACAACTCCACAGATGGTTCTTCTTGAAGATAGACTTCACGTAAGACTTGAAAGTTGCGTATGTTCGACACTGCACTGGGCCGATATCCTGCGGATGGAGTTGCAAGCTGGCAAGGACGTCCCGGAAAAATTTTGAACCGGGCGGGCGGAACCCCCGGTCTAGGTGCTGCATAAACACAATTACTTCTCCCGCTTGTGGCTCGGGAGGAAATTCACCCTCCGGAACACGCCAATGGAGGACATTTTTTGGAGCCAAACCGCCAGTGGTGACATAGCCGTTGAGCTGCGTTTCAGTGATTTTGGACCGGACCCAATTGCAAGCTGAGAATTGAGGAGCCATTCCGAAAGACTAAGCTGCGAAAGAAAGGAAAAAACGGTTCACCTTTAACGGTTCAGGCATATTATATATTGTTAAACCGGCGAGTCAGCAGCCGACTTCCCATTCCGGTTTAACTGAGGACTAATGGAGTGACGGATTAGCTATCGAAAGTTAAACCGCCGAAGGAGGCGAAGCTGAAAAATTTACTAAGTGTAGACAGAAACAGGTTTCACACGCGAATGGAAGTAATCTAGATCTACCGGAGTTCAGTAAGAAAAATTTCTACGACCTATGCAAACCTCGTAAAGCGCAGGAAGGTTCAGGCGTGTTAAAATAAAGGATCTGAACAGACAAGGGGAAGATGCATAAGGAGTCGGACGGACGGCGGAGCAGTCACCCGCACAGGATATATGGCGCGGTTGAGTTATACAGCCCTAGCAGAGCAGGTATGAAGAAACCGATATGAACGCATATGAACTATGAGATGAACAGGATCTTCAGTGGGGATCTAGGGCTTGAAAGGGACCTTACCGGATGAGAGAAGCCGCGGCGGAGCTCCGGGAACTTCTGGTACGATCAGGTTGATGCAGCGGCCCGGCGTGAAGCGTCGGTCGAAGGTCGGAGGCGACGGCGGAGCTTCAGGGTCGGGGCGTCGCGAGGAAGAAGAAGAAGAAGAAGAAGAGAAGGGCCCGACTGGTCTATTTATAAGGGACCGGAGCAATCAACGGGCGCGAGAATCGAGGAGTCAAAAGCGGCGGAAGGTGCAGCAGCCGCCTCGATTTCCGGGATAGCCTTAATGAAGGGAATCTTACTGTTTGGATTTCTCTGTCTAAAATGACGTCAGGGTGCCCTGACATGAAGATCAGAGGATGATGTCACGGCGGTTCAAGCGGATGGCGGTTTACGAAGGAGATCAAGAGTTTCCTGAGGATGTTGAAGATTAACCTGAACCGGTTCAAGTCAATCTGGGGCCTAATGTTGGGGATACAACTACGGAGTGTGAACCGCCTTAAGGGCCGGTTTACCTCGTTCATGATCCAGGCCCATAATGGAGGCCTGGAGCCCAGAGGCGAATTAAGGTCCATATATGTAAACCGCCTTAGTATTGTAGCTTGTATTGTAAGGCAAGAAAGAAGAGACCAAGCCGGACTCTCGTATGAGCCGGGTTGGGACTCAGAGACTGCCAAGGCCAACCGTGTATATAAGGGGCGACCGGCGGCGAAGTTAGGGACAGAGAATTCGAGGCTAAGGCAAAGCTATTGCTCCTAGTCGCCAAACCATATCAATCACACCACAAGCGGACGAGGTTTTACCTTCATCAAGGGCCAACCAAGATAATTCCCGTGTCTCGTGTCCGCTTTAACCCTCTAGGTTAACCCGTACGATGGCCCTATGACTAAGTCCTTTCATGAGGACATCTGCCGTGACAATTCCACGACAGATATCATGTCGTTACATGTTGCCCGTGGAAGAAAATACAAGGCGAAAAGAGGCAGTGATTACGTTTCGCCCACAAGGGGAACATGTTTCCCTATCGGAACCACAAGGCTTCTTTGAGAGAAGCTCTGGTTTTTAAGAGGTTTGTAATAAAGCTTGGACCAAATTGGACAATGTTTTTACCATGACATATATGTGCCATGACGTGATACCATGCCACCGTTGATGACTTTCTGGTGAGCTTAGGATTTACGGGGATTTAAAAACCGAGATTCCAAATGTTTGAGGACGAGCCACGATGCGGGTACGGTTGTAATTCGTTCCCATTCCTGGCATGGGACCTAAACATGCACCCAAGGACACATGTATAAATTTTCTAGCCATTTTGGTGAACTGGAGCATGTATTTGAAGTTCAGATTTGAATTATGGACATTAAATGCCTAGGAAACTCAATTAGTGTATAAAAAGGCCAAACGAACCCTGAATAAGTTTAAATTTCAGCATGGATATCCTGTCGTTCCATGTTGCCCATAGAAGAAAATACAAGGCGAAAAGAGGCAGTGATTACGTTTCGCCCACAAGGGGGACACATTTCCCTATCAGAACCATGAGGCTTCTTTGAGAGAAGCTCCAGTTTATAAGAGACTTGTAATAAAACTTGCGCCAAAATGGACGAAAATTTCCTTGACATATATGTGCCATGTCGTGACACCATGCCAGGTTTCACGATTTTCGGGTGAGTTTTGGATTTACGGGGATTTAAAAACCAAGATTCTTCACATGAAATGTTTTCAAATAGCACACGGTTCACTCATGAAAGCCGTGTGCCTACCAAACCGTGGCCGATGCCACCTCCCCCTGCTGCGCGCGTGATCTGAGTCGTGCGTTCTGATTGGCCAGAACCCAAATCCCACGGATTGTACGTGTGCACCGTTGGATGCTGCTACCTCTTGAGCACTACGTTGGTTTTCCCTTAAAGAGGAAAGGGTGATGCAGCAAAGTAGCATAAGTATTTCCCTCAGTTTTTGAGAACCAAGGTAACAATCCAGTAGGAGGCTACGTGCGAGTCCCTCACACCTACACAAAACAAATAAATCCTCGCAACCAATGTGATAAGGGGTTGTCAATCCCTTCACGGCCACTTACGAGAGTGAGATCTGATAGATATGATAGGATAATATTTTTGGTATTTTTGTGATAAAGATGCAAAGTAAAATAAAAGCAAAGTAAACAAAAAGCAAAGGAAATAACTAAGTGTTGGAAGATTAATATGATGAAGATAGACCCAGGGGCCATAGGTTTCACTAGTGGCTTCTCTCAAGAGCATAAGTATTTTACGGTGGGCGAACGAATTTTTACTGTTGAGCAATTGACAGAACTGAGCATAGTTATGAGAATATCTAGGTATGATCATGTATATAGGCATCACGTCCGAGACAAGTAGACCGACTCCTGCCTGCATCTACTACTATTACTCCACTCATCGACCGCTATCTAGCATGCATCTAGAGTATAAGTTCTTGAAAACAGAGTAATGCCTTAAGCAAGATGACATGATGTAGAGGCATAAATTCATGCAATATGATAAAAAACCCATCTTGTTATCCTCGATGGCAACAATACAATACGTGCCTTGCTGCCCCTACTGTCACTAGGAAAGGACACCGCAAGATTGAACCCAAAGCTAAGCACTTCTCCCATTGCAAGAAAGATCAATCTAGTAGGCCAAACCAAACTGATAATTCGAAGAGACTTGCAAAGATAACCAATCATACATAAAAGAATTCAGAGGAGGTTCAAATATTGTTCATAGATAAACTTGATCATAAACCCACAATTCATCGGTCTCAACAAACACACCGCAAAAAGAAGATTACATCGAATAGATCTCCCCGAGAGAGGGGGGGAACATTGTATTGAGATCCAAAAAGAGAGAGGAAGCCATCTAGCTAATAACTATGGACCCGAAGTTCTGAGGTAAACTACTCACACTTCATCGGAGGGGCTATGGTGATGATGTAGAAGCCCTCCGTGATCGATGCCCCCTCCGGCGGAACTCCGAACAGGCCCCAAGATGGGATCTCGTGGGTATGTAAGGTTGCGGCGGTGGAATTAGGTTTTGGCTCCGTGATCGATCGCTCGGGGTGCGTGAGGTATATGTAGGAGGAAGGAGTACGTCGGTGGAGCAACAGGGGGCCCACGAGGGTGGAGGGCGCGCCCCCCTACCTCGTGGCTTCCTCTTTTGTTTCTTGACGTAGGGTCCTAGTCTCCTGGATCTTGTTCGTTCCAAAAATCATGTTGTCGAAGGTTTCATTCCGTTTGGACTCGTTTGATATTCTTTTTCTGCGAAACTTTGAAATAGGCAAAAACAGCAATTCTGCGCTGGGCCTCCGGTTAATAGGTTAGTCCCAAAAATAATATAAAAGTGAATAATAAAGCCCAATATTGTCCAAAACAGAAGATAATATAGCATGGAGCAATCAAAAACTATAGATACGTTGGAGACGTATCAAGCATCCCCAAGCTTAATTCTTGCTCATCCTCGAGTAGGTAAATGATAAAAACAGAATCTTTGATGCGGAGTGCTTATAGGCATAATTTCAATGTAATTCTTCTTAATTGTGTTATGAATATTCATATCCAAAAGATTCAAGATAAAAGTTTATATTGACATAAAAATAATAATACTTCAAGCATACTAACTAAGCAATTATGTCCTCTCAAAATAACATGGCCAAAGAAAGTTCATCCCTACAAAATCATATAGTTTAGTCATGCTCCATCTTCGTCACACAAGAATGCTCTCATCATCCACAACCCCGATGACAAGCCAAGCAATTGTTTCATACTTTAGTAATCTCAAACCTATAAAGTGGAAAAGACAAAAAGGAGAAAGTCTCACATCAACGAGGCTAATCAATGAGCTATGGAGATGCCCATCGATTGATGTTAATGCAAGGAGTAGGGATTTCCATGCAACAGATGCACTAGAGCTATAAATGTATGAAAGCTCAACAAAAGAAACTAAGTGGGTGTGCATCCAACTTTCTTGCTCAAGAAGACCTAGGGCACTTGAGGAGGCCCATTGTTGGAATATACAAGCCAAGTTCTATAATGAAAAATTCCCACTAGTATATGAAAGTGACAAAACAAGAGACTCTCTATCATGAAGATTATGGTGCTACTTTGAAGCACAAGTGTGGCAAAGGATAGTAGCATTGTCCCTTCTCTCTTTTTCTCTCATTTTTTTGGGCCTTCTCTTTTTTATGGCCTTTCTCTCCTTTTTTTTATTTTTTTATTCCTCACTTGGGACAATGCTCTAGAAAATGATGGTCATCACACTTCTATTTATTTACAACTCAATGATTACAACTCGATACTAGAACAAAGTATGACTCTATATGAATGCCTCCGGCGGTGTACCGGGATATGCAATGAACCATGAGTGACATGTAGGAAAGAATTATGAACGATGGCTTTGCCACAAATACTATGTCAACTACATGATCATGCTAAGCAATATGACAATGATGAACGTGTCATGATAAACGGAATGGTGGAAAGTTGCATGGCAATATATCTTGGAATGGCTATGGAAATGCCATAATAGGTAGGTATGGTGGCTGTTTTGAGGAAGATATAAGGAGGTTTATATGTGAAAGAGCGTATCATATCACAGGGTTTGGATGCACCGGCGAAGTTTGCACCAACTCTCAATGTGAGAAAGGGCAATGCACGGTACCGAAGAGGCTAGCAATGATGGAAGGGTGAGAGTGTGTATAATCCATGGACTCAACATTAGTCATAAAGAACTCACATACTTATTGAAAAAATCTACAAGTCATCAAAAACCAAGCACTACGTGCATGCTCCTAGTGGGATAGATTGGTAGGAAAAGACCATCGCTCGTCCCCGACCGCCATTCATAAGGAGTACAATCAAAGAACACCTCATGTTTCAAATTTGTTACATAACGTTTACCATACGTGCATGCTACGGGACTTGCAAACTTCAACACAAGCATTTCTCAAATTCACAATTACTCAACTAGCACGACTTTGATATTATTACCTCCATATCTCAAAACAATCATCAAGCATCAAACTTCTCTTAGTATTCAAAACACTCATAAAAAAGTTTTTACTAATCTTGAATACCTAGCATATTAGGATTATTTAAGCAAATTACCATGCTATTTAAGACTCTCAAAATAATCTAAGTGAAGCACGAGAGATCAATAGTTTCTACAAAACAAATCCACCACCGTTCTCTAAAAGATATAAGCAAAGTACTAGAGCAAAACTATATAACTCAAAAGATATAAGTGAAGCACAAAGAGTATTCTAACAAATTCCAAATCATGTATGGCTCTCTCAAAAGATGTGTACAGCAAGGATTATTGTGGTAAACTAAGAGCAAAGACTCAAATCATACAATACGCTCCAAGCAAAACACATATCATGTGGTGAATAAAAATATTGCTCCAAGTAAAGTTACCGATGGAAGTAGACGAAAGAGGGGATGCCTTCTGGGGCATCCCCAAGCTTTGGCTTTATGGTGTCCTTAGATTATCTTGGGGGTGCCATGGGCATCCCCAAGCTTAGTCTCTTTCCACTCCTTGTTCCATAATTCATCTAATCTTTCACCCAAAACTTGAAAACTTCACAACACAAAACTCAACAGAAAATCTCATGAGCTCCGTTAGCGAAAGAAAACAAAAGACCACTTCAAGGTACTGTAATGAACTCATTCTTTATTTATATTGGTGTTAAACCAACTTTATTCCAACTTATCTATGGTTTATAAACTATTTTACTAGCCATAGATTCATCAAAATAAGCAAAACACACACGAAAAACAGAATCTGTCTGTCGGTGTCAAAACCGGTGGATCTCGGGTAGGGGGTCCCGAACTGTGCGTCTAGGCGGATGGTAACAGGAGACAAGGGACATGATGTTTTTACCCAGGTTCGGGCCCTCTCGATGGAGGTAAAACCCTACTCCTGCTTGATTAATATTGATGATATGGGTAGTACAAGAGTAGATCTACCACGAGATCAAAGAGCCTAAACCCTAGAAGCTAGCCTATGGTATGATTGTTGTTCGTCCTACGGACTAAAACCCTCTGGTTTATATAGGCACCAAATAGGGTTAGGGTTACATAGAGTCGGTTACAATGGTAGGAGATCTACACATCCGTATCGCCAAGCTTGCCTTCCACGCCAAGGAAAGTCCCATCCGGACACGGGACGAAGTCTTCAATCTTGTATCTCCATAGTCCAGGAGTCCGGCCAAAGGTCATAGTCCGGCTATCCGGACACCCCCTAATCTGGGACTCCCTCAGTAGCCCCTGAACCAGGCTTCAATGACGACGGGTTCGGCGCGCATATCGTCTTCGGCATTGCAAGGCGGGTTCCTCCTCCGAATACTTCATAGAAGATTTTGAACACAAGGATAGTGTCCGGCTCTGCAAAATAAGTTCCACATAACACCGTAGAGAGAATAACATGTACACAAGTTCAATCTGCTGACGTATCCTGCAGCGTGACATCACACCACGGCCAAGCCTTTATTCGAATCGTTTTTACTGCCCAACCTTAGCGCGTTTAGCGAGGCGGTTTCCTTGGCACGACTTGTCAAAGCAGAGATCGTGTCCCCTTATTCCGGGATTCTCATCATTACGGGCGTGGGTAACCCAATCGTGCCCATTGGCACGCCTCCTCTATCGAAGGCGAGTCCCGAACGGTCACGGGGAGGGCTCCTGGTATTCAACCTCTTTATAAAGAGACCAAGGCCCCGCTCCTTCTTCTCAATCTCCATCGAATCTGCCCTCGCCGAGTTCCAACACCCAAAGCTCCAGATTCAGCGCCGGACCTTCGGTGATGTCCGGCCCGACCTCCAAAGGCGGTGGATGCCTTCCTCCGCCACGGAAGAAGACGTCCTAAAGCTAAGAGATGCGGTATCTAACCGCGAAATCTCAGATAGGCTGCCTGCTCAAGAGCAGGTTATTCCCACTCCCAAGTCCGTGAAAGCGTGGTGTTCACGTTTCACTTCCTTCGGGACTAAGTTTCCGATGGACCCCTTCGTGAGGGGGCTCATGTTTTATTATGGGCTGGAATTTCACGACTTGGATCCGAGTCCATCCTCCACATCTCGTCGTTCATCGTCGTATGTGAAGCCTTCCTCCGCATTACCCCACACTTCGGATTGTGGCTAAAAACCTTCAAGGTGGAGCCGAAGATGATCAAGGGGCAACTGGCAGAGTTCGGAGGGGCTGTTATAAGTAAGATTGCTGACGCTCCATGGCCCGAGGGCTCTTTTCAAAAGGAGCTCAGTCTATGGAAACAAGAGTGGTTTTATATCACAGCTCCCAGGGGCACCAAATGGGTGGCGCCACCTGCCTTTCGCTCGGGTCCTCCACCGCGGCTGGCGTCATGGGTAAATAAAGGGCTTGACTGGGGGCCGTCCAAGGACGTGCCCTTTGTTGCAGGGTTGTATTCGGGACCTCCTAGAGAGAGAGATCAATCTGGTCGTAGTAACGCAGGTCATGCTGATTCGTCGCATCCTGCCCTGCAAACATCGCCCCCTCCGCCTGTGGGAGTTCAATCCGGAGGGACCACGAGCTCTTCAACACTTCATGGGCGCAACGCCCTTGGAGATGTACAAACTATTCTTCGGACCACAAGCAATGTGTCCGAATTTGACCAAGGACGCAGGTCTGAGCTGCAATCGCCCAGATGCTCGAGTAAGTAGTCCCGTACCCGGACACGCTATCTGTATGTTTATCATAAACTTGCCCTTAAAAGAGCTGTCCCTTACACAGGAGTGGATAGCAAAAGCAAAACTAATCAGGTGTCCGGCCCCCCTCCCTGAGACCACGCCGGATCCCGTGTTAACCAAGATGCTGGAGGTTGTGCCTTTAGAAGAAGGCGAAGGGGGGAACAAGGAAACTACTGCCTCCGCGAAGGAGGTTATCAAGAAAGGAGGGATCGATAATCCCTCCATCCAAGGGGAGAAGAGGACCGCCCCTGGAGACCCGGAGACCAAGGCCTCAAAGCGTGGGAAGAAATCTTCGCCAGAGGGTCCTGCGCCGGAAGATGCCCCGGCCGCATTGTTTCCCCAAGGAGATCAGCCCTCCAGCAAGCCGTAAGTAGAGAGAGGAGTTTATAAAATAAAAGACATCCCTGTTTTATTTCTGAAGATGACCGAAATTTTACCTTGTAGTTCGGATCTCAGCCCTTCTCAGCAGAGCTCGTCTTCGGGGGATCTTTGTCCGGAGATGATGGAGAGCGGAACGCCTCCCCCTGCCGTACTGCCTAGCGAGGCGGACGATCCCGAGGTGTCGTCACGGAGGGTTTCCCCGATTCCGGCAGGGGTGGAGTGCGGTCAAAGGGCCCCTCGGAGCCCTCCGTGTCCGGCCTTCGAAAAAGGCCATCGGACGAGTCCGGCACCTCCTGGTGCACGGTCGGAGGAGTTGAAGGATCTGCTCGGGCGAGTGTCTATCTCAGAAGATCACCGTGCATTGATGGGTACGGTGATTGAAAAGATTTCGTCCGCGGAAAACGGGTTGTACGAGGCCGCCAGGAGTTTACTGACGGGTTTTGAGGTACGTGCAATGATGTACCTTTTGATGGTTCCGCATATATAAGATGTGTCCCGTGTAGATAGTAGCCCCTGAGACTCGGTGCGTTGTCAAAAATGACAGCGTGCCGAGGATCATAATCCCAGATATAATATGTCGCCCTTCCTATGTAGGTGGCAGGGCGTCCGGTGGCTAGCCGGACCGATGAATTTGCCGAACTCAAGCGGCAACTTGACGTGGCGGATGCCGACATCGCGCTTGTCAACAAGCGGCTGGACGAGTCACAAGGTATGCAGTTTCTCCGCGGACACCTAGTAAGGGAGCTTGATGCCCGTGCCTTACAACATGTATGCTTGATGCAGATGGTGCAGTTGCCGTGGAAAACCTTCGGGCAGAGATTGCTCGAGCCAAGGAGCAGGCCAGGAGAAGTGATGCAGCTGCCTTGAAGGCAGCCGAAGAGCTAAAAGCCGAACAGGCTGCTCACTGCCGAAGCGTTAAGGAAATGGCCGAGATGGCCGTGAAGTTGAAGAATGCTACCAACCGCTGCGAGTTTCTTGAAAAAGAAGGTCGAGCGGAGCAAGAGGACCTGAAGAAGGCCACCACCGAGGCCAAGGATGATCGCTCTGCGATGAGAGCTATGAAGGAGGAGCTACGTCAGGCCGGAGATATCATGGCTGGAAAGCCCTTTCTGCTGCGTAGGAAGTTCACGGATCCTAAATATGCTCAGTTGGACCGGCTGTGGAGAAGTGCGGATGCTTATCTGGACTTGGCGGCGAGTGCCGCGGACGCGGCCGAACACTTCGAAGATCAAAAGGATCACGAGATGGAAGAGCTGTTTTGGTCGCAGTTCCGTAGTCCAGAGCGTCAACTTCCATTAACCGATCGTTTGGCCGAATGGGCGGAGTTGAACAGGTTATCCGGACTTGCCATGAAGAATGTCGTCACTTATTTGTGGGCGAAAAGGCCCGAGCCGAAGAGTTATTTTGGATTCGTGCAGCAGTTCCTTGGTGCAGTGCCGCATATCAAAGCAATGAGGTGGTCAGCATCCATAGAGGGTGCGCGGATGGCTCTTGCCCGTGTCAAGACATATTGGGCGGAGATGAAGGCCACTGATGTTGCATCCCAAGATTCGGACGGAAGCCGAGTACCTGTCAAGCACTATTTTCCGGAAGTTCTTCAGGGCGCTCGTTTAATAGACACGCAGTGCTCGAAGGATATTATGTTCGAATAACATGTATTATTGTGAAACAATGTTTCGATGGAATATAAAAGCTTTTTTATACTTGTGCTTTCAAGAATTAAAAATATCTCCTATGCGGCCGTTAATGTATATGTGTATATAACCTGAAAGATGGTAGTCTTTGGCTTCATCCCCCACACATATAATGCGGGGGTGTTTGCAGAAAACACATTTTCACACTTGATCCAACGTCTTGGTCCTACAAAGTAGGTGGTAGCGCAGCAAACTAGGCAACCGGACTATAATGCTTTATCACTTTCACTTAGCCATAGGAGTTCGACAGTGGGGCTACTATATAGCCCCTAGGGGCACCGCGCTCACCCGAATTCGGGCGCCAGATGTGCCTGGCCGAAACGCCCTTCGTCAATGCGGAGGAATTCTAAAGATTCCAGCGGTCATCGAGTGGTTGACCAGTCTCACGCTATATCATGACAGTCAGGCGGCTTTCTTTCATCGGGTGCTCTCGCTGAACCGGGGGCACAATCGCGGTAGTTCTCCTGGTGCCGCATTAGTCGATAGAGCGGGACGTAAGGCAGCAAAACGCAGGAGCCGGGCAAACCCAACATTTGACCAAAGACATGATTCGGAGCTGATGCATATAAGGCCTAACTCGAGACGTCGAACACTCCCTAAGGTATTCGGTCTTTATGAAAACGGGTCGAACAAACGCCCTTGGTAAAAAGCCCCTGGTGTCCAGGTACGCGTGAAATTCTATCTTCGCCTATGCCAAAACGCCAGCCTCCTCTTTGGTTATAGCAAGAAACCAGGGGATGTGTATCAACAAGAGACAGTAAAAAAGGTTTACGCAGGGTCTTAATCTGAAAAGAATCCTTGCAACGGGTCCCTACTTCACGTCTGCGCCTGTGTCTCCGTTGTGCCGTATCCTGGACGGGTGTAGCACGGTGTTCATCTGTAAAAGAGAGGAACTTAGTTGAAAAAGATCGTGCGAAAATGTACGTTATATTATATAAACAAAGTACAATTCGAAGAATGAACAAAATTGAGCTTTATTGTCTCTTGTTGTGGATGCGCGGAGCCCCTTGTACGCCGGACTTGTCCAGCCATGTCCGGGGTCTGGCCGACCTGTCTAAGAGCTTGTATTGGTGAGGCCGGTTTATTGTGGGGCTCTCAAGGCATCCGCACAATTTTCTGGACTCGAGGAACCCTCGGTGTTTCCCTTTAATGAGATGATGCCACGTGGACCGGGCATTTTAAGTGTAAGGGATGCATAATGTGGTATTGCGTTAAAGCGGGCGAAAGCTTCACGTCCTAATAGTGCTTGATAGCTACTTGTAAATGGGGCGAGGTGGAAGGTTAACTTTTCATGGCGGAAGTTGTTGGGTGAGCCGAACAAAACTTCTAGCAGTAGAGAGCCCGTACAATGGGCATATGGGCCTCGCATTACCCCTTGAAAGGAAGTGTTGCTATGGCGAAGTTTGGTTGGGTCTATCCCTATTTTGCGGATTGTGTCCTGATATAGCAGGTTTAGATCACTGCCGCCGTCCATTAAGACTTGTGAAAATTGGAGTCCGCCAATTATAGGATCTAATATCAAGGCAGTCCAACCTGCATTCCGTATACTTCTAGAGTAATCCCGATGGTAAAAAGTGATTGGTCTGAACAACCAGTGGTCGGACTCCTCTGGGATAGGCCGTATGGCGCGTACCTCTATGGGTGTCATTTTGTTTTTCCCTTTTGTCACGTGAATTGAGTTCACTGTTTTGATTTCTTGTGGGAAATTCTTTTGTTTTCCGGTGCCCTGCTTTTGGGGTTCGTCATCGTCCTCGCTTGGTGTGTCGAGCCCCTTGTGTTCGGCGTTGAGTTTGCCGGACTGCTTGAAGACCCAACAATTTCTGTGGGTGTGATTTGCAGGCTTCCCGGGAGTACTGTGGATTTGGCATATCTTGTCCAAGATTTTGTTTAAGTTAGAGAGCTCGTCCCTGTTATCCTTAAGGGGTAGCTTTTTATGATTCTGCCGAGAGCTTTTGAATCCGGCGTTAACTGTCGTGCTCTTCGGGCTGTTTCCCTTAGACCGACGCTGGTCCTTGCTGCGTCGTGGTTTCCCGTTTCCATCCCTAATTTCGGATGTACTTGGGTTGCTGGTGATGCATCTTGCTAGCCAGCTATCCTCTCCTGCGCAAAAGCGGGTCATGAGGCTTGTTAATGCGGCCATTGTTCTTGGCTTTTCTTGGTCGAGGTGTCTGGCGAGCCATTCGTCTCGGACATTGTGTTTGAAAGCTACTAAGTCTTCGGCTCTGGGCAGTCGACTATTTGGTTCTTTTTAGTAAGGAATTTGTTCCAAAATTTCCGGGCTGACTCTCCTGGCTGTTGAGCTATGTGACTTAAGTCGTCGGCATCTGGAGGTCGGACATAGGTCCCTTGAAAATTTGCCCGAAAGGCATCCTCGAGCTCTTCCCAACTTCCAATGGTGTTTTCGGGAAGGCTTTTAAGCCAATGCCGGGCTGGCCCTTTGAGCTTGAGGGGTAAGTATTTTATGGCGTGGAGACCATCTCCTCTAGCCATGTGTATATGGAGGATGTAATCCTCAATCCAGACTCTGTGGTCATTGCTCGTCAGATGCCTCTATGTTTACGGGCTTGAATCCCGCTGGAAATTCATGATCCAGCACCTCATCGGTGAAACATAGGGGGTGTGCGGCACCCCTATATTTAGGTGTACCATGATGTTCGGATACTTGATGTGTTGCCTTGCTTACTAGAGCTTGCTTTCTTGGCCCGTTGATAGATCTAACTGGGCCACCTTTTTGATGCGAATCCTTGTATGGTTCGCGTGTCGGCTTGTGTGCGGCGTCGTTTGCCGCTCTCCGCTTGCCATGGGGTCGTCCATCCGACCGGGTGGCCTCCTTGTTTTTTGATTGTGGGGGCTCTACGGCCTCCTCATCAAATTCGGGCAGTAGTTTTCACTTTGGGTAGCTCTTTGTTCGGCGACTGTCGCCATATTTGTCTGCGGTATTGAGTACTTTGCTCCATCTGATTCTGAGTGCATCTTCCGCTGTTTTGAGCTTCCGCTTCTGCTTTTTTAGGTTGCGTGCTATGGCGATGAGCCTTTTGTGGAGGTTCTTCTGCTCCAGCAACTTGTCCGGTGTGACCTCGTATGGACTGTTATCTTCGCCGGGGACGGGTTGTTTATCCAGATTGAACTGTTCGGACAGTTGCTCGATAGCATGTTCGTCGTCCATCGGTTCACCCTGCTCTATAGTTGGGTCTGTATGGTTGTTGTCTTTGTCGAGGTGGGACTTTGAGCGGTGCTTACGTCGCCGTTTTGACTGCTTTTTGATGGAGCGATCCTTCGTAGCATCCCGTTGTTCCTCGTCGTCGCTTCCTTTAGGTGTGTCCACCATGTATACATCGTGAGATGAGGTGGTTCTCCAGTGCCCTATAGGTAATGGTTCATGCTCCTCCCCTACATCGTCGTGCATATCGTCGATGTCTCCGGAGTCGAAGTCGAGCATGTCGGTTAAATCATCGACAGTGGCTACGAAGTGGGTGGTGGGTGGGCTTTGATTTTCTTCGTCGTCCGCATCCCAACCTTCCTGACCATAATCCGGCCAGGGCTCTCCTGATAAAGAGAGAGACTTTAGTGAATTCAGGATGTCGCCAAAGGGCGAGTGCTAAAAGATGTCTGCGGCAGTGAATTCCATGATCGACGCCCAATCGGATTCGATTAGCGGGGGCGCAGAGGGCTCGGAGTCCGGAGAGGAGTCCGACGCCTTGGAGTCACGAGCTTCGCAAAGGACGGGGTAGGTGTACGGCTCGACCGCCGTGGAGATCGCAGCCCCCGAGGCAGTGTCCAGCCACCCATCCTCGATCGGCACGGTCAGCTCCGAGCTAAAGGTCGGAGCAGACTCTGGTGCGGCCTCCAGGACACTGTCCGGCGACAGAGATAGATCATGCCCTTCGGGACAGTGTGGCGCGCTTGGCTGTGGCTCGAACCCGTCGAAGATCAAGTCTCCGCGGATGTCAGCCGTGTAGTTCAAACTTCCAAATCTGACCTGATGGCCAGGGGCGTAGCTTTCAATCTGCTCCAGATGGCTGCTTAATTGCCCGCAGTGCAAAGTCGCCGAATACGAAGATCTGTCCGAGGAGAAAGGTCTCACCCTGGAGCGCATCGTTGTTGATGATCGGAGGAGCCATCGGGCCTAAAGACGAGGACACAGAGGAACTCTCAATGAAAGCACCAATGTCGGTGTCAAACCGCGGATCTCGGTAGGGGGTCCCGAACTGTGCGCCTAGGCGGATGGTAACAGGAGACAAGGGACACGATGTTTTACCCAGGTTCGGGCCCTCTCGATGGAGGTAAAAACCTACTCCTGCTTGATTAATATTGATGATATGGGTAGTACAAGAGTAGATCTACCACGAGATTAGAGAGGCTAAACCCTAGAAGCTAGCCTATGGTATGATTGTTGTTCGTCCTACGGACTAAAACCCTCCGGTTTGTACACGCACCGAATAGGGTTAGGGTTACACAGAGTCTGTTACAATGGTAGGAGATCTACACATCCGTATCGCCAAGCTTGCCTTCCACGCCAAGGAAAGTCCCATCCGTACACGGGACGAATTCTTCAATCTTGTATCTTCATAGTCCAGGAGTCCGACCAAAGGTCATAGTCCGGCTATCTGGACACCCCCTAATCCGGGACTCCCTCACTGTCAAAAACAGAACAGTCTGTAGTAATCTGTAACTAACGCAAACTTCTGGAACTCCAAAAAATCAGCCAGAATAGGAAGACCTAGAATATTTGTTTATTGATCAGCAGCAATTGGAATCAGTATTTTATCACGTTCTGGTGACTTTTAACAATTAGTTTCGTGAACAGAAAGTTTCTGGAAATTTCTGCAAGATCAAATAACTACCATCCAAGAAGATCCTATAGGTTTAACTTGGCACAAACACTAATTAAAACATAAAAACACATCTAACCAGAGGCTAGATCAAATATTTAGTCCTAAACAGAAGCAAAAAGCAAAAAACTAAAAATAAAATTGGGTTGCCTCCCAACAAGCGCTATCGAATGCCCCTTGCTAGGCATAAAAGCAAGGATAGATCTAGGTATTGCCATCTTTGGTAGGCAATTCTTCAATGAGACATCTATCATCCTTAGGAATTTCTTTCTTTTTAGTAATTATCAAAATTTTAGGCACAAGATCGAAAAATTCATTCGTAGCAAATGGTTCCTTAATGATGGCAAAATTTAGGTATTGCCATCTTTGGTAGGCAATCCATAAGTGGCTCTCATGATATATTCATATGGTAGTTTTATTTTCTTCCTAGGGAAGTGTTCCATGCCGTTCTTTAATGGAAATTGGAATCTAATATTCCCTTCCTTCATATCAATAATTGCACCAATCATTCTAAGGAAAGGTCTACCAAGAATAATAGGACATGAAGGATTGCAATCTATATCAAGAACGATAAAATCTACGGGCACATAGTTCCTATTTGCAACAATAAGAACATCATTAATTCTTCCCATAGGTTTCTTGATAGTGGAGTCCGCAAAGTGCAAGTTTAGAGAGCAATCATCAAAATCACGGAAATCTAGCAAATCGCACAAAGTTTTGGGAATAGTGGAAACACTAGCACCCAAATCACATAAAGCATAGAACTCATGATCTTTAATCTTAATTTTAATAGTAGGTTCCCACTCATCATAAAGTTTTCTAGGGATAGAAACTTCCATCTCTAGTTTTTCTTCATAAGATTGCATCAAAGCATCAACGATATGTTTAGTAAACGCTTTATTTTGACTATAAGCATGAGGAGAATTTAGCACGGATTGCAACAAGGAAATACAATCTATCAAAGAGCAATTTTCATAATTAAATTCCTTGAAATCCAAAATAGTGGGTTTATTAACATCTAGGGTTTTGATTTCTTCAATCCCACTTTTATCAATTTTAGCATCAAGATCTAAAAACTCCGAATATTTGGAACGCCTTCTAGGTAAAGGTGGATCATATTCAGTCCCATCATTATCAAGATTCATATTGCAAAACAAAGATTTAATAGGGGACACATCAATAACTTTTAGATCTTCATCGTTATTTTCATAGAAATTTGAAGAACACATTTTCATAAAGAAATCTTTCTTAGCACTCATCCTAGCGGTTCTTTCTTTGCACTCATCACTGGAAATTCTCATGGCTTTGAGAGACTCATTGATATCATGCTTAGGAGGAATAGATCTAAGTTTTAAAGAATCAACATCAAGAGAAATTCTATCAACGTTCCTAGCCAATTCATCAACTTTAAGCAATTTCTCTTCAAGCAAAGCATAGAAATTCTTTTGTGAATTCATAAACTCTTTAACACTAGTCTCAAATTCAGAGGGCATCTTATTAAAATTTCCATAAGAGTTGTTGTAGAAATTACCATAATTATTGGCGGAATTACTAGGATAAGGCCTAGGATTAAAGTTTCCTCTATACACGTTGTTACCAAAATTATTCCTACCAACAAAATTCACATCGATAGATACATTATTATTCTCAATCAAAGTAGACAAAGGCATATCATTAGGATCAGAAGAAACACTCCTAGTAGCAAATAATTTCATAAGTTCATCCAGCTTTCCACTCAAAACATTAATTTCTTCTATCGCATGCACTTTTTTGTTAGTAGATCTTTCAGTGTGCCATTGAGAATAATTAACCATAACATTATCTAGGAGTTTAGTAGCTTATCCTAAAGTGATTTCCATAAAAGTGCCTCCTGCGGCCGAATCTAAAAGATTTCTAGAAGAAAAATTCTATCCGGCATAATTTTTTTGTATAATCATCCATAAATTCAAACCATGAGTAGGGCAATTAAGTATCATTAATTTCATCCTCTCCCAAGCTTGTGCAACATGTTCATGATCAAGTTGCTTAAAATTCATGATATCGTTTCTAAGAGAGATGATCTTAGCGGGAAGAAAATACTTAGAGATAAAAGCATCTTTGCACTTATTCCATGAATCAATACTATTTTTAGGCAAAGACGAGAACCAAGCTTTAGCATGATCTCTAAGCGAAAAAGGAAATAGCTTCAATTTAACAATATCATTATCAACATCTTTCTTCTTTTGCATATCACACAAATCAACGAAGTTATTTACATGAGTAGCGACATCTTCACTAGGAAGGCCGGCGAATTGATCTTTCATGACAAGATTCAGCAAAGCAACATTGATTTCACAATATTCAGTATCAGTAAGGGGAGCAATCGGAGTGCTAAGGAAATCATTATTGTTGGTATTGGTAAAGTCACATAATTTGGTATTATCTTGAGCCATCGTGACAAACAAACAATCCAACACACGAGCAAACAAAAAGCAAGCGAAAAAGAGGCGAACGGAAAAGAGAGGGCGAATAAAACGGCAAGGGTGAAGTGGGGGAGAGTAAAACAAGAGGCAAATGACAAATAATGTAATGCGGGAGATAAGGGATTGTGATGGGTACTTGGTATGTTGACTTTTGCGTAGACCTCCCCGGCAACGGCGCCAGAAATCTTTCTTGCTACCTCTTGAGCACTGCGTGGGTTTTCCCTTGAAGAGGAAAGGGTGATGCACAAAGTAGCATAAGTATTTCCCTCAGTTTTTGAGAACCAAGGTATCAATCCAGTAGGAGGCTACGCATGAGTCCCTCGCACCTACACAAAACAAATAAATCCTCGTAACCAACGCGATAAGGGGTTGTCAATCCCTTCACGACCACTTACGAGAGTGAGATCTGATAGATATGATAGGATAATATTTTTGGTATTTTTGTGATAAAGATGCAAAGTAAAATAAAAGAAAAGTAAAAAAAGCAAAGGAAATAACTAAGTGTTGGAAGATTAATATGATGTAGATAGACCCGGGGGCCATAGGTTTAACTAGTGGCTTCTCTCAAGAGCATAAGTATTTTACGGTGGGTGAACGAATTACTGTTGAGCAATTGATAGAATTGAGCATAGTTATGAGAATATCTAGGTATGATCATGTATATAGGCATCACGTCCGATACAAGTAGACCGACTCCTCCCTACATCTACTACTATTACTCCACTCATCGACCGCTATCTAGCATGCATCTAGAGTATTAAGTTGATGAAAACAGAGTAACGCCTTAAGCAAGATGACATGATGTAGAGGGATAAATTCATGCAATATGATAAAAACCCCATCTTGTTATCCTTGATGGCAACAATATAATACGTGCCTTGCTGCCCCTACTGTCACTGGGAAAGGACAATCGCAAGATTGAACCCAAAGCTAAGCACTTCTCCCATTGCAAGAAAGATCAATCTAGTAGGCCAAACCAAACTGATAATTCGAAGAGACTTGCAAAGATAACCAATCATACATAAAAGAATTCAGAGGAGATTCAAATATTGTTCATAGATAAACTTGATCATAGACCCACAATTCATCGGTCTCAACAAACACACCGCAAAAAGAAGATTACATCGAATAGATCTCCACGAGAGAGGGGGAGAACATTGTATTGAGATCCAAAAAGAGAGAGGAAGCCATATAGCTAATAACTATTGAACCGAAGGTCTGAGGTAAACTACTCACACTTCATCGGAGGGGCTATGGTGATGATGTAGAAGCCCTCTGTGATCAATGCCCCCTCTAGCGGAGCTCCGGAACAGGCCCCAAGATGGGATCTCGTGGGTACAGAAGGTTGCGGCGGTGGAATTAGGTTTTTGGCTCCGTATCTGATCATTTGGGGGTACGTAGGTATATATAGGAGGAAGGAGTACGTCAGTGGAGCAACAGGGGGCCCACGAGAGTGGAGGGCGCGCCCTGGGGGGTTGGCGCTTCCCCCTACCTCGTGGCTTACTCTTTTGTTTCTTGACGTAGGGTCCAAGTCTCCTGGATCTTGTTCGTTCCAAAAATCACGTCCCGAAGGTTTCATTCCGTTTGGACTCCGTTTGATATTCTTTTTCTGCGAAACTCTGAAATAGGCAAAAACAGCAATTCTGGGTTGGGCCTCCGGTTAATAGGTTAGTCCCAAAATAATATAAAAGTGAATAATAAAGCCCAATATTTTCCAAAACAGAAGATAATATATCATGGAGTAATAAAAAATTATAGATACGTTGGAGACGTATCAGATGCTCCAAGATCAAACAGCAACCATGAGCCCTTTCTGTCGGATTTTGGGTTTCGGCAGAACCCTTGAGGTTCGAACACTGGGGTGTGCACGAAGATCTCCCCCTACCTAATCACTCCCTTAGCCTCATCGCGATCTCAAAGCCTAGCTCGACGAACCCGCAACACAAGAGACACAAGATTTATACTGGTTCGGGCGACCGTTGTGGTGTAATACCCTACTCCAGTGTGGTGTGGTGGATTGCCTCTTGGCCTGAGGATGAACAGTACAAGGGAAGAACAGCCTCCTGATGTGAGGTGTTCTTGTGCTTGGTGAACTTGTGTGGGTGAGGATAGATCTAGTCCAAGGTGAGATGAGTTGCCTCCTACTGTGGTGGCTAGTCCTATTTATAGAGGCTCTGGTCATCTCCCCAAATATTGAGCGGGAAGGGAGCCAACAATGGCCAAATTCGAAGGGGGACAACTAGTACAAGCTATCCTGACTAAAGGTGGTCTTCGCGTGCCAAAGGCTCTGGTGGTGACGCCGTCTTGGGCTCCACGGTGACCTCCATCCTACTGTCCTGCTGGTCTTGGTCTTGGTGCACCGATATGGAAACCTTTGCCTGATGCCTCGGGACTCCTCGCCTGCGCTTGCCCCTTTAGCACCAAAGAGGAAACAAGGACACTGTGCACGCTGGCGTCCGCCTGGCCTTGGTCGTCATGGCTGACGTCGCAGGAACCTCGCGAGGTTCCCTTGCCTTGATCTCTCCGCCCCTCGCGAGCCAGCCTGGTGAGGCCGCTCCCGAGGAGGTCTTGTGTCGTTCGCCTCGCGAGGCTTGGCCCCTCACGAGGGTCTTGAATGTTTGCTGGTGAAGATGGGCCGTACGGGGCCGCTGGCGAAGCCGCGCCGTGGGCCGCAGGAAGGCAAGTCTGGGGACCCCCGTTTCTAGGACACCGACACTTTCGACAGCACATACCGTACATGGGTAAGCACTGTGCGCATGCGTCGTGCTAGCTCACACTTCCTTCTCTACTAGGTTTTCTAAACAGGGTACTGTTTCTTTCCACTCCTCTCATCAATTTCCCGCCTCTTCTCCCATCGTTTTCCCGCTACCAGTGTCAGTGCTCATTGAAGGCTAGCGGTGACACACCAGTCATGTAAATAGCCCAGAAAGTTTCTAAAAGCACAAATGTGTGTGATAGGAGGGAGTAGGTCCCATAGGGTGACCAGCGTGAAATGCCTTAATGGCAAGGAGGCAATTCTTATCAGGAAGGGGCGGCTTCCCATCCGCTAGCCTAGTGGAATAGAACATAGAAGTTAAGCGTGCTCGGGCTGGAGTATGTCGGATTCGGGGTTCCGCAGACCCTTGAGAGGTTTGAACTCTGGGGTGCGTGCAAAGAACTCGTCCTCCCTAGTATTCCTGCTCAACGATTCCACGGCCTAGCTCGATGAACCCAAGCACTACAAAAAAAATACACTTCCGTGATGATACGTGTTTGTCATGGTAGGTCATGTTTTCTGTCATGCATGTACATCCATGACGATTTGATGAAAGAATCAAGATAGTCATACCTGTGCTGTTTTACAAGTGTTCCATGACAATACCAAAATTATGATCACGGAAGTTTCCACTTCCATGGCGATAAATCGCGCGCCATAGAAGTGCTTTCGTCAAGGGTGACCGACACGTGGCATCCACCATAATGTGTCGCCGTTAAGCTTTCGGGTTCCGGTTTGGATCCGATAACCTGTTAATAGCCCGGACCAATGGGGATTTTCCATGTGTAAAATTCTCATTGGCCGGAGGAACCACGTGTCGGCTCATCGTTGGGACAGATGTCATCCACTCATTGGACAGGAGGCGCCTGTGATAGATTGAAATGTGGCACGACCCAACAGTGGCCCATTCTGGTGAAAAAGGCCGGCCCCCTAAGAATTAGCTGGCCGATCCATATAAGGCCTACTTCTGTCAGGTCCATTTAAGCCCACGACCCAGATGAGATATGCCAATTCAGCCCGTCAACGGCCCGTTAACGATTTGACACCATTGCAGCCCATTATCAGTTCTAGCCCGTTAACAGCCTGCTATATATTTGGGCTCAATATCGGACCGATGTGGTTTCGACCTGTTAACGGCCCATTCAAGGGATTGACCAATTTTTAGGATGTACATCTTTCGACCTTTTAGCGACCCATTTAAGTGTTGGGCCAATTTCCGGCCCGTTGTGTCTTTCAGCCTGTTGACGGCCCATAATTGAGTTGAGCCATTTGCAGTCGGACCTGAGTTTTGGCCTTTTAACGGCCCATGCTCTTCATGGTCCAATACCAGCCCCGTTTCTCTTTCGACCTGCCAAAGGCCCACAACACAATTGGGCCATTTACAGTACGACCTGACTTTTGGACTCTTAGCGGCCCATGCTCTTCATGGTCTAGTACGAGCCCGTTGTCCCTTTCGGCCTGCTAAAGGCCCACAATATAGTTGGGCCATATGTAGCCCGACCTAGTATCGGCATGTTAACGGCCTATGAAATCAAATGGGGCCGCCTGTTGCCTGCTTCGATGTCGGCCTGTTAACGACTCGGGAGGTAAGAGGGCCGACCATTAACTTTCGTCCTAGTAACAACCCTTTAAGTTAATGGGCCCATTAACTTAATGGGCCCACTAAAGTTTGTACATGTCTTTAGGCCCAATTAGATAATTTGAGCCCATTACGACGAGCAATTATGCACAGGACCAAAACTGACCAAGCAAAGGTACAACATACAGGGAAAAATGTTGGACATCCAGCATATATTACAGGAAATTACATCCATTAGGCGATCAAAGATTGATGCCAGTGCAAATAAATGAACAGAACCTAATGATCTACAACGTCACAATCTGCAACCTTTGCGCAGATGACGCCCATAAGCATGTGGGCAAGTTCATGCTGCTTTGCTACACTGTATCTGAAAACATTGATCAGTTGTTGTTGCGCACGAATGTGCACCTCTGATTCCTCCACCATTTCCATCATTGCTTCAGCCATTAATTGGTTCACAAACATACATTTTTTGCATTACATTCGAGACAGAGGAAACTGAACAGATTCAGAAGGCGATTTTGGCAGGCTTGTATTATTGATAGTGGAGAGTGTCTCGACCACTGCATCATAACATAAATTAGGAGGGGATCCAAACAGATTAATCAAGAGTTATTGCCATATTAGCTGGCGTAGATTTATTGGAAAGAAACAATGGGGTTGCCTTGCTGTTTTCAAAGTTTGTCTTCTTATCTTCAGCAGCTTGCACCAAATTAACACAGTAGCAATGCTATCATTGGCCAGGTCAGATAATAGGAAAGCAACATTAACACAACAAACATTTGGGGAACCAGACCACACCAGCCTTCACCAAATTAACACAATATGGCACAACTATCATCAGGCAGGTAAGGTAATATGAAAGCAACATTGACACAATGAATGGATGGGCAACCAGAGCAGCACTACAACTCATGCAGCTTAGTATGCAAAACTACCAGGCAGTTTTCCTTACAAAAATCAACATTGTCGCCTTTAACATTTTGCTACAACTAATTTTAGATCAGATAAAGGTTGGATTCACGCCGATTAACAAAATACATGTTGATGTAAAAATATAGTGATATACAATAGGTACTTACATCATCATTGGAGCACAGAGAATTCCCGCAAGATACTTTCATAGAATATGATCCCAATGGAGGAAGTCTTCTATCATTTAACCTTATTTTCTAAAAGAGAGATGGGTAAGAAACATGTAGAAAATATGATCAGAATGCTATAAAATTTCATGATGCGAGGATACGCACAAGCTTCTTAGAATGGAGTTGACATATTTTTGTTGGATTGGAGCGGACTAGTTCTTTGGCCACTGGAATCTGCTTATTATCAGTGGGAGTTTGGTTTCTCCGTGCTGGAGTAGTATCTATGAAAACTGGAGTTGGTTTAATATCTCCTGGCGTTTGGATCTTTTGCAAGGACTTGGTTTGTAACCCGTCAGATTCTAACATAGCCGTCTTCCGATTGCATGCCTTATATACAAGAATGGTGCTTCAATTATAAAACATGCTATAGTAGAGATGGAATAGGTACTGAAGAATAGAAAGGCATGACAAATTGACATGTATTCCCTCCATCCGGAAATAAATGGATGGGTCTAGGCGTATTTCAGTTCTAGATACATCCAGTTTTATCCATTTCTGCGACATGTAATCCGGACGGAGGGAGTATGATGTAAGAGCTTGGGATACGACAGGACAACAGTGTAAGAAAACACTACTTGAATGTAAAACTGTATGCTAGCGGAATACATACATAAAAACACTAAGAAAACATATGCGTGTATGATTGGAGAACTAAGATGGCATTGCAAGAGACCACTAGAACAACACTTCAATGTAAAAAAACAACATGGTATGGTAGACAGATGAAGTACATACTGATGACTAACAATGCATAAGATATTCAGAAGCATGATGTCCAAACTAAGCAGATGGCATCGCGATAGAGTAGAATGACAGTACTTGAATTTGAAAACATGTTATCATGAATGGAATAGGTACTAAAAAACAGGAAGCCATGCCATATTTACATGCATGATCAGCATGCTAAGCACAAGGCATTACAACAGAGTAGATGCACTCCAGGACATTATATGCATGGTGTACCCATATCAAGGGCCAAGTTAGAGCAAGGACCTTGTGGGGTGAATAGGATTCATCCTCTTTATGCAAGTCTTGTGAAGAACTACCATTACATGTTCCATCATATTGGGTATCATTGACATCAAGTTTGTTGGTCATTACATTGCTCCGTGAGGTTCTTGTGGATAAATCAGTGTGTGCAATTATATCTGACATGCATGGAAGACAACTAGTAGTTAGACTTATGTAATGAGTGCCTGTAGGAGATGACATAAATAGTAGGACTGGGGTTAACTAGTAGCAACAGGTCTAAAAAACTAAAGGGAGAACACAAATGAAAGCTACATAATAGGTATTGTTTGTACTCGAGATTAACTAGATGGCACACAAAAGTATTAAAGAACAACATAGGTAATACTAGAAGTGGTATAATACTATAATCACCAGCCTGTGGGATAGCACTGGCTAATGGATGATAATTATGGAACAACGTTACCACAAGTCTCTTAGCTAAACTATGTAACAACGTTAACTCCTAAACAAGACCCGTAAGAGATCAGCATGAATATACAGTGAAATGTGATACTCTATTTTCCATGCTTAGATGAATTACAAAGCCATAAATGTTGCACACAAGTAAGATGAGGGTACAACCTATTTGGCCATCATCCATAGGAGTGAGCATCATGTGCTGACTTGTCGATGGCCCTGCAGTTGTTGTGGCTGTCCATGTCGGGCACGCGCATTCGATGCAGGGAACTGTTGAGTGGGGACTATAGCTCCCTTCTGGTGTATGCTTCCCTTGTTGGAGCAGCTGCCGTGAGTCAGAAGGCGGTGTGGCTGAAGGTGCAGAAAACGCATAATGTTAAGAACGACACATCTCTCTGATTTAAAGAAATACCCTAAGAGATCAACAGCAAGGTACAAGAGTGGTCACATGTCTGTTGACCAAAGACTAAATTGGGGTCACACGATTTTATTTTATTTTGGTACTATTGATCTACGTCGGATGGCTTGATGGCCGTCTTGTGTGTCCCGGCTGACACTATTCGGAATCTTTCCCGAAGAGCCAGCGGCCATCGGCAGAGAAGCCTGCCTCCGCCGTCTGTGGCCCCGACCAAAACCCCGCTCCCCGCCCCACCGCACTGTCGTGGTTGCACCGCCCCCAGGCCAATCCACAAAGACTCGCTATCATCCAGATCCTGCTGCGGCAGTACCTTCAACCCACGCAACTCTAAGATAGCCATCTAAGCGCTGATTCCACGGTGAACTTGCACCCCCGCACCCTTACGTTAGACACCAGCCAACCGGCAGCCTAGGAGCTCCACCGCCTCGAGGGGTGCTTCTTCCCATTGGAAATCGATTGGCCCAGAATAAAAATTCAGACAACTGACGCCTAAATAAAGTGATTTGAGATGAGGGTGTGACCTATCTAGCGGCCCGGTGAAGTAGGCAACTCCAGCTGCCGAGTCGGTGAGGCTGGCACGGTTGCGGTGGCTACCGGCGGCAGGGAAGCAGAGATGTTGTGACGGTCGACGGCTACGCGGAAGCAGCCGGGGCTCTGGACGGATCCGAAGTTGGGGCCGCTCCGGCGCCGTGAACAACGGCGGGGGTGAATCGGCTCCAGTACGTTTCACGCGATCATCGTCGAGGTAGCTCCAGCAGCTCGGAGTAAGAGGCACGTGACCCAGTGCATGATGACAAATGGACAACATCTTCGGCATTAGGGAGGATAGCTGCTGTGAATTTGGTGCGGTGGGAGGCGCCATGGATGAGGGGCTGAGGTTTCGCGGCTCGGGAGAAGGGAGCTTCCGAGGAGAAGGTGATTTAGCTCCCACGAGGTATGAATGGGGAATTGGGAGGGGAGTGGAACCATGTATTATGGACGCATTTGTCAGAAATGTGTGTGTGTGTGGGGGGTTACAGTTCTACCCCTGCCTTTAGGCTTCTCAGCTTGGGTCTGTGTACTGAGGGTCGGGGATAGTAGAGTAACTTTGCTTCTCCCAAATAGTGGGCGCGAGCGATTTTGGGCGAGGAGGGCGTGTTTCAAAATATAGTGGGCGCGAGCGATTTTGGTCGAGGAGGGCATGTTTTGAAATATAGTGGGCGCGAGTGATTTCAGGCGAGGAGAGCATGTTTTGAAATAGTGTGGGCGCGAGCTATTTCGGGCAAGGAGAGGGTGTTTTGTCGAACATGGTTTATGAATTATTCGGCAGATGTCATTTCGGCCAAGGATAAGGCGCGCTTGGATGAAGTTACGAACCTACCCTCGATGTACAATGGGCCAATTGATGTGTGTCCCACATAGGCCGGTAATTTTGCGTCTCCCATTTATTTGCTCAGGCGAATTCCACCGAGCAGAGGGTGCTTAACGGTTCGTTCAAATTTTGGGAGAACGAGCATCCACGTCTACCTTACCAAGTCGATTCGAATCAAATTTTGAGCCAGTTCTTTTTTAGATGGAGAGATGATGCTCGGGAGTAATGTGTTTTTACATGCTCGTTGCTAATGATTTACTATAAGACAAACAGTTGACGCACTCAATAACGGGAAGCAAACCCAAAATGAAATATCTCGATTCAATGAAATAGCTCGTTCACTAGGTCAAAATAGTGAACTACCAAAATTGACACCTCAATCGAGTAGCATGTTGTACAGTATTATAGTACTCCATGAACATGTTGAAAGTCAAATTATGAACTTGTTTGATATACGCATATCTCCGTTCATGTGTGGATTGCAGACAACATGTTCTCCAATTTAAATATTTGAATGCAAGTTTATATAGAAACATGTTTTATATCAGTCTTTGATGCATAAAATGCGACCTCTCCTTCTCCCGGACTCCTGCTCTCTCTCTCTCGCCGACAATATTCAACTCTGCGCACGCATCCAACACACAAACCTTGTTGGTCCCTCTCCCTCTCTCTCCATCTCTCTCCCTCTCTTTGTGTGTGTGTGTGTGTGTGTGGGCGGGGGGGGGGGGTCTTTCTAGTTCGCATGCATATATACTCCATCTATAGGTCTCTCTCGCACACTATGTATGATTATGTAGTCCAAGATAAATATCTTGGGTGCACTCATCGTACGCACACAAATTCCTTGGCTTGTTGCCCGTAACTCTCTCTCGTACCACTCTATCATCTCGGAGCTCTTCCCTCTCTCTCTCAAACACTCCATCTCCCTGGGTCACACATACACATGTTTATCTCACTCGCACTCGATAGACCCATCTAAAACTCTATATCTCTCCCTCGTTCTCTCTCCATTTCACATGCACACACACACACACAATCTCATGCCTAGCCAAGTATGATGGTCTCTCACTCAATTGTAGGCACATGCAATCCCCCTATATGTATATGACTAGCTAATCTTAGTCCCCATCACAAACATGTGCATGGTCTATCTCGATTTCTCTCGGGGGCATCTTTCTATCGCGCACGCACCTCCCTCGATCTCCCACCCATATAGTCCCCTCACGATCTCGAGCGGATCTCTTTATCACAAACACACCCTCTCTCCCTCCCCATGCGTCTATGTTCTCCATGCGTCCCTCTCGACCTTTGTTCCTTGTTGGCCAGACCTCTATTGGACATGTGCTATAGGGTGTCTCTCTCTGTTGCAAACAATCACGCACTAGCTATCTTCATGTATCTCCTCACCTCGCTTTTTCTATCTCGGAGATGCATGCGTGATATGTTTGCATAAGAAATGAAAAAACACACACTCTCTCTAATTTATTGTTTGTTGTCCCTTTGTCTTTCACACACATACTCTTTTTGCACACTCACTCATTCTCCTTCACACGCACTTGATCTCCCTCGACTTAGGCACTCTCTTCAGTCCATAGCATATATATTTATTGAAATGTCAAACATTACAAAGTTTGACCATGTACGTGGAGAAAAACATTTACATCTAGAATGGCAAACATATACCATTAGATTCGTCATGAGATGTAGTTTCGTATGATGTATCTTTGGTATTGTAGATATAAATAACATTTGCGTAAACCTGGTCAAAGTTTCCAATGTTCGACTTCTAAATTTTTTACATGCACTGCATTATCGAGCGGATGGAATATCTCTTTCCCCCTCTCAGCTATATGACGCACCACTCAGCCGTATTGGGGCTCCTCTATCTTTCTCCAACTATATATCTCCCTGGTTAACACATACACATGTCTCGCTCGCGCTACATAGACCCATCTAACACTCTCCGCCCTTGTTCTCTCTCTATGTGACACGCACCCCCCTAAGTACCATAATCCCTCACTCCATCATAGGCGCATGCACTCCCCCTAAGTATGATTATCTTTCACTAGCCATCAGGAACACACGTATTGTCTCCTTCCATCCATATGTCTATCTCGATATCTATCGGGGTATCTTCTATCGCGCACACACCTTGTCACTCGATCTCCTACCCATGTAGTCCCATCACGATCTCTAGGGGATCTCTCTATGACAAACATACACTCTCTCCTCCCCATGTCTGCATTTTCCCCGTACGTCTCTCTCGACCTCTCTCCCTTGTTTGTCAGACCCCTCTTGGCCACGTGCTAGGGGTCTTTCTCTCTCGGTTGCAAATAACCACACACTATCTCCTCACCTTGCTTACGCTGTCGAAGATGCATGTGTGATATGTTTGCATAAGACACACACGTTTTTTCTCTACTTTTATCGTGTGTTGTCCATTTCTCTTTCACACACACACACACACACACACACTTTTCAATCACTCTTTCTATGTCACACACACTCTATCTAGTTAGGTACTCGCTCACGTCCACAAGCATATGGATGTTTTGAAAAGTCAAACCTCAGAAGAGTTAGACTAGGTATATGTGGAAAAAACATTTACATCTGGAACGATCATTCGATTCATCACAACACACTGGTACGCATCGGTCCTAAACAAAAGATTTTTAACTCCTTTCCACGACGGCATTTGGAACCATCGCCAAGTGAGTGTGGGCGATAGGGGGGTCCTTCCCACACGACCCAGAAACCATCGGGGATATGCACTCCTAGCACACATGCTCGGCAAAATGAGGTCGTGTGCGACCGGTGAGCGCTCAAATACGGAAATACGTATAGTAGAGCTAAAAAATACAATCATACAGACGAAATTGTTTCCGGTCGCAAGTACATCCCACACAGTCAGTCCCCACTAAACGTTTCCGTTCGTATGTACATCCCACACAGTCGCTCCAAGGAAAACGTATCCGTTCACAGGTACATCACACATAATTTTTCCCATTAAATTGTTTGCATTATTGAATGTATCACACATGGTCCGTAGAAGAAACTGTGTGGCAAAGGCTGTCCATCACACACAGTTTTTATGTGGTAAACGTTTGCGCAAGGTGGCCTTACGGAAACAATTTTTAAGAGAAAGTCGTGTGTGATTGTTCATTGATCCAACACGATTTATTCCTAGAAACTGTGTGCGTTGCCTGAGGTCATCGCCCACGGTATTTTTACAATAACCGTTTGCAATATCAAAACCCAATTAGTAGGCTAATTGACCTATTATTAATAATCCATTTATTAATCTAATTGACATTCATATTAAGCACACAATATATTTCATTTCCATATTAAGGAAGCAAAATTTCATAATTGAAATACATCAGAGTACAACATGATATAGCTTTAGCACTCAACTACCCCATTATACAACTACACCAGCACCAAGTTCCACATGCAACATGTAGAACCTTTCAAAATTAGCATCATAGACGGTTTATAGACAGATGCATCTCATCTGGAAAACTGCTGAAGCGGAAGGCGAATATTGAGCCTTCATTCATGTTGAAGGTCTTTGCAACTTTAGGCCAGTGCCTGTGGATGATTGACCGTTCGTCCTTCGTTCTCTTCAAGAACACTTCAATATTGAACCGTGGGTGTTGTATGAAAACCTTCCTCGCCTCCTGACCATAGAGGTGGTTTGAGATGTAATCATCAGTGAACTGCTTTGGAAAGGCCTGAAAACAAGGATGGGCATAAATATCTTCTCTATATTGGAAATGGGGCAAAGGAATAAAAAAAGGCAAGGTATAATAGTTAGTACCATCTTGTAGTGAACTGATGTCTTCTTCATTGTGCAGACAAAGATCTTGTTGTTTTTTGTCGCTAATTTCTTTATCCTAACAATCTTTCTGAGTTTCTTTATTTGATTGATATTAGTGTACAACTCATTTCCCCATATGCAAAAAGGTCAAACAGTGGGTCAAAACCTCTGATAGGAGGACCTACATGTGCAAGTCCAAATTGTTAAAAACCAAAATATTAGAATGGTCCCTGCAATTGCACAATAATGTGATATTAGAGAACGGACCATGCATGTGCTAACCTCGATTGTAAATCTCAGTGCTTCCCATTGTTTCCCTGCAACACATATAAGGTAGTTAGTCATCAAGTTAAGTAAGGGTTCGCATGCTATCAGTAAAATATGTTGATGAAAAATAAGCACATTACAGATTCATCAGATTAATTCAAGTCACACAGAAAACCCATTCATCCAAACCAAGCATGATTAAGAACTACGAAATATAGCACTTGAAAGTGTTTCTCATGTATTAAGTGCAGCCAAATTCGATCTATTCCTCACATGCACAACAATACAAAATTCTACCCATGACAATTGGACATCGCATTGCATAATTGAACCAAGCAGTTAACTAAACACCACAACAAATGACCCAAACATTAATTGAGCACCACATTGCAGAATATAACATACTCCTAATAGAAGATCAGACTGTTAACCAAACAGTTAACTATAGCCAATTGTAGCAATTGTATTTGTTTCTCATGTATTTACTACAGCCAAATTCAATTTATTCCTCACATAGTATACAATAACAGAATGCACCCACAACTATTGAACATCGCATTGCAGAATTGAACCAAACAGTTAACTAAACACCACAACACAAATGTACCAAACGTTAACTGAGCATCACATTGCACAATGTATTAGCAAACCAAGCATGCTTGACAACTTGGAAATATAGCAATTGTATTCGTTTCTCAAGTATTTCATAAAGATAAATTCTATTTATTTCTCACATGGAAGGCAATACAAAATTGCAGCCTGAAGAATCGAACATCACATTTGCAGAATTGAACCAAACAGTTAACTGAAGACGACAACTAATTAACAAAATAGTGAATAAGTGAGCACCACACTGCACGACATATAGAACATATACACTAGAGCAACAGATTGCATGGTAAAATTAGATAGCACAATTCACTAGAATTTGTGAAGGAATGGCAGGAGCAGCACAAGCAACGGGTAAACCGAGCATGCTTAACCGGCGTAGCTAGCAAATGGCAAGGTGCTCCTCCAAGAACTGGGGGTCGGCACGAATGGCAGCCATCACGATCTCTTTCGCGCGTGCGGCCGCGATTTGCTTCTCCGCTGCCAAATGCTCCTTGAGATCCTGGCTATACTGCGTGCACCATGGCTTAGGGCGGCGCTTATTTGGTGGAGGGGTCGGTGATTTGGGTGAAAGGTGTCGCGCTCGCGCCGACGGTCGGGGCATGTGGGATGTGGAAGGAGGAGGAGGATGGGGGTCAGGTGTGGATTACCTGCCAGGATAGACGAGGCCGAGCAGCGTGAAGGAGGGTCACCGACGAGGAGGCGGTGCTGCAAGCAAGGAGTGAAGTTTTCAACTTGGAAAGGAAGGCGGAAAGAGGGGAAATGTGGCTTTTGGCAAGGGGGAGGGGTCAGGGAGGTAGATATTTCCGCGGAAGCTGAAAATTTGGAATCGCTTCAGCCAAAAAACTGGCGCGCAAAGTGTCGTCAGACATGGTCCCTTATTCAGAACTGTTTACGATATGTGGACATCATAAAGGATTCAGATAGCTTAACCCGTGTGTGATGAGTTTGAACGTCAAAAGTTTTGGTTCAAATTTCCATGGTTACAGTGCTCATCCATGTCATTGCATAATTTGGGTACACAAAGGAGACTACAACACACCCACAATTCTTAATCGAGCAAGTTCAGCAATTAAACAGAGCTAGCTGACCTAAACATTACTCTAACAAATGAAAGACCGGCGCTCTTAATTAAACAAAACAAAGAGTACTACTACGGCTGGTGCTCGTTGATCTCCACCGCCGCCTCCATGTCCAGCTCGCGCCCGACGGTCTCCTGGGGAAGGGGCTCCATGGCATCCATCGCACCATACTCGGCAAGCATCTCGCCATCCGCGTCGGCCATCTCTTTGGAAAAGGCCGCCACGAGCTGGGTGTGGACGGACGTGATCTGGGCTTGGACGGGCTCCGTTGTTGCAAGGTATGCAGTGGAGGAACGGACGGCTGCTCGAACGCTCTCGGCGATTGCCAGCTCTTCGGTCATGGGTTGTGGACCATTGTCGGAGAAGCTTCATTTGATTTGTGCGGTGACCGCGAGGAGCTGGGCGTGGGCGGCCTCGACATGGTCGTGGGCGGCCTCCATTAGGGCTAAGGCCGCCGCTGCGGAACGGACAACTGCTCTGCCGCTCTCGCCAGTTGCTACCCCCGAGGCAGATGATGCTGCCGCCACCTGAGAAGCAATAGCGGCCATTTGGGCTGCCTTTGCCACCCGGTCACAGATTGCGGCCGCGCTCATGCACCTTGTTACCACGCGCATGGCGGCTGCAGCCGCGCTCTTGCCGGAGTGGGCCATTGAAGTTGCCCTTATGACGCGGGTCCACGTGCCCATCTTTCACCGGTGACGATTGAACAGTGAAATGATGTTTGGGGAGCAAGCTAGTGTGCTTGAGACGCCGGATGTGGACTGTAGCCGACGCACCTTCTCGCGTAAGCCATAGGTGCACTATACACCGATGGTGGTCCAGGATATTTTGTGCTGCATCTCACACGGTTGGTGATAATAAACTGTGTGCAATCTGCATGATTTTTCATCTTGATTTGAATTACATAATGGGGTCACAACGGCAATGCACGGTGTTTGAAATGCTAGACCTCTTATCTGGAGTGAACATGCACTATATGTGTGTCATAAAAGAATTGGAATTATTCAGGGTTCGTTTGAACATTTTATACATTAAATTGGTTTTCTAGCCATTTCAGGTGCACAATTCAAAATTAAACTACATGCACATGCTCCCTGAAACAACATGGGTTGTAAAATCATATATGTGTCCATGGGTTTATGCTTATCTCCCATGCAAGAAATGGGGATGAAATTGAAATACCATGGCACCGTGGCCTCCGGAAAACGTCGACGTACTTGCTTTTGTAATTCTAGTAAATCCAAAATTTGTCCGAAATTCCTGAAACTTGGCATGCTATCATGGAGCAGCATCAACATGTCGTGGTAAAAATTCTGTCCCATTTGGGGTAGGTTTGGGTATAAGCTTCTCATAAACCAGAGCTTCTCACAACAAGTGTGATGGTTTCAGTAGGGAACGTTTCACCTTTTGTGGATGAAACGATATCCGTTGCCTCTTCTCGATATCAATTTTTTTCCTAGTGTCAACATAGAATAACAGGAGTGTTGTGTCAATTTTTGGGATTTTTCGGTGTTCGCTTGGACATTTTTATACATTAATTGAGTTTTCTATGCATTCATCTGCATAATTCAAATTTGAACTACAGGAACATGCTTTAATGCATATAAATTAGTTGAAAATTCAAATCCATGTCCTTGGTTGCCTGCTTAGGTCCCATGCAAGAAACGGGAATGAATGTCAAACACCCTGCCACCGTCACTCGGTCGCAAATATTGAGATACCTAGTTTTTAAATTCTAGTAAATCTAAAACTCGTCCGAAATTCATGAAACTTGGCATGCTATCATGGAGCGGCATCAACTGTAACATACAAAATTCTAAGTTTTGGAATGTTATAATAACTAGATAGATTTGATTGATTGTTTGATTGTTGTGTGATTGATTGAGTGAAATTCGAAACTTTTTGAAAGTTAAATGAGAGGGAATAAAAGGACTTTCCCAAACTTTCATTTTGCATTTTATGATCTTCGTGAATTCAAATTCTTTTCACCACAAAACCCTGGAGAGAAGATGACATGACTTCTTCAATTTATTTTAATGAAAAGGGGTGTTGAACATATTTGGATTTCATTTGAAAATATTTCCAATTATGAAACTTTATGCAACTCATTGATTTTCACGAGAGAAGATAAAATGACTTCTTCAAATTATATGAAATATGAGTTGGGAGTTTTAAAAGAATTAAATTCAAAGTCCTTTTGAAATTATTTTCAATTTGGAGTAATTTGGTTTTATTCAAATTATTTTCTCCAAAAATAAAATATATGGAAAATAGGGTAAAATGATTCCTACAATAGAAAATCAGAGAGAAATATTTGAAATCATTTTGGTATTTTTAAAATGATTTTTATGATGTTTTATTGCAACAGTAGCACTCTTTGCTTTATGTGAATTTTTGTGGATTTTATTTGACGCTAGAAAAAATGCTCATGCTGTAAAAAAAATTCTGAAAATTTTGATATATAATATGCCTATATAAAATTTTATTTTATTTTCGTTATTCGGTTTTCCTTCTGTTCTACTTAAAAAAACTGTACGTGCAACCCATAATTATTTATTGCCCATACGCGTAGCATGGTGGCAGCAGACGCCTCATTTTTTTCTTCTCCTAAATGGGCCAGGCCCAGCCAGCCTTTTCATTTATTTACTTAGGCCGAATTTTGTTTTGTTTTTCTATAAAAACTACGGCGCGTGGCCAGCCGAGGCCTTTAGGCCCGTGCGAGGCGTTTGGCCTTTTTCTTCTCTGTTTTGTTTATTTTCGTCTATGTTTAGTCCCACATTGCGTAGCCTTTAATCCATAAACCTCTTTTCCACCTATAAATATTGATCCATAGAGTCTTCAAAAATCATCCGATTCGGGTTAAATTAATATTTTGGTTTGACTAGATTCACTAAAGAAAAATATATTTCTCTTCTCCGGTGGGACTTTTGGAAGTTGTCTACTCACTTCGAAGTCGTCTTTTCTATAGCTTATAAAGGTATATTTATTCGTTCACTGTATTTATACATTAGACCTAAAATTCTTTTAGCCATAGCTATTTTTCTTCCGTAAAACAGCTTGGCCCTGATTTTTTCAAATAGCCTAACTTTTTACTCGTTCATCCAAATTAGATTAAACCAGCGCCTATAGTTTTGTCTTGTTTTCACCTATCCAGTGATCCTATCACATCAACTTTTTTGAAATTTTCAAATTTCGAAATTTGTTCAGATTCATATTCAATTTTCTTTGATCATAACTTGAGTTTCGTAACTCCGATTTAGTTGATTCTTTTTGCAAATCGAAGCTCTTGACCTAAACTTTCTGATAAGGCCAAATTCACATAATTTTCGTACTGTTAGAAATTGTTTTATGTTGCAAGAGTTATTTGCTTGGCTTTGATGTTTTCCGAATCGTTTTCTTCGCTCTTTCTCATCTTTTGAGTGATTGCTTATGTGTGGTTAATATTGCTTGCTTACGTTAGATTGACCGGAGTGTGACGAGTAGAACCATCAAGAGTTTTGAGTGTGAATCATCTTCATCATAAGTACAGGTAAGTTCACACTTTGATCATGTCCCTTACATACCCAGTTTCTATGCATTAGTTTCACCCTCAAACATTGCATGGTTAGGAATTGATAACATGTGGGTATCGGGAAGTAGTTGATGAGGTAGGAACCTATTGCCCTGCATTCAAACCTTGGGAGTTACTATTACGTTATGCTTATATTGCCTTGTTATGCTCGTAGACGTGGATTGGGTTTGAGTGTATCCATGACAGATGTGAGATTGTTAATTAATGGTTCAACTTAAGGTGGCAACTTAAATACACATCTGGGTGGATTGAGGCACCTGGGGTATCTAGTGATTGCCTGTATTTTTTTGGAAATCCCGGGGTACTGTGTGACTCTCCTATGGACTGCCACCCAGGCTCAAAGGGATCGTAAGATTATTCATGCTAGAAACTTCTGTGTGCAGCCACAAGCTATTATGGGCTCTAGCATAGTTGATTAAGTCGTGTGAACTCTTACAATGGTAGACTAGCAGATGTAGGGGATGTAGGTGGTACTGTCTACCCATCGTAAGGTGCTAACGCTTCTGAAAGACTGTGTCTCGGTCATCCGTTTCTCAAACACCATGTAGTGCGAGAAATCTAACGGAGCAGATCGAGTCTTGTGGGGAAAAGTGCGCAAACCTCTGCAGAGTGTACAAACTAATCATGGTTAGCCGTGTCCCCGGTTATGGACATCTTGAGTATCTGTTTCTTGGATTATCATGTTGATCTCATCACATTACTTAATTAATTTGTTGGGTTATTAATTACCTTTTAATTGGGATTGAGAGGGGGTTTACCTTCTCAATATTTTCCAACCAACTTTGTAGTTAAATAAAATATATTCCTTTGCAGTACGGAAAAATTGGCTTTTCGCAAAAAACATTATAACCATAGAGCTTTTCCACCAGCCATATATGCATGTAGTGATAGCTATTATTCATCATTATCCTATGGTGTGAATTTGCCAGTACATTCAATGTACTGACCCTTTGTGGCTGCAACGTCTTATGTTGCAGGATTATCTTACGACGAGTAAGTGATACGTTAGGGTTACGATTTCTACACTCAACTTTGCCGTTGGTGTTGATGGGAATCCACAACCTTGTTACTTCCGCTATTTGGATTGAGGTAATAGTATTTACGTTATTTATACATGTGATTTACCTCTGTTATAAATCCTCGAGTAGTGTGTGTGTCAGCATACCGATCCAGGGATGACACTTAAGCACAGAGACTTAACCGTCTGAGGTCGGGTCGCTACAAGATGGTATCAGAGCACATGTTGACGATAGGACGTGACCCTAGAAACTGGCAAGCCCATAGGAAGGATTTTCTCTAAAACTTTCTTTTTCAAAAAGATCTTTTACCTCTCTTCTCTTCTGATCTTATTCAAATATTCCCTTTTAGGGAGACCATATCCCTTTCCCCTTTTGACCACTCGAAGATTCGACGGATGAGACCACTTCAAGAAGTACAAGATATCGGACAACTAAGACCATTTGGAATGAAGAATAATTTACCATACATTATGATAATGAAAACTATAGTGGTTGAAGACTCCGAGGACTAGGAGAATTTGAAGGCTCTGAAGAATCCCCAGATTTTTATGACCTAGGAAGGCTACCCTTATGGAACTTGGCAGACTTTTGAAGCTGTCAATACACGAGATCAAGGTGTATCGGAGAAATATTGGAATATGGAGCATTAGAACTCAAAGTTTTTGTCAATAAAACCCCAAGTCAGGAGATATCAATTATGGAATGAAAGCTCATGGCAGTAACATGGGCATAGACACGGCTAACCATGGAGTTATTGCCGCTTTTGCTATTATCACCATGCTGAGTTAAGCATGCATATGCATGGAAGGATTGGATGGTAGAAGGCTGATGGAGCATCTATCAGCGAGAGATAAAGTTTTAACCTTAGCTGGAGTATCACCAGGATCTGGAGTGTTAGATCAAGAAGTTTAGGGTGGACCTTTATGAAGCCGTATTTTGACAGGGAAGCATTTCGTGAAGAACTCAGGACTCAGAAGTTGGAAGTAGCCAAGATGGAGGAGCAAAACCTCGAGATACCGGAGATTCGTTAGGAAACTGAAGGACAGCAGGACTATGTTTCATGGCAAGGATGTTGGAACCCATAAGTTTGGAACACAACTCCAGAAATGTTGAAGGACATCGCGAGAGACTTCGCGTCAGCAGAGATGATCTGGCAAAAGAACTTGAGAAGGACAATCATGATCGAAATAAGCCATCAGAGACATGAACGAGACTTGAAGAGTTTCGCGACATTGAAGATTTATTGACCTTTAGAAGACCAACCCCTGTTACACCTACGTTAGATGCGACGTTTGTGAGCTGTCATTTGTTTGATGTTTTTCCGACAGCCACAATAAAATTTGTCTTTTCAAAACTTTTTTTTGTATTGTGTGCATCTCTCTCTCTCTCTCTCTCTCTCTCTCTCTCTCTGTTATCTCACCCCAAAACCCATGGACCCAATAGAGGATGAATGGAGATGACCTTGTATTTTCTGGACCGATGAGTCAATTGGAGACAGACCGAGGGATTCAGAATATGGAGGATCACATGGAGAATAACACTATAGTCGGAAAGGATATGATCCAGCATGCTCTGTAGTGCTTTGAAAGAGGTGCTGCTACTTGGTGGAGGATGTACCAAACCATCAACGGATGGCAAGGAGTAACCACTTGGAAAGGATTTAAGTTGACTTTGCCAAAGTCTCGTCTTGTGTCCCAGAAATTGAAGCCTGATGGAAGTGATATGACGAAACCATGTGCATGCAAGATTTGTGGAGAAATAGGACACAACCATAAAGAAAACAAGGACGAATACCCTCATAAGCGGAGGATTACCAAAGGAGTTAGTCGAGGATCTCAGGGAACTTCGATTGGAGATTGTTCCCAAAGGTTTTGGTTGCAGCAATGGAAATTCAGTCTACATTGTTGGGAAAGATCCGTGAAGCTGAGAAGGATGACAAAGAGATTGCTGAGGTAAAAGAGAGGATGGGCACATGAAAGGCCAAATATTTTTAAGGATGCGCACGACACCTTATGGTTCGAGGACCGTGTATATGTGCCCAATAATTTAAAGATCAGGAAGTTAATACTTCAGGAGGCTCATGACTCACCATACTCGATTCGCCCTGGAAACACCCAGATGTATTTGGATTTGAAGGAGCATTTCTGGTGGACTGGTATGAAGAAGGATATTGTGGAGTATGTAGTCGTAGGTGATGTATGCCAGAGAGAGTAAAAGCAGAGCATCAGAAGCCAGCAGGTTTACTACAGCCTATGCCGATACCCGAATGGAAGTGGGATAAGCTTGGCATGGATTTCATTACCGGATTTCCCAGAACCCAAACGGGATATGATTCTATCTGGGTAGTAGTTGATTCGCTTGACCAATGTTGGCCAATATATATTTGACCAGGATCGTATGTCTGCATGGAGTTCTGAGGACCATCGTAACAGATAGAGGAACACAGTTTACCTCAAAGTTTTGGAATCAGCTGCACCAGACTTTGGGTACTAGGCTAGAGTTCAGTACAGCCTTTCATCCGCAGACAGATGGACATACCGAGAGAGTCAATCAGACTCTGGAGGACATGTTGAGAGCGTGTGCGCTAGATTATGGATCTAGTAGGGATGATAATCTACCTTACACTGAATTCTCATACAACAACAGTTACCAAGCTAGTTTGAAGATGGCCCCTTTTGGAAGCTTTGTATGGGAGAAGGAGCCAGACACCGTTGATGTGGGATGAAGTTGGAGACAGTCAGTTGTTTGGACCAAATGTGATCAAGGAGTCAGAAGAGAATGTTAAGTTGATTCGAGATAGACCGAAGGTAGCTCAGTCCTGGCAGAAGAGTTATGCAGACTCAAAAACGCAAGGAGGTAGAAATTGGAGAAAGAGCATGTCTTCGTGTGTCCCCTCTGCGAGGAGTTAAACGATTTGGAGTTAAGGGAAAGTTAGCCCCGAGATTTGTAGGACCATACCGAGTTTCGGAGCGTATGGGAGAAGTGGCCAACAATTTGGAGTCACCCGAAGGACTGTCAGGAGTTCATGATGTGTTTCACGTTTCCCAGTTGAAGAAGTGCCATGCAGAGATGGCCAATATTCCCCTGTAAGGACGCTTGACCCTGGAAAGGATAATGATGCTCCACGAAGTAGAGTATGGACTACATAAGTATAAGTTTTTATCTTGGTATGTGGGATACCCCAAGAGTATGAAGGGATGAAGTACTATTGGATATAAAGGAGGTATGATGTTAGTAATATGGAGCAATTGTGACTCTATGATGAGTCTGAGTAATCACGTCTTGGTTTGGTGCCAATAGAAGGAAGAGAGACAATACAATTGGATGGATTTTAATTATGCTAGGAAGCTGGAAGTTGGATGTTGGATTAAAGATCAGTTGCCCCGAGGATGAGTTCAAGGTTTACAAGTGATGAGATGGGCCATAACCCACAGGCCCCAGGACCTGCCAAGAAGCAAGCACACTCTTGCTGAAGGAAAAACCCTGGAAGAAGTTACGATTTTATCGGCAGACGAATTTATAGGAGTAACGCAAAACCTGAGAGTTGTGAAGGAATGATAGATGTTTGTTTGCCTAGCAGAGTAAATGGATTTATCCGAACTTGGTTCGTCGACAAGAGAAATTCTGCAATGCTTGTGAGGATGACCAAGTGTTAGAATGCAAGATTCGCTAAACCGTATACAAGGTAATGATTTGGGTGCGGGATGGATTAATCAACATACCGACTTACTCTTATTATTCTCCTTGCTATATGGGATGGTAAATCTGAGTGACTTACGTATAGTAGAGAGACGACGATATTAAACCTTGTTTAAGCCTTAGAATGGTATAGCAATTTTTTTCCCTGGTACAAGGCAGCTGTTGCCAACCGTAGGTTATACGGTGAGGATCAACCCAGACCCATTTCCTGACGGAGAAACCATAATTGGATGACCGCCATGAGATATTGATAGTTGTTTAGTATTGGCGCCAGACCCGTCAGCTAAGAAGACCCAGTCTCCGGACAACCTTACCAAGAAAAAGGACAAAAGAATTGAGGAAAAGGTTATGCCGTTACAAGAAGAGCCCAGAGAAGGAATTATCCTGAAGATTTGAGAAGACCGACACTGTCAAGAATAAGGATGAAGGGTATGAGTTTTTTTTGGTGGAACCGTAACCATGCTTCTAAGGGTGGTAGCACCCGAGACCCCGGAGACGATCGATGGATTTTGAGAAGACCACCAAACCCAACCTATTTCTTTCTAGCCTCTCCAAATCTCGAGGACGAGATTCATTTTAAGGGTGGTAGGTTTGTAACATCCCAAAATTCTAAATTTTGGAATGTTATAATAAATAGATAGATTTGATTGATTGTTTGATTGTTGTGTGATTGATTAAGTGAAATTCGAAACTTTTTGAAAGTTAAATGAGAGGGAATAAAAGGACTTTCCCAAACTTTCATTTTGCATTTTATGATCTCCGTGAATTCAAATTCTTTCACCACAAAACCCTGGAGAGAAGATGAGATGACTTCTTCCATTTATTTAAATGAAAAGGGGTGTTGAAAATATTTGAATTTCATTTAAAAATATTTCCATTTATGAAACTTTATGCAACTCAATGATTTTCACGAGAGAAGATAAATGACTTCTTCAAGTTATATGAAATATGAGTTGGGAGTTTTAAAAGAATTAAATTCAAAGTCCTTTTGAAATTATTTTCAATTTGGAGTTATTTGGTTTTATTCAAATTATTTTTCTCCAAAAATAAAATATATGGAAAATAGGGTAAAATGATACCCTACAATAGAAAATTGAGAGAAATACATTTGAAATCATTTTGGTATTTTTAAAATGATTTTATGAGGTTTTATTGCAACAGTAGCACTCTTTGCTTTATGTGATTTTTTGTAGATTTTATTTGATGCTAGAAAAATGCTCATGCTGTAAAAAATATTTTTCTGAAAATTTCGATATATAATATGCTTATATAAAATTTTATTTTATTTTCGTTATTCGGTTTTCCATCTGTTCTACTTAAAAAAACATGTACGTGCAGCCCATAATTATTTATCGCCCATACGCGTAGCATAGTGGCAGCAGGCGCCTCATTTTTTTCTTCTCCTAAATGGGCCAGGCCCAGCGAGCCTTTTCATTTATTTACTTAGGCGAATTTTGTTTTGTTTTTTAAAAAAGACTACGGCGCGCGGCCGGCCAAGGCCTTTAGGCCCGTGCGAGGCGTTTAGCCTTTTTCTTCTCTATTTTGTTTATTTTCGTCTTTGTTTAGTCCCACATTGCCTAGCCATTAACCCCTAAACCTCTTTTCCACCTATAAATATAGATTCATAGAGTCTTCAAAAATCATCTGATTCGGGTTAAATTAATATTTTGGTTTGACTAGATTCACTAAAGAAAAATATATTTCTCTTCTCCGGCGGGACTTTTGGAAGTTGTCTCCTCACTCCGAAGTCGTCTTTTCTATACCGTATAAAGGTATATTTATTCGTTCTCTGTATTTATACATTAGACCTAAAATTCTTTTAGCCGTAGCTATTTTTTCCGTAAAACAGCTTGGCCCTGATTTTTTCAAATAGCCATAACTTCTTACTCGTTCATCCAAATTAGATGAAACCAGCGCCTATAGTTTTTTCTTGTTTTCACCTATCCAGTGAACCTATCACATCAACTTTTCCGAAATTTTCAAATTTCAAAATTTGTTCAGATTCATATTCAAACTTCTTTTGATCATAACTTGAGTTTCGTAACTCCGATTTAGTTGATTCTTTTTGCAAATCGAAGCTCTTGACCTAAACTTTCTGATAAGGCCAAATTCACATAATTTTGGTACTGTTAGAAATTAGTTTATGTTGCAAGAGTTATTTGCTTGGTTTTGATGTTTTCCGAATCGTTTTCTTCGCTCTTCCTCGTCTTTTGAGTGATTGCTTATGTGTGGTTACTATTGCTTGCTTACGATAGATTGACCAGAGTGTGACGAGTAGAACTATCAAGAGTTTTGAGTGCGAATCATCTTCATCAACAGTACATGCAAGTTCACACTTTGATCATATCCCTTACATACCCAGTTTTTATGTATTAGTTTCACCCTCAAACAATGCATGGTTAGGAATTGATAACATGTGGTTATCGAGAAGTAGTTGATGAGGTAGGAACCTATTGCCCTGAATTCAAACCTTGGGAGTTACTATTACGTTATGCTTATATTGCCTTGCTATGCTCGTAGACGTGGATTGGGTTTGAGTGTATCCATGACAGATGTGAGATTGTTAATTAATGGTTCAACTTAAGGTGGCAACTTAAATACACATCTGGGTGGATTGAGGCACCTGGGGTATCTAGTGATTGCCTGTATTTTTTTGGAAATCCCGGGGTACCGTGTGATTCTCCTATGGACTGCCACCCAGGCTCAAAGGGATCATAAGGTTATTCATGCTAGAAACTTCTGTGTGCAGCCACAAGCTATTATGGGCTCTAGCATAGTTGATTAAGTCGTGTGAACTCTTACAGTGGTAGACTAGCAGATGTAGGGGATGTAGGTGGTACTATCTACCCATCGTAAGGTGCTAACGCTTCTGAAAGACTGTGTCTCGGTCATCCGTTTCTCAAACACCGTGTAGTGCGAGAAATCTAACGGAGGAGATCGAGTCTTGTGGGGAAAAGTGCGCAAACCTCTGCAGAGTGTACAAACTAATAATGATTAGCCGTGTCCCCGGTTATGGATATCTTGAGTATCTGGTTCTTGGATTATCATGTTGATCTCATCACGTTACTTAATTAATTTGTTGGGTTATTAATTACCTTTTAATTGGGATTGAGAGGGGTTTTACCTTCTCAATATTTTTCAACCAACTTTGTAGTTAAATAAAATATATTCCTTTGCAGTAGGGAAAAATTGGCTTTTCGCAAAAACATTATAACCATAGAGCTTTTCCACCAGCCATATATGCATGTAGTGATAGCTATTATTCATCATTATCCTATGGTGTGAATTTGCCAGTACATTCAATGTAGTGACCCTTTGTGGCTGCAACATCTCATGTTGCGGGATTATCTTACGACGAGTAAGTGATACGTTAGGGTTACGATTTCTACACTCAACTTTGCCGTTGGTGTTGATGGGAATCCACAACCTTGTTACTTTCGCTATTTGGATTGAGGTAATAGTATTTACGTTATTTATACATGTGATTTACCTCTGTTATAAATCCTCGAGTACTATGTGCGTCAGCATACCGATCCAGGGATGACACTTAAGCACAGAGACTTGACCGTCTGAGGTCGGGTCGCTACATCAACATGCCATGGTAATTTTTTTGTCCCATTTGGGGCAGGTTTGGGTATATGCTTCTCACAAACCAAAGCTTCTCACAACAAGCATGGTGGTTTCGGTAGGGAACGTCCCACCTTTGGGGATGAAACAATCCATTGCCTCTTATTGCTTCCAAATTTTTTCTCGTGTCAACATAGAACCACAGGAGTGTTGTGTCAATTTTTGTGATTTTTTGGGGTTCGTTTGGACATTTTTATGCATTAACTGATTTTTCAATGCATTTATGTGCATAATTCAAATTTGAACTACATGCACATGCTCTAGTGCATATAAATTGGTTGAAAAATAAAACCTGTGTCCTTGGGTGCATGCTTAGGTCCCATGCAAGAAATGGGAATGAATTTCAAACACCAGAGGGCACTGTTGATTGCCAGCAAAACATTTAGATACCTGGTTTTTAAATTCTAGTAAATCCAAAACTCGCCTGAAATTCATGAAACTTGGCATGCTATCATGGAGCCGCATCAACATGCCGTGGTAAATTTTTTGTCCCATGTGGGGCAGGTTTGGGTGTATGCTTCTCACAAACCCGAGCTTCTCACAACGAGCATGATGGTTTCGTTAGGGAACGTCCCACCTTTGGGTACGAAACGCTATCCATTGCCTCTTATTGCTTTCAAATTTTTTTCTCGTGTCAACATAGAACAAAAGCAATCTTGTGTCAATCTTTGTGATTTTTCGGGGTTCGTTTATACATATTTATGCATTAACTGAGTTTTCAATGCATTTATGTGCATGATTCAAATTTGAACTACATGCACATGCTCCAGTGCGTATAAATTGGTTGAAAAATCAAATTTGTTTCCTTTGGTGCATGCTTATGTCCCATGCAAGAAATGAGAATGAATTTCAAACACCAAGGAACCATTGATTGCCGCCAAAATATTGAGATACTTTATTTTTAAATTCTAGTAAATCCAAAACTCGTCTAAAATTCATGAAACTTGGCATTCTATCATGGAGCAGCATCAGCATGTCGTGGTAAATTTTTTGTCCCATTTGGGGCAGGTTTGGGTATATGTTTCTCACAAACCAGAGCTTCTCACAACAAGCATGGTGGTTTCGGTAGGGAACATCCCACCTTTGGGGATGAAACGTTATCCATTGCCTCTTATTGATTCCAAAAAATTTCTCGTGTCAACATAGAACAACAGGAGTGTTGCGTCAATTTTTGTGATTTTTCGGGGTTCGTTTGGACATTTTTATGCATTAACTGAGTTTTCAATGCATTTATGTGCATAATTCAAATTTGAAATACATGCACATGCTCTAGTGCATATAAATTGGTAGAAAAATCAAATTCGTGTCCTTGGGTGCATGCTTAGGTCCCATTCAAGAAATGGGAATGAATTTCAAACACCAGGGCACCGTTGATTGCGGCAAAACATTGCGATGCCTGGTTTTTAAATTTTAGTAAATCCAAAACTCGTTTGAAATTCTTGAAACTTGGCATGCTACCATGGAGCCGCATCAACATGACGTGGTAAGTTTTTTATCCCATTTGGGGCAGGTTTGGGTATATGCTTCTGAGAAACCAAAGCTTCTCACAGCAAGCATGATGGTTTCGGTAGGGAATGTCCCACCTTTGGGGACGAAACGATATCCATTGCCTCTTATTGCTTTCAATTTTTTTCTCGAGTCAACATAGAACAACAGGAGTGTTGTGTCAATTTTTTTGATTTTTCATGGTTCGTTTGGACATTTTTATGCATTAACTGAGTTTTCAATGCATTTATGTGCATAATTCAAATTTGAACTACACGCACATGCTCCAGTGCATATAAATTGGTTGAAAATCAAATCTGTGTTGTTGGGTGCATGCTTAGGTCACATGCAAGAAATGGGAATGAATTTCAAACACCAGGGCACCGTTGATTGCCGGCAAAACATTGAGTACTACATTTTTAAATTCTAGTAAATCCAAAAGTCATCTGAAATTCATGAAACTTGGAATTTTATCATGGAATCGCACCCGACATGCTGTGGTATTTTTCATGCCCATTTTGAGAGAAGGCGCACTCGAATAAGGACAGCCAACAAAGGCATTTTGAAAAAATAGCTGCCACTTTAATATGTAAAATGTTTGTATAATTCAAACCGTGTGCATTCTGTTAACCATTCACGTGACACCACATGTCTTGGTTTTAATGGCTATAGGAGGTGCTGTGCGGACAACTGCTTGACCTTGACTGAACATGAGGCGTGCGAGCGTCGTCCAGTGCGCAGGCTCACCGGGAAGTGTGCAAGCTGTACACTGCGTAGTGTCACTGGGAAGCGAGCCCTTTTACTTCCATGGCTGCCCGCCTTGCTTGCATCCTCTCCATTAATGGTGCCCAAGCCGCATTTTAATTCGCTTTTCAAATATAAAAAAATCATCGCAAACATTTTAGTTAGAACACCCGTATGCAAACCGGCAGCTTCCCTAGGAAGCCAAGAGAAAATGTGCCGAGCAGGATTTCTGCAGCTCTTGATCGCAAACGTTTTAGATAGAACACCCGTATGCAAAGTGAGAGCAGCACATGATTTGTGCATCCGTTCAACGCAAACGGTTGATTTGGATGACCCATGTGCAACCACGTACAAACAATTAGGTAAGATTTGTCAATCCTTGTAACACTGCTATTTGTCAAAATATCAAGCTAAAAATCACTAGCAGTATCTAATTTTTGCAACTAAAATTCAGTAATTAAGCATAGGTTTCATTCATAGATTAAGCAGTCATTCTTAATTTATACAAACAGTTCAACTTGATAGCTGAACCGACCAAACTTCTCCCCAATTGTTGCCAACCACGTACTGAAATAGCTAGTTCAACTATATGTACTAGCTAACTTTAAGTACATTGTACAGTTCCACCACATCTATAATCAGATGAACTGAAAAAAATAGCCCATACTAGTTCTGGCTGCCTCTCCTCTGCCGAGCACGCTCAGTAAGAGGCGGAGGAGGAGGAGCCTACCAATGAGCTAGGCAACCGCAATACGGTGTCTGCCGCTATTGCAGCTTCAGCGAAGCTCACCTCGAACGCCCTCTGCCGCTCCAGATGACCCCTCTAGAAGCGCTGGTTCTCCTCGTAGATCTCCTGATTCCTCGCCTCTGAGGCGGCGTGTGCCGCGGCCACAGCAGCGGTAAGGCTCTTTGCATGCTCGACGATGTGCTCCTCCTCCTCCCTTAGGAACTCGGTGTAGCGCGCAAGGTCTCTGACGCACGTGCGTTCATCCACCTCCACCTCCCGCCTTCGGGCGGCGATGACGGAGCGGGTGATGACCCCGGCGGTCGACGATGGGCTGGCGGCCACGAAGGCCAACGATGGGGTGGCAGCCAACACCACCACCTCCCGTCTTCGGGCCGCGGTGGTGGAGCGGGTGATGGCCATAGTGGCCGGTAGTGGGGTGGCGGCCACGAGGCCACCTCCTGCCTTCGGGCCGCGGCGGTGGAGCGAGCAGTGGCCCTAGCTTTCGACAGTGGTGCGGCGGCAACGGCGGCCGGAAACAGCTGTCGACGGGCAGCAGAGCGTGTGGTGGGTGTTCCGCGCACACCCAACAGGGACGCCACGCGCACTACACTACGTCGGGGACTGCGCCGCTGCCGCGATGTAGCCTACCAGCTGGAGCTGTCCTCTAATGACGGCGGAGTGGCTGAGCGACGACGATGAACCGGTGCCATTGGCGATTGTAGGAGAAGCAGAATAGATAAGCTACAGGGAGGGAGGGGAAAATGCGACGCATGACTCGCCGGCCGTGAGGGTTTTTAGAGCAGGCCGGTAAGCATTGGGATTTTGGGGGATTTCACCGAGTCGGGCGGGAAGCTTGCGCAAGAACCTGCGAGGTTGCGCGGGAATGGGCTCACCGACGATTCATTGGCGCCACCGTTTGGCCAAAAGAACGCCCCCGTGCGCTGCGCAAGCTTGCGCTGTAAGCTATTTCTGGCAGCGGGGTGACAAGGCGTGCGAGAGGAGGACGAAAGGCCATGTACACATACGGTTCATAAAAAAACATTTGCGATTTAATTACCTACTATACCACCGTCCTGGTTTATAAGTATGATTTAACTAATAAAATACGAATGCATGTCGCCAAAGATTATATAGTTAGATTTGTATTTGAACATAGTTTCCAATTATATAATTTTTAAAACATGCATTAAAATTTTGTTGGTTAAATTTGAGGGCAAAGTATGGCATAGAATATAAAGGAGGCTATAGACTAGATGGAGGTGGTAGCACACGGCCGCTCTCTATGCAGCAACGCAACTGTCGGCCGGCTTGTAGGCGACCATTTCCTGCATGTTCAAATGCTCTATGCGTGTGGTTGCTTGCGGTCCAGGCGGCCGTGGCGCGCTCTACTCGCGACCCGCGGCGCGCACTCTGCTCTTGCGTCCTGTAGTGCACGCCCTGCTCTCGCGTCCCTCCATGCGCGCTGCCAGTGTTTGGGGCCGGCTCACGATCACGCACGTTCGTGTGCAAGCGGTTGTGCCAGGCGCGGCGCGAGGATACAGTTACCCGCTGCAAAAACTGCCATGCGGACGCGCCGAGAATCCATGCCGCCCGGCACACTTTTATTCCTGCGGCCATTTACCTTCATATCTTGTCTCACACGACACAATAAGCACACCCACGAGGACACATACAGAGAGGACATCCAGCAGTTCCAATGGCGCTCCCCGTGGCTCCAATGGCGCTCCTAGCGGCCGACGACGACAAAGGCGGGTAGCTCACCATGCATCACATAGTGGACAGCCACATGAGGGGGAAGGCCCTCTCGGTGGTGTACACGAACGATCCGGTCTCAGTGGAGAGCTCCATCCAAACTATGGAGCAGTTCCTTGCCAAGGACAAGTACCGAGTGGTCAGCTTTGACCTCGAGTACACCATCGGTCGTGCCGGGCACGATCAGAAGGTTGCTGTCGCCCAGTTATGCATGCGACATGACGTCCTCGTCTACCACTACCACCTTGCCATAAGGCCTTGCGAGTGTTTCTCCAGGTTTATCAACAGCTCCGACTACAGTTTCACTACGGTGGACATCACCAAAGATCTAAAAGCGCTCAAGTTTTCGGACTTGAAATGCCCGAATCTTGTCAACATCCAGCACCACTACAAGGTCTGGGGCAGTGACAAAAACAAACTGAACTCCCTGGTTGACCTCGCCTCGGCCATCATCTACCCCTACTATGCGAAGATGAAGGAAGAGAGCAATAAGGACAAGAGCGCCTGGCACAGTGTGGGGCATGAGAGACTAGATGAACAACATGTCAAGTACGCGGCCATGGACGCGTACACAAGCTACGAGATGTACGTGCGGATCATTGACATGAGGAACTGTCTTCTTCCTGACCCAGACGAGTGATCGAGCCACATTGCAGTGGCGGGAGCGTCACAAGAAGTAGATGACTAGACGATCGTTTCTCCTACTTTAGAATGCATGCAATTGTTTATTGAGGTGTGTGCGAATGATCTGTATAGTCACTTATGTAATTGGATGTCTATAACAGTTATATATATACATGTTATTCTACTGTAGACAGAGCAATTCACACGGCTTATTAGTAGCAATCGTTTGTGTTATTATTGGTCTTCGCACACATTTCTGATTATGGACCAGTTTGCCGCGTATCACACACATCTTGTTCAGTTGAACCGTTTCCATTGTGTTTCCTAATCACACACAGTTCATCCTAGTGAACCATATGCTATATATCACACACGCCTTCATCTGGCCGCCCGTTTCTTTTGTGCCTCCTCGTCCCAAACAGTTAATTGAGCTGAACCGTATGCCCTGCATCGCACACACAACTAAATTCTGAACCGTGTTTGATGCATCTGCCATTGCAAACGTTTTGCACCTTTTTTATGGTTTTTTACACCACCGTTTGTGATTATGGCATCACACACAGTTTCACCGAAGGGTCTCTGATCGTAGTGTCGCGTTTGGACCATCCCACAGTAGTGACATGTACTTACTTCATACTATCATTTATCTTTGGTATTGTAGATATAAGTAATTACTTTATAAACTTGGTCAAAGATTCAAATGTTTGACTTAAAAAAATGTTGGCACTACATTATCAACAGAGGGAGTATCTCTTTCTCTCTCTCTGCTCTCTTTCACGGGCCTCCCCTCTCACTCGAACTCTCTATACCGAGGGATTATACGGTCACTGTGTCAGTGTATAGCTTTGTATATTGTTTAGTTGACCGGTCAACCAGCTCGTGTTCTCTATCTTCGTGTGCTGGCCCATGTGGCAGTGGGTGAAAATAAGTAAACTAGAGGCCTATCTGACACGAGGTGAAGTAAACAAAGTTGAAACCACTCGGGGTAGCACCCCACATGCTAGTAAATTGAGGGCACACTTCTTCCGCGTCAAGGATGCACTCGCACACACTTTACCACTGCGCGGCAGCATGCACAGAAGGACACACTCGCGCACACCCAGCACACAACACACACCAGCACACGTGTACACCGGTGTCGCCGCCGGTTGACATGGACGGCGAAGCAGCCAACAAGCGGAGGCGGCTCTAGCCAAAACCGCATCTAGCAAGCCTGGACATCATCAGCAGCCTCCCCGACGACATGCTGCTCATCATCATCGGCCTCCTCCCCACCAAATCTGTCGTGTGGACCGCCCTGCTCTCCCGGCGGTGGCGCCCCCTCTGGCGCCGCGTCCCCTTGAACCTCATCGTCGACAGCTGCCTCTGCGACGGGGATCGTAAACACATGGCCGCAGTCTGCAAGATCCTTTCATCGCACCCTGGACAGCCATACGCCTTGACAACCGCATGTTCAGTACCGACTGCAATGTCCAAGCCAAGTTCGACGAGTGGTTCTTATCCCCCGCCCTAGATCAGCTCGAGGAGCTCAGCTTTGAAGCAGGACGATGTCGCTATCTGCCACCATCCGCGCTCCGCCTCACACCAAGGCTGCATCGCGCTAGCTTCAGCTCCTGCTATCTTCCCCAGATTAATGCCGCGCCCGCCCTTCTTCTCCCTCAACTCAAGCAGCTCGACCTCTTCGACGTTGTCATCTCGAAGAAGGCTATAGAGCACCTACTCTGCAGCTGTACTGCGCTCGAGTACCTTCGTCTTGAGCAAATCCACGGGTTCACTAGCCTCCACATCGCCTCGATGAATCTCCGATGGACTTATGTGTCTTGCTGGTCCCGCAACAAGACATCAATCGGGAAGAGATCACTCCAGCTGTTCCATGTTATGGTCATTGAGAATGCGCCTTTCCTTAAGAGATTGGTTGTATCTGATCTAGAAGGTCCAAACAAAATCAAGGTCATTGACACGCTGAAATTGACAACATTGGTGTACTCGTCTGCCAAATTCTCCTATCTCTTTATTGGATCCGTAATCATTCAGGTACAACACTCATCTTCTTCTCCGTCTTCTTGAAATTCACATTTTTAAATTTCTTCTTGGCGTATTTACGACCGTCTTCCAGAAAATGATTCCCACAAGCTTGACCAGTCTATGCGCATAGTGAAGATCTTGGCAATAAAATCTATATTTAATCTGGATCAAGTTGTTGGATTCCTTACATGCTTTCCATACACGGAGAAGCTACTCATCGAGGTGAAACTTCTTTCCTATTAGTAAATGGTAATCACAACGTAGCTCAATTTTTACATAATTTTCCCAAATTACGATGACAAGTGTAGTGTTCAAAACTGCATCTATGCACTACACCGAAAGAAATGTTTTTATTATTTTTTCTCACGTGATCACCTGCATCATTTTTTTGTTGTACTACTAGTAGCCTAGGCTAGTTGTGGCACCCCGGCTCAGAGCAACCGGTTTACCTTGCATTGCCAGCCCAGATACCATGTCTTCTGGCAACACACAACATCTTGGTACATAAAACAACTGCTATATTGATACTAGCGGAACATAGTTCGACATTACATCAAGTTACGAGGCCAAGCGGCACACACGGTGCGGCTGCACAATATGTACATTATTTAGTGAACATAAAGGGGCCTCGATCATGACAACTACGCAGCAGCGGAACGACGATGAAGAGGGACTCCATAGCACATGGATACCGATTTGGCCACGATCTAGACTCGGACAACACTTTGATCCAACGAGACTTTCTTGAAATCTGGCATGACACGCCAGGTTAGTACATTGAATGTACTTGCAAGCTCACAACAAGCATAAACATAATGACAAACAATATCATGATATCAACCAAATTATCATCAAGGCAAAATCATACTAGGGATGAAGTGAACATGATCTCGTGCCTCAAGTCCCTCGGACTTGCTTACCAAACTGGTTACCTCGTAACCAAAGGTTGATCTTTCTCGGATCACAAACAGACCAACACTTTGGTCTCTCCAAACGGGTTACCTCGTAACCAAACGGTGATCTTTCTCGGATCACAAACGGACCAACACTTTGGTCTCTCCAAACGGGTTACCTCGTAACCAAACAGTGATCTTTCTCGGATCACAAACGGACCAACACTTTGGTCTCCATCATCAACATAGTTTGTCAACCATCATCTTTCCAACAGTGCCATGTTATTAACATTAGTGTGCATGATTATCTAAACATTGACCCATGGTGTGACCTACTTCCGAGTTGTGTCCGTAACCGAGGACGCGGCTATCGATAGATTAAATACACTCTATAGAGGTAGCGCACTGTACCCACACAATGGAATCCATGGCCTCGCACTGCCATTCGGGTGGACCAACGACATTCGAACGGAACCCCTCCATTGCCATGACACTCTCCCGACCACTCCGACTTACTCCCCACTGGGCTAAGTCCTAGGTGGCCATGTGCCTACCAAAGGCATCAACGGCCACCATCGTGGCAAAACATAAACGGTCCCAAACGGGGACAAGGTACAATAACAACTACGGGCACACAATATTATGTCTGCTTACCGGGACAGGGTCATGCACGCCCATAACCTTCCCTCGTTGGAGGCACCGACAAGAGGCATGACAATGGACCGAATAAAGGCCTTCCCATAAAGGCAAATGTGGTTGCACTGGGAAAAACTTGATTCAGTGGCACCACGACCTGACCAACGATATGTTCAAGTTGAGTTATTATCAGGTTTAACTCAAAGTAAAAATGACCGGTGTCATGATATGCCATGAAAATGCAACCTTACAATACGCTTCACAAATCATCGGAAATAAATGGGTCAACCTCATCAAGTACTAGCCAGAATCCTCAACAACTCATACCACTTCTCTGGTTATTATTATTCAGCAAACTTAACCATGATATTAACTTAAGGTAATTCATTTTCCCACTTAAGAAATATTAACCAACTTACTTTTTCCATAGTCATTTTATTTCTTCATAACCAAATATTACTTCTACTGACTTAAACTAATTTGGTTAGTCTCAAACTACTGCAAACTAAATATACGAAGAAAATCAAGCATTCAATAGAATTAAATATGTACTCGAGTGATCTAAATGCATGAACTAAATCATTATTCAAGTTGGAAAAATCACAAATATTGAAATGGCCCCATGAAAATGTTGTTGTGACTTGCCTTTTTGCAGATGAGGTTCATACTCCTAGTGATCCTCAAGACAAGCTTCACCTTCTGAAAATAATTAAAAGCATAAAAGAAAATATCAAGAAACACTCTGAAAATCACCAGAAAATCTAGATAGCAGAGAAAAATCTCATTTTTGGTGAGCTGCTAGATCTTTTCATCAAGAACACAATGCAAAAAAGAATCACTTCATTTGGACATAAGGTTAAAAAGTTGTGCCTGTTTGAAGTTCTCTTGATATTTGAATTAAATTTGAATAAAACAGAAACTGGGGAGGGGGTGACGTCGAAGACGTAAAGCCGTGGGGCGCCACCACTCACACCGCTTTGGGTGCAGCCTGAGTGGCTGACAACGGGCCCCAGTGGTCAGATCAAAGGGGGAGAGAGAGAGAAACAGAGCACGGCAAGGCTTCGCCAGAGCTCACGCCGGCGAGGAGGGCTCCTTGGCCAGATCCAGAGGGATAGGATTGGAGAGGAGATCGAGACGCACCAGCCCGTACCCGTAGCGTGGATAGGGGTGGCTAGACGGGGTCGGAACGAGGCTCTCCAGTGGCGGCAGCGGGCGGGGCTTGTCGGAGATGGCGATTCTGGCAAGGCAGGGCCGGGCTAGTAGCTCCAACGGCACAAGCACGCACCAGAGGACCACCACGAACATGCCGGGGAAGTCAGACAAGCTCGAGCGACTCTGGAGAGGAGGGGGGCAGAGGATGGGGATCACTGGCGAGCTTGGGGTGGGGGAGGCGGCCAGAGGCCTACCCGACCGGGCTGCGGTTTCCTACGGTGTTGTGGAGGTGTGATGAGTGTGTGAGTGGAGAGAAATGAGCTCGGGAGGGCTCTATTTATAGGCGAGGCTGGGGCAGCGATCGAGAGCTCGCAGGAGCTCTCTGGAGTGGCGCCCGGTGACGGATGGCGTCATGAGAGGGCGAGAAGGCGCTGGGGATCATGCGGGAACTATGGGCGGGCAGCGACGAGCACAAGAGCGCGGTACCCGACAAGCACAGGGGCACGGGTGCACTGTTGGCTTGGCCGCGCCATGCCCATGCTTGCTGCAGTGAGCTCCGACGTCGGCGAGCACCAGGGCAGACTTAAGGAGGTGGAGACGAGAATGGGGGCGCGATTTGGCAAGGTGCGGCAGCCGGGGCAGCGAGCACGCGCGTCGGCAGCCATATCGACTAGCACATTGGCATCATGCACACGCGTGGTCACAGCATGAACTCTGGCATAGGGCCATGGCTTGCCATAAATTCATGTCTGGCGTTTTGTTCTTGATGAGCTGAGTCACTCCATGGGTTCGAGTTGATCACAGGTGCACTGTGGTAGTCGATTTCTTCCTGTTAAGTTTCTGGTCAGAAACTTGTGGAGCTGACTATGATCAAACTAGAGAGAGTTTGGGGATGATTTTTGGTGGTTAGTAGTTTCTTAGGAGGGTAATGATGCTCAAGAAAAATCAGCCTCATTGGATCAAGGAAAATGGTACTTGCTGTAGAAACTGGCTTTTCTGACTAGAACAGAAATGATTTTCTGTAGCAAAAATATTCCAAAAGGTGATGCAATATTTTTGCTCAGGGAGATGCCCTAGGGTTCCAAGAGTATTTGGGATTTTTCACAGATTTTTGTGGGCAAGAAAAATGGGGGTTGCTTTGGAGCACATGTTGCTGATTAGGGTTTCAGAGGAGGCAATGAATATTTTTCATTTAAGAAAAATATTCCTAAGATTATTTTGGGATTAACCAGAGAAGAAATGATGGCTTGCGGAGAGATGAGCCACTTGGGTGAACATCAAGGTTATGCCCAAGTGTTTAAGTCCAACTGATATGATCCAAAAACCCAAATTCAAATAAAAGACAAATCAAAAATCAGAAAAAGAAGAGGGGGCAAAAACCAGGTTGTCACAAACCTCCCCCACTTAGGATGAATCTCGTCCTCGAGATTCGGTTGCTCGGGAAAACAATTCTGGATAGGTTGCCTTTAGAAATTCCTCTCGTTCCCAAGTTGCCTCTTCCTCTGGGTGATGCTCCTACTGAACCTTATAAAACTTTCCCATTTTACAGCGAGTGATCCTTTCCATCTCATCCTAGATTCTGAACGGTTTCTCCTCATATGTTAAATCCTTAGCCAATTCTAATTCTGACATATCAGTCTTTTTCTGTGGAGGCGACATACATCATCTTAGCTGTGAGACATGGAACACACTGTGCACTTCTGACAATTCCGGGGGCAATTCCAACTGATATGCAACAGTACCCACTCTGGACATAACTAGGAACGGACCAATATACCTGGATGCTAATTTTCCGCGAGTCTGTAACCTTTTGACTCCTTTCATAGGTGTGACTCGAAGGTACACATGCTCTTCGGGTTCAAAACTGATCTTTCAGTGTTTTGCATCATAATAACTCTTCTGTCGGGATTTAGCCAATTGCAATCTATCTCTGATTTCCTTGACTTGATTTTCAGCTTCCATAATGAGATCAGTTTCGAAAATACGGCTCTCTTCGGTTTGAGACCAATTTAGCGAAGTGTGGCACTTGCGGCCATACAAAGCTTCATAAGGTGACATCTTTAGGCTGGTCTGGAAGTTGTTGTTGTAGGAGAACTTGGCATACGGCAGACAATCTTCCCACTTAGGTCCTTGGGCCAAAGCACATGCTGGAAGCATATCTTCAAGTATTTGATTTACACGTTCAGTCTGTCCATCTTCTGAGGGTGATAAGATGTACTGTACTTTAGTGCGGTCCCTAGAGCTTGATGGAGACATGACTAGAAAGCTGAGGTAAAAAGTGACCCCCTGTCTGAAGTGATCGTTTTGGGTACTCCATGTAGACTGACTATTATGGACACATACAATTGCGCGAGCTGATCGGCTCGGTAGGTGGTTCTAATGGGAATAAAGTGAGCTACCTTGGTCAATGTGTCCACCACGACCCATACTGCATCATTGTCTCGATGAGTCTTTGGTAGTCCCGTGATAAAATCAATACAGACATCATCCCACTTCCATTGTGGAACGGGTAAAGGTTGGAGGAGTCCGGCGGGTTTCTGGTGTTCTGCCTTCACTTTGTTGCATATGTCGCAACAAGCCACAAAATAGGCGATGTCTTTCTTCATCCCATCCCTCCAGAATATCTGTGGAAGGTCGTCGTACATTTTGGTACCTCCGGGATGAATGGAATATGAAGATTCGTGTGCCTCTGCCAATATCTTCTTTCTTAAGTCTGCTTGATTCTGTACAAAAATCCTTCCGTGGAACCTTAGTGTACCTTGCTGATCCTTAGAGAAATCTTGTGTCTGGCCTTCTGACATACACTTGATATATTTTTGTAGCATTGGGTCATCTGACTAGACCTTGCGGATCTCATCCTCGAGGGTAGGAGTAACTTCCATCATATTAGAAAGACCAGTATCAATAATGACCAAATTGAGCTGAATGATCTCTTCCTGAAGTTCGGGAGGCAGGGATTCCGTCATGGTATTTAGACTGGCGGGCTTGCAGCTGAGTGCATCGGCGACCACATTGGCCTTACTCAGAGGATAATTAATTCCAAGATCATAACCCTAGACCAATTTGAGCCATCTTCGTTGGTGGAGGTTTAAGTCTGGCTGAGTAAATATATACTTGAGACTTTTGTGGTCGGTAAATATTTGACACCTTTTTCCAATGAGGCAGTGTCTCCAAATTTTTAGAGCATGAACAACCGCGGCCAATTCCAAATCATGAGTAGGAAAATTCCCTTCATGGGGCCGTAGCTGCCGAGATGCGTATGCTACAACCTTGCCATCTTGCATGAGTACGCATCCAAGACCTTGCCTGGAGGCATCGCAGTACACATCAAATCTGCGGTAGATGTCCGGAAGAGTCAACACAGGTGTTGTTGTCAGTCTGATTTTTAGCTCACTGCAACGTTTCTCACAGGCCTCGGTCCATTCAAATTTCTTATCTTTCTTGAGAAGCTCTGTCATTGGCTTGGCAATCTTAGAGAAACCTTCAATGAAACGACGGTAGTGCCCGGCTAATCCAAGGGAACTCCGGATTTGGGATACTGTCGTGGGTGCCATCCAATCAAGCACATCCTCCACCTTACTTGGATCAATGGCTATGCCTTCCGCTGACAACACATGTCCGAGGAATCTAACTTGCTTGAGCCAAAACTTGCATTTACTGAATTTGGCATAGAGATGATGGTCATGGAGTCTTTGTAAGACAGCTCTGAGGTGTCCCTTGTGCTCTTCTTCACTTTTTGAGTATATAAGGATATCATCGATGAAAGACCACCACGAATTTATCTAGGAAATCCATGAATACTTTGTTCATCATGTGCATGAAGAAAGCAGGGGCATTGGTGAGGCCAAAGGACATAACGGTATATTCATAAAGACCGTATCGGGTAGTGAACGCGGTCTTAGGAATATCTTCCTTTTTGATCCTGAGTTGATGGTATCCAGTCTTTAAATCAATTTTGGAGAATACTTTTGCCCCACTGAGTTGATCAAATAAATCATCAATCCTGGGCAGTGGATATTTGTTCTTAATGGTGACATCATTCAGCTGACGGTAATCCACACACATACGGAGACTACCATCTTTCTTGTCCACGAATATAGTGGGTGATCCCCATGGGGAAGAGCTTAGACGGATATAACCTTTCTGGAGCATCTCATTAAGCTGTTTCTTTAACTCCACTAATTCCGATGAAGGCATCCGACAATACTTCTTGTATAACGGTGTGGTCCCGGGCACAAGATCAATTGCAAACTCGAGCTCTCGGTCTGGCGGCATTCTTGGCAATTCTTCTGGGAATACGTTGGGAAACTCACTGACCATAGGAATTAATCCCAATTCTTCAGCCACAGCGGTGAAGACCATTTCTTTCTTGGGTATGCTTCTACGGGCATAGAATTGTGTTGTCTGTCCTTCCTGACTTGTCAAGGTGACTTCTCGGGTCGTGCAGTTAATGCATACTTGGTATTGGGTTAACCAATTCATCCCCAAAATAATGTCCAACTTGGCAGATTCGATGACTATCAAGGAAGTTGGAAAACGGACTCCGTTGATATCAATTTCCAAATTATGGCAGACTAGATTGCTTCAGGGCAAGGATCCCGGGGTTGTACCAGCATATTCTTTCTCAAAATCGAACAAGGAAATTTGTTTTGGGCATCAAAACTCCGCGAAATAAAAGAGTGGGAAGCCCCTGTGATGGTTTGCTGGACAGGGTTGCCCCATATGGTTGACTTGTGACCTGAATGAAGCATTTTCCTTGCCGTTCTTGGGACACTGTATGGCATAATGTCGGGTTTGCCCACAACTGAAACAGGAATCGTTGCACTGACATTATTCTCGCACCGGGTTGGTTATGACATTCTTGACTTGGGTAGTGGTTTTGTTAACATTCTACTGCCAATTGGGCTTGTACTCTACTTGAGTGTGCTGCCAAGTACGAGCCTTTTTCACTGGCTGACCATCCTTCCTAGGCTCAAACTTGTGCTTCAGATCATTATTGGTAGACTTGTTGTCATGTACAAGCTTGTGCTCTCTTTCAGCAATGACGGCCTTGTTTACGAGAGTTTGGAAGTCTGGCAAATCAAACATACTGAGTGTGCACCGGAGGTGCTGGTTTAATCCTCCAAGAAATCTGTCAATCTTTCTTTCTTCTGTGGCCACATCATAGCGGGAATAGCGGGCCAAATGATTGAACTTATGGAGATACTCAGTAACAGGCTGGCTTCCCTGGATGAGCGCGAGGAATTCATGCTGCTTGACCTTCATAATACCAGCAGGAATATGGTATTTGCGGAAATGATCCTTGAATTTTGTCTAAGTGATTTCTTCATCAACATGCCACATGGCTTTCGCATTATCCCACCATATAGCGGCAGCCCCTTCGAGATAATGCGTAGCAAACAGAACCTTGTCATCTTCTTGAGTACGAGCAATCTCAAGCTTTTTCTCAATAGTTCGTAACCAATCGTCTGCCTCCAAGGGATCAATAACTTGACTGAAACTAGGAAGCTTGGTTCTCTGAAAATCTGACAGTTTGGAGTGATGACCGTTCTGATTTCCATTCTGCCCAACAAAAGCTTGTACACTTCTTAATAATTCAACCAGATCATTATTCCTTCTTTCCTGAAACATGCGTAAAATTTGCTCGGTGGAGGGCGGATGTGGCGGTGGAGGCGGTGCTGGATCATACGGCTTGGGGGAATGCCCTGCCTGTCGTGCTGAATGGCGAACAGGGACATCCTCACAAGCGTTACTGCTGCTGCCTCCCCGCGCCTTCCTATTATTTGTTTTTCCCAATGTAAAGTAATGGCGATGAGCAATCATCCAAAATAGTGGGGAAAAGCCAGTGACAAAACCCGAAAAAAATGGAATATCGAAGAAAACACGGCGAACAATAAAAAGTTTCCAACATAACTATACATAGATTCATACATGAAAGATAAACACCATGATTTGTTCGACTACTCTCATACATGAAACGGAACATCATAACTCGTATGACTACATCCGTACATCAACATGACAACTGCGGATACTCGAACGCTCTAGTGCTCTGCTAGTCCTGCTAGGTCCTCTCCTGAAGAGGACTCGGATCCTGAACTGACGACGCCAACCGAGACCTTCGGGTTAAAGGTAACACGACGACGCTGCCTCGAGGGCTCTCCCTTAGGGGTAGGTGCGGGATGAGAAGGGATCATGGGTGCTGCGGGGGTAGCAAGAAGAGATACCCACTCAGCAGGAGCACTGTGTGGGTTCACAGTCGATGTGCCCAAGCTACTCGGAGGAGTAACCGGGGAAATAGGCGAGCAAGAACTGGGCACAATATAGGGAGTAAATCCCATAGAAGGTGGAGTGGGGTAGGATCTAGCGGCGGCTAAAGCAGAACGAGCCCGATTCAGCTCTCGAGCTAACTCGTGAATCAGAAGATAACTAGCAATGATATATCGAGAAAGATGGCTAGTGTCACTATCAGATGCCGGATCAACGGAATGAAAGCGAAGACGACCATCATCGTGCAAATATGGGTAGAAGCGAAAACCTGGGTGGTTCTGCATCCGAGCCTCTGTATAGCGTAACTCAACAAGAATGTTGAGTGCAGCATACTGGACGGCCTGAGCGGCGGTGGATGCATAACCGCTCTGAGAGGTACGAGTGTAAGAGCCTGCGGATGAACTGGTGCGCAGAATAACCATGGTGTGATACTCATAGACGGAGTCGGCTATACGCTCCCGGTACAACCGATATGCTGGGTCGTCCCCGTGAGGGTACAATCAATGCCACACGCTACGAAGAAGATGCAACAACGTGTATGGCATCAGCTGCAACTGACACGGATATGGCACCGGAGCCATCTGCACTCACAACCATTAGTTGGTTAGAATAAAAATAGAATGAGTGCATGCATGCAACAATCAGCTAAAAACACTACCGACACTCAAATTCTACTCTACTAACATCCAGTTAGCACGTCGGTAGGCTGGCGTGTCCCACAGTCAGCGCGGCTCTGATACCAAGCGTTGTGGCACCTCGGCTCAGAGCAACCGGTTTACCTTGCATTGCCAGCCCAGAGACCATGTCTTCTGGCAACACACAACATCTTGGTACAGAAAACAACCGCTTTATTGATACTAGTGGAACATAGTTCGACATTACATCAAGTTGCGAGGCCAAGTGGCACACACGGTGCGGCTGCACAATATGTACATTATTTAGTGAACATAAAGGGGCCTCGATCACGACAACTACGCGGCAGCGGAACAACGACGAAGCGGGACTGCATAGCACAGGGACACCAATGTGGACACGATCTAGACTCGGACAGCACTCCGATCCAACGAGACTTTCCTGAAATCTGGCATGACACGCTAGGTCTGTACATTGAATGTACTTGCAAGCTCACAACAAGCATAAACATAATGACAAACAATATCATGATATCAATCAAATTATCATCAATGCAAAATCATACTAGGGATGCAGTGAACATGATCTCGTGCCTCAAGTCCCTCGGACTTGCTTACCAAACAGGTTACCTCATAACCAAATGGTGATTTTTCTCGGATCACAAACAAACCAACACTTTGGTCTCTCCAAACGGGTTACCTCATAACCAAACGGTGATCTTTCTAGGATCACAAACGGAGCAACACTTTGGTCTCTCCAAACGGGTTACCTCGTAACCAAACGATGATCTTTCTCGGATCACAAATGGACCAACACTTTGGTCTCCATCATCAACATAGTTTCTCAACCATCATATTTCCAACAATGCCATGTTATTAACATTAGTGTGCATGATTGTCGGGGAGGCTGATCGTACCCACGAACACCTATGGGACTTGGCAGACCGAGTCCCTTGTGGTTCGGTGGGGGGCGGAGATTGCACAAAGAGCAGATCGAGGCGATGCACACGAGCAGTTTACCCAGCTTCGGAGCTCTCCGGAGAGATAATACTCCTACTGTTGCTTGGTTGATTGTATTGTGTTCTTGCTAGGGAGCAATGAGAGCTACAAAACCTAGCCTGAGTGTCTCTGGTCTCGAATGAGTCGAATCATAACTCAGCCGAACCAAACCCTTTCTACGTTGCACAGGGGCCTCCTTTTATAGGCTCAAGGGGACACCACAGGTGACAACGTAGATGAGGGTAAAAATGGAAGAAAAGAGTTGCGGTTGGTGCAACCACTTGGTACAGTGTACTCTACCTAACTCTGACGGCAAGGGACAAGAGCAATAAATGCCCGTCCATGTCGCCTAAGCGAGGCTGTGAGGACCGTCGGGGCGCCACCGTTCGCCACGATGGCCTTCTTGTCAGCGCCGCTTATCGCTGCTCTCCGCTGGCTGCACAGCCCCTTGACACGCGTGCCTGGAGTAGCCCCATGGCGACACGTTGGCGGATGAGCTGGAGCGGAGATGAAGAGAGGTTGCCTGCCGCGGCAAGTGCCTTGCCGCGGCTGAACCCTTGTCGCACTTGGAAGCTTGTCGCTCACCGAGCCTTCCCGGCAAGCTCCTCTTGCCGGGGTCTTGTCTTCTTCGTGCCTTGAGTGGTCTTCTCGGCAAGCTCCTCTTGCCAGGGCCTTGAATACTTTGTTCTTGAATGGCTCCAAAGGAACCGCGGAGGATCTTGGCGATCACTAGGCAAGCCTAGCCGCGGGGTGCTGCAACTGCCCGTGCACGAGTTCGGGATACTAGGGTACCCCTATTCTAGTACACCGACAGGAGCCCCGGGCTGGGCCACCTGGCGCCGAGCTCTGTTGGGCCAGGCCCAAAGCAGTCTGCAGACACGCGGCCTAGATCACGCCGTTATTTGCTCCGGACCCACCACGCCCCCACGAATAGCCGCGCCAAGCGTGGCGTCGTGGGAGAGATCGTGGGGCTTTCTTTAGTGGAAAAGCGGGCGTCCGCCCCTCTCCCACCTTATAAGCAGGGGAAGCAGGGGCAGGGCGCCCACCTTGCCATTGCTGTCACATCTCAAAAACCACCGCCGCTCCCCCCTTCTTCTCAAGTCTGAAGAGAGCGACGCTCCGGCCCCCATTGCCACCGGCGCCACCAACACCGTCGGACTCCTCCACCACCTCCACCATGGCTCCGAAAGCCGACAAGGGGAAAGGCGTGAAGTCGGCCGAGGCGCAGCGGCTCATGGGCGCTGCGGAAGGAGTGGGCCACCTTCGACCCCCTGCTCGATCGAAGAGCTGAGGAGGCTACTACCTCTTCTAGTCGACGGAGACGCGGGCGAACCCGCGCACGAGGGTGATCTCCGCCGCCGCATCTGAGAAGGTCTCTGTCGGGTATCCCTTCTTGGCGCTTTTCTTCTCTGCGGGCTCTGCCCGCCTTTTCCCAATTCTTTGCGACATCATGAACACCTCGGCCTCCGCCTCCTTGATTTCACCCCCAACGCTGTCACGACCATGGCGGTTTCGACACCTCTGCGGGAACTTTGTCGGAGTCCACCCAAATGTAGCCCTTTTCGCCACTACTTCATGCCCAGCGTTGAGAGAGGAGAGCCACTTGCCGGAGGGATTGCTTGGATCTCTAGGATCGGCAAGAAAGAAGCTTATCTGGAAGGAGAGCTCCGCAGCAAGTGGGAGGAGTGGAGAGCCGATTGGTGTTGGATCATAGAGGAGAACCCGCAGCCCTTCACTGCCCTGCGCCAAACTCCCATAGTGCGCGGCAACGATTGGAGCAACTTGGCACCGGAGGATGCTAAGTTGAAGATTGCCGTGACCCGGATCTTGCGTCTCAGGCATGCCGGGCTCACTGTAGGCGCTGTTGGCACGGATTTCCTTCGCCGCCACATCGCTCCCTTGCAGGAGAGGAGGAGACCTGCTTGGGAGTTCCAAAACGCGGCGGACATCATGAGGCTGCGCCCGGGCCTCAACTGGAAATTCACCGTCTTGGAGCTGGATGCAATGCTGCTGGAGCTGTTCAAGCATGACGCTGATCACCCCGAGTGGTTCATGTTGCCGAGGGGGTCGTCCCTTTGTGCAACAACTCTTCGCTTGACCGCATCCGCGCGATGATGCCGTTGTGCGATTCCCATGGGATCGTTCCAACTTGGCAAGAGCCCGCCGACGACGTCGTGCAGCAGTTCTTCGACAGCTTGGGAGAAGTGACGATCCGCGCCGATGAGCAGAAGTGGCTCACCCGCGACACCACCGACGCCTTGAGCTGTAGCGCGACGCCACCAGGCTGGAGGAGGCGGCGGAAGCTGCTGACGTGGCGGTCGGGTTCACCGTGGAGGAGGCCGAGGCAGCAGAGGCGGCAAGCCTTGCCGATCGAGAGGAGCTTGCCGGCGCGGAGGAGCAGGCCGAGCCTGAAGCTGAGCCGAACGAGCCTGCCGGGGGCGCCTCCCCTCCACCTTCAGGTAGCTTGCCGCGGGAGGAGCCCGCGGCCCCGCCAAGAAGGCGCCTCCGCAAGACCGGGGAAGTGGCGGGGCGGCAGACGGGCCAACAGCCGTCTCGCGCATGCGCGCGCTCCACCGCCGAAAAGCTTCGTTGCGGGAGTGCCTCACGCCGCCATAGCAACTGGAGCGGGGTCTTCGGGAACTACGGCCCCTGCACCCGCCAAGCGTCCGAGGGAGCCTACTCTTCCAGCTCGTCGCACCGGAGGCGGAGCGGAATTCGACTTCTCCGCGCTTAGCTCCGAGGAAGAAGAAGAAGAGTAAGATCTTGTTGTTGTACTTGTAATTCTTCGATTTGTTGCCTTGTCTTGTGTCTGACTTGCTTCATTCTGAACTTTTTCCTTTTTCAGGACGCTGGCTCAGAGGGCGTCGAAGAGAGCCAAGACTCCGGTGGTTGTCATCGAAGACGATCCCCCCGTGGCGACAGGAGGCGCGTCTGAGACCCCATTGCCGGACCCGGCAACCCTTCCTCAGAGCAGCCCCCAGCACAGCCCCCAGCGTAAGTATTTGGTTTATTTCTTACGGTTAGGTGTGCATGGGTGCTCCTTCCTTGCTGATATTTGACTTGTTGATTTGTGTAGGAGCAGAGCAGCCTCATCAGGAGGGCCCGGAAGTCGCTCAAATTTCATGCTCGCTTCAACTCGCGCCAAGGGAGAATTCTCCGGCAAGGGAGCGCTCTCCGGCAAGGGAGGCTTCTCCGACAAGGGAAGTTTCTCCGACAAGGGGTAGCACCGGCGATCCTCCTCCGGTGGTGGAGACTGCGGCCACAGATCCCATCGCAGGTAATCTCCTTGCTTGCAAATTTCCCTTGGGTTCCTTTTCTTCTGTTCTTCTCGAACATTTGCTTGACTGTTCTTTCTTTTTCTGATCGTCAGATCCATCTGCCGGAGAGCCGATGGAGACTGAGGTTGCCGGCGAGGAGGACGCGTGCGGCAACAATGACGATGCCGCCAACATGGAGGAAGAGACCGGCGCCGATGGGTCCGCCGGCGAGGAGGCCGCCAAGGCTGCTGGCGCAAAGGCTGGGGAGGGGTCTGGTGATCGTACTAACGACCCTGAGGCCGCAGGAGCGCCAGGCACTACGCCGACCGCCGATCCCTCCGCCACCGATGTTGCGTCAGGCTCCGAAGAGCCCTAGCCTGGCGCCTATCTGAAGGCCGGCAACGGCGTCTTCATCAAGCTTCCATGGGCGTCGAGCTCCAGGGCGCCGGTCGAGGGAGAGACCTTCGACGAGGAGCTGCTCGCCTCCGCTGGGCTGTCGCTGGTTGGCCGCAAGCAGCAGCAGCAAGCGAAGTCCGAGGAGGAGCAGCTGTTGAAGAAGCTGCTGTCGCTCTACCGCGCCCGACAAGCCAAGATGGAGTCGAGGAAGCACTTGTCGCGAGGGCGGAGCTGACATGGAGAAGCAGCGGAAGAGCTCCGCGCGCAACCAAGAAACCCTCCGGGACGAAAGCGTAAGCGCTGGAGCAACTCTGAAGAGCGCACGGCCTTCATCTGGAGAAGGCTGAGGTCGAGGAGCAGCAAAGGCTTGTCGGCAGAAGCTCTCTGCGAAGAAGGTGGTGGCGCAGCGGAAGATCAACCTCGACAGCTATGAGGAAGATCTTGCAGCGAAAGCAATCAATTGGCGGAGCTCTCAAGGAAGCAAAGGACGCTGCCGCAGCTGCCGAGGCCGCCAAGAAGGAATTGAGACGAGGGTGGCGCAGCTGGAGGCCACCCTCGGAAAGAGCGGCGAGGAGGTTGCTGGCTGAAGCCTTGCGCAGAAGGACGCCTACACTCTTGGCGAGTTGCAGGGCCGTTTCGCTGAGAAGATCAAAGAGCTCGACGCTGCCAAGGACTCCAAGGCCGATCTTGAGCTGAAGCTGACCACTCTGACGGAGACGCTGAATGGTGCCAAGGAGCGGGAGGTGGGTTTGTTGGAGAAGATCAAGGCCAACGAGGAGCTGCTGGCGAATGCCGTGACCGCCCAGGATACCTTCAGAGATAACGTGATGCACTGGACGGAGGGTCTTGTAGATACTGCCGCCGCCATCAACAATGAGCTGATGGAGCTGGGGATGGTGGATCTCGGGTACTCCACCGATGAGCGCCTTCAACCCAGCGCCAAGCTCAGCCTGTTCCTCAAGGGCGTGGTGACGGCTCTCCAGCGGCTCCGGGAGGAGATCCCAAAGCAACTGGCCGACGAGTCGCGCCAAATCTGCGCCGGGGCTCTCCAGAAGGTGCTGATGAAGGTGGCCTTCCGCAATCCAGGCGTCAGCTTCGCCAACGTCCTCAAGTCCTTGCCTCCGACTGCTGACGTTGAAGCGCTCAAGGCCCTTGTCGCACCCATTGTGGACAGGGTGAGCGGGGTCAAGAGGGTCGATGGCGACCGCGTAGACAAGGCTGCCCGTTTTATCTTTCCCTTGTCGCTGCAGACCATGTTTTGGAAAACAATCTTTTAGATCCACGACAAGTTATTTTTGTAATATAACTCTATCTTAGGCAATGATTGCAATGTTATTTGCTCTACTTGATTCCTTCCTTTGTATGTTTGTGCCCTGCTTTTTAGGGAACTTGTCGGCGCGGGCACCTTTGCCGCGAGCGCTGAGTGCGGAACGTCAGCAGCCTGCTGGCGGTGCCGCCTCCGACAAGCAACCTTGGCGCAACTAGTTGCAGCTCACTTAAGTTGTTGAGCGGACTCGAAACAAAGTAAGGGCGCAAACTAGCTACGAGTTGGTTCCTTCGCGCACACGTTTTCCATACAAAGTACTATCGTTCGAGGAAGATAACTTAAAAATTTAAAAACTGATTGCTCAAGCTTAGGTAACTTAGCTTTTCTGTAGTTTGCTTCCCGGTAAGGCGAAACTTTCTCGGCGGACGCTTGGCGCCCACACCATTATCTTCTCCTCCCCCTCGGCTAACTTGTGGGCGAAGGAACCTTTCTTTCTTTTGAGAAGAAAGAAGAGAAAATAAAGTTATGGAGCCTTGTGGCTCGTTATTGCTTACCGGGTGTGGATGCTGCACAAAATGTCAGATAAAACATGCAAAATGATGATGAAAGCATGAAGTTGACAATTTCTTGCGCAACACATGAGCTTTCTTGATGCACGGGTCTGCGCCCGGCTTTGTACAAAGGATTACATGCAACATAGGCAAGACTTGTACAAAAGGTGGTTGCCGGAACAGGTTCCGGCAATCGCGCCCTATGGGTAAAACTTACGAAGATGCTCAATATTCCAGGAGTTGCTCAACGGAATGCCATCTTCGGTCTCAAGGCGGACAGCGCCAGGCCTAGTGACTCGTCTCACCCGATAAGGGCCTTCCCACTTCGGCGTCAACTTGTTGGAATTCTTGGCGGATTGAACGCGCCGAAGAACAAGGTCGCCTTCCTCGAAACTTCTGGCACTAACTTTGCGGCTATGGTAGCGATGCAAAGCTTGCTGGTAACGAGCAGCTCGTACAGCGGCCTGAAGACGGTCCTCCTCAAGGAGCAGCGCGTCATCTTGTTGCAGCTGCTCTTGCTCAACCTCGTCATAAGAGAGTACTCGAGGTGACCCGTATACGAGTTCCGTGGGGAGAACTGCCTCTGCTCCATAGACTAGAGCGAAAGGTGTCTGGCCAGTGGCTCGATTTGGCGTTGTTTTGATCGACCAAAGAACCACCGGCAGCTCCTCAATCCAGTTTCTTCCGCACTTGTGCAGCCTGTCGAAAGTTCTGGTCTTGAGTCCCCGCAGCACTTCAGCGTTTGCCATCTCTGCTTGACCGTTGCTTCTCGGATGAGCAACAGAAGCAAAGCAGACCTTGGCGCCAAGATCTTGGACGTACTGCATGAAGGTGCGGCTCGTAAACTGTGTGTCGTTGTCGGTGATTATCCTGTTAGGAATCCCAAAACGGCAAACAATTGACCTGAAGAACTTGACTGCTGACTGTGCTGTCACCTTCCTCACCGTTTCCACTTCCGGCCACTTTGTGAACTTGTCGATTGCGACGTACAAGTACTCAAAGCCCCCGACAGCTCGGGGGAAGGGGCCGAGGATGTCGAGCCCCCAGACCAAAAATGGCCAGGATAAAGGGATTGTCTGGAGAGCTTGAGCTGGCTGGTGTATCTGCTTGGAATGAAACTGGCACGCTTCACACTTGGTTACTTGCGCAGTTGCATCCTAGAGGGTTGTCGGCCAGAAGAAACCTTGCCGGAAAGCCTTGCCGGCAAGTGCTCTTGCGCCAATGTGGTGACCACATATGCCTCCGTGTATCTCTCGCCAGCAACTTCATCCATCTTCCGATGAATACACTTCAATTTCACACCGTTGAGTCTTCTTCTGTACAGGATGTTGTCGACAAACTGGTACATACTTGACTGCCGGGCTACTCTTTCCGCTTCTTCTTGCTCTTCGGGAAGTTCTCCTGTCTGAAGGAAATGGAGGATCTGCTGTGCCCATGTTGGAGCTTGCGGCTCGACAACAAGGACTAAAGGCACATCTGCCGCTGCGGGAACATCAGCTTCTACGGCAAGAACCTGCGGCTCAGCCGGAGCTTGATGATCCCCGACAAGCTTGCCGGAGCAAAACTTGTCGGGAGCGTCTGCTTCAACGAAACAAACCCTTGGGCTTGTCGGAGCAGACTGCTCCTCATCGATATCTGCGTTGATTTTGGGGACCTTCTTGGCGGCGGCTTCAGGGAGCTCTGCCGGAAAGTAGTCACCAGAAACCAACTTCCTCTTCTTGCTCTGTCCAGTTGATGGCGTTACAGTTGGCTGAGTCAGCTTGAGCACAAAGATCCCTGGTTCCATAGGTACTTTGACTGCGGCGCACTTCGACAGGCCATCAGCAATGTCATTCTGAGCTCTTGGAACATGTTCCATTTGTAGGCCGTCAAAGTGCTCTTCTAGCTTCCTCACTTCATCAACATAAGCCTCCATCAATGAACTCTGATAATCTTTGTTTACTTGGCGGACGACAAGCTGCGAGTCACCCCTGACAATGAGCTTCTTGATCCCAAGGTCTACTGCAATTCTGAGACCGGCAAGCAAACCTTCATACTCTGCAGTATTATTTGTTGCTTGCTCCTTGGGAAAGTGCATTTGGACTATGTACTTGAGGTGCTCTCCGGTGGGTGCGATAAGCAAGACGCCGGCACCGGGCGCTTTGCAGCGAGAAGGCACCATCAAAGTACATCAGCCACTCTTTACTTGCCTCCTTGACGGGGATGCTCGTCTCTGGAATTTCTTCATCTTGCGTTGGCGTCCATTCTGCTATGAACTCTGCCAGTGCTCTACTTTGGATAGTTGAAGTGCTTTCAAACTTGAGGCCAAAGCTTGACAGTTCCAGTGCCCACTCGACAATCCTGCCTGTTGCTTCTGGATTTTGCAATATCCTCTTCAGCGGAAAGCGAGTGACAACTGTGATCTCATGTGCTTGGAAGTAATGGCGCAGCTTTCTCGAGGCCATGAGGAGGCCGAAAAGCAACTTCTGCACGCCGGAGTACCTCGACCTAGCCCCCTGCAGAAGGGAACTGACAAAGTAAACTGGGCGCTGCACCATCCTTTTCTGCATCTTCTCACAATCCTGCGCAGATCCGTTCTTGTCGGGACCAGAGCTTGTCGATGAAGCCCCCTGCTTGTCGCTGGATGCATCTGCCTTGGTTGCCGGCTCCTCATCTGCCTCCCTCTCCGCTACTAACGCAGCACTAACCACCTGATTGGTTGCCGCTAAATATAGCAGCAACTTCTCTTGTGGCCTAGGTGCGACAAGTATTGGAGTGGAGGACAGGTACCTCTTCAAGTCCTGCAGCGCAGCCTCCGCTTCGGGAGTCCATTTCATTGGTCCTGCCTTTTTCAAAATCTTGAAAAATGGCAGGGCGCGCTCAGCAGACCTAGAGATAAACCTGCTGAGAGCAGCCACGCAACCGGCAAGCCTTCGTACATCCTTGACGCGCTTTGGTGCTTCAATCTGCTCAATGGCCTTGATCTTGTCGGGATTGGCTTCTATTCCTCTCTGAGACATGAAGAACCCGAGAAGCTTGCCGAAGGGAACTCCAAACACGCACTTCTCGGGGTTGAGCTTGAGATTGATCTTATGCAGATTTGCAAAGGTTTCATCCAAATATTGAATCAGAGTTGCCCTGTCCTTGCTCTTGACCACTATGTCATCCATGTAAGCTTCCACATTTCTGTGTATTTGCGGCTCAAAAGCGTGGTGGACTACTCTTGCAAATGTTGAACCAGCATTCTTTAGCCCAAAGAGCATCCGTACAAAACAGTATGTGCCACATGGGGTAATGAATGCGGTTTTCTCCTCATCCTCTTCTGCCATGAAGATCTGATGATATCCTGAATATGCATCGAGAAATGAAAGCAAATCACATCCAGCCGTGGAGTCAACAATCTCAGTCGATCGCGGCAAGGAAATGGGTCTTTGGGACAAGCTTTATTAACATCCGTGAAGTCGATACAAAGTCTCCATTTCCCATTTGCCTTGCGTACAACTACGGATTGGCCAACCACGTGGGATGGAGCACTCCTCGACAAGGCCTGCTGCTTCCAATTTCTTGATCTCTTCGCTATGAATTCTTGGCGCTCCTTTGCTGCTTCCTAACTTCTACGCTTGGCGGTCGCGCATGAGGACAGACAGCGAGATGGTGCTCAATTACTTTCACAGGAACACGGGGATGTCGGGCGGTTGCCATGCAAACACGTCGACGTTCGCCCTTGAGAAAACAGAGCCGCTTCCTATTTAGGGTCAAGCGTGGCAGCGATGGTGAAGGTACCACCAGTGCCGTCCTCCTTGGCGGACACCTTCTTGGTCTCTGGAGCTGTCATCGTCTTCTTACACTTGCAGGTGGAGCTCGATGGTGCGTCCTCGACGGTAGCGCAGCACTCCGTAGAGGTGCGCTTGCCGGAGTGGGCATCATAGCTCTTGCCGGACTTGGTCTTCTTCTTCCCCCCGGGAGCTTCAGCGGCAAGTGGCTTGCTATCTGTCGCAGCTGCTGCTTCCCGGTATATCTTGTCGGCGCAGCTAAGAGCATCCTTCTTGTCGCCAGGGACAGAGATGACACTTATCGGATCGGGCATCTTGAGTAAGTTGTATGCATAGTGAGAGGCTGCCATGAACTTGGCGAGTGCTAGACGGCCAAGTATCCCATTATAAGGCAATGGGAAATTAGCAACGTCGAACGTGACCCTCTCAGTCCTGAAGTTTAGCTTGCTGCCAAATGTTACCGGCAACGTGATCTTCCCCTTCGGCTTGCTCCTTCCTGGATTAATTCCTTGGAATGTGCCAGTCTCTTCGAGCTCGCTGTCAGGGATCTGAAGCTTCTGGAGCACTGCAGAGGAGATCAGGTTCAAGCCGGCCCCGCTGTCAACCAGCGTCTTAGTGACTTTGAGGTTGCGGATAGTTGGTGAGACCAACATCGGCAAGCACCCGACCGCAGTTATGCGATCAGGGTGGTCCTCAATATCAAAGATGATGGGCGTCTTTGGACCACTTGAGGCTTCCGTGACTCTACGGATGGTTCCGCTGCATTAACTTCCCGCATCCACTGCTTGAGTTGGCGGTGTGAAGTATGCAGAGAAGCGCCGCCGTCAACGCAGAGGACCTCCGTGGCTTTCTGAAACTCCTTCTCATCAGCTTCATCATCATCCATGTCTTCGCTGCCGCCGCGTCGTCTTCATCTTAAATCCTTATCGCGGCCGCGGGAGGTCTGTCTCCTTGCCGCTGCTTGGCCTTGCTGGCGTCCTCCCTGGCCGGGTCGCTTCTTGCTAGCTGCCCCAGCACCTTCTTGGGCCTTCTCCTTGTCACGCCGCTCGTACTCAGCTTTCTGCTGTTCGACAAGCTGCTCGACCTTCTCGCAGCTTTGGAGGTCATGGCCCTTGGTGCGGTGAATCTTGCAGTACTGTCTGTTGGAGCTGTCCTGCTTGTCGGCGGCCGCCACAGGCTTGCGGTCGGCGCCAGTATCAACCTCCTTGCGGAGCCACCAACTTTGGCCTTCTTGGCGGCACCATCCTTGCCGGACTGCTCGACAACTAGTACCTCTTTGCTCTTCTTCCTTGGTTGTTCCGTCGCCGACTCTTCTTTGCAAGGCGGTCTCCTCCTTTGTCGATCCTGTACGCATTCTCTCACGGAGTCTCCTCCTTCCTCAAAGACGTGCACACTTGTCGGCCGAGCATACAGCTCATCGCGTCCTTGACTTTGCACATCGCCATCTCTTCCCTCATCCTGCGGTTCCATGCGTTTTGATAAACGCGCTGATCACCGCGGCGGGGTGGACATCTGGGATGTTGTAGTGCACATGGCTGAATCTCTGGATAAACTTGCGCAGGACTCTCCTTCCTTACAGGCGAGCAGGTGAAGGTCGCTTTCCTGGCCATGAGGCTTGTGGTCTTTGTGAAGGCGCCAACAAACTGATGGCATAAATCTGCCCAAGAAGATATGGAACTGTCCGGCAAGTGCATGAGCCAAGATCGACATTGGGATTGAGCACCGCCGGAAGTAGTTGGCGAGATCTTGTCGTCTCGCCCCGGCAGCTTGCACGCGATGGTGTAGATCTTGAGGAACTCCGACGGATCGTCCTGCCATCATACTTCTCTGTCACATCGGCTTGAAGTTTTTCTTGTCGGGCCTTTGGACTTGCCGCAGCTCACGGGTGAAGCGGGAAACCTACAGCGTCTGGCAAGTCACTGGTTCCCTGGCGCTTGCATGTCGGCAATGGGCCCAGCGCTGGTCGGATCGACGCCGAGCTTCTCTTGGCGCTCGATCACGAGTTCGGCGTCTTCTTGTTGTCGTTCTTGAAGAACTTGGCGCTGCGCGATGAGCTCGCGGATCCGGACGACGGTGGAGTCGCTGTCGAGGTGGATCCGACGAGTCGGCGATCTTGGCCTTCAGGAAGGGGAGTGCATGGTGGTTGCACCCCCATAGGTCTCGTCGCCACCGGCTCGTGCCTTGTCGTCTCGCCGCGGCAGCGATGTGCTTGGTTGCCGCGGGACGTCGCCGTTGGCAAAGCCGATGAGAGTCTGAATGGTGGCCCTCCATTCGTCGACCTTGTCAGCCGTTGGAGGGTAATCCAGGAGCAGTTGAGCCCGCGCCAATGCTTCCGCTTGAGTGGTGGGCGGTAATGGCGAACGGTGCGAGGAGCGGGATGTGCTCGGACTCCTAAATACATTAGAAGGAGCAGCATCCCGTCCAGGCGACCATGCCCCGCTCGCACCAGCTTGTTGGCATGCGAGCTGTTCTTGAGCATCTCTGGATCCACCAGCTTGGTCTTGGCCCAACGTACGTATGGCGCTGCGAGCACCATGACATTGTCGGTCTCGCGCCTCCTGGGATGGACGCGGTACGTATCCAGACGCCGAGGTCTGCGCCGCCTTGTCCTTGGACTTGGCAGCGTCGTGGGCTCCCTCGTCGACGCCCGTTCCTCCGCCAGCGTCTTCCCCACCACTCGTCAGCTCCGGTGGTGGTGGGTTTGACGCGGACGACTCTGCTGCCGCCGAAGCCTTCTTCTTCGGTGGCATGTTGATGAAGATGATGAAGAAGTTGCTCGTGTGAACACCGGATCAGGTTCACACAGCCTCGCCTTACCCTACCTGGCGCGCCAAAGATGTCGGGAGGCTGATCGTACCCACGAACACCTATGGGACTGGCGGACCGAGTCCCTTGTGGTTCGGTGGGGGACGGAGATTGCACAAAGAAGCAGATCGGCGATGCACACGAGCAGTTTACCCAGCCGGAGCTCTCCGGAGATAATACTCCTACTGCTGCTTGGTTGATTGTATTGTGTTCTTGCTAGGGAGCCATGAGAGCTACAAAACCTAGCTGAGTGTCTCCGGTCTTGAATGAGTGAATCCTAACTCAGCCGAACCAGAACCCTTTCTCGTTGCACATGGGCCTCCTTTTATAGGCTCAAGGGACACCACGGTGACAATGTAGGCGAGGGTAAAATGGAAGAAAAGAGTTGCGGTTGGTGCAACCACTTGATACGATGTACTCTACCTAACTCGACGGCAAGGGACAAGAGCAATAAATGCCCGTCCATGTCGCCTAAGCGATTACAACGAGGACCGTCGGGGCGCCACCGTTCGCCACGATGGCCTTCTTGTCGGCGCCGCTTATCGCTGCTCTCCGCTGGCTGCACAGCCCCTTGACACGCTGCGTGCTGGAGTAGCCCCATGGCGACACGTTGGCGAGATGAGCTGGGCGGAGATGAAGAGAGTTACTGCCGCGGCAAGTGCCTTGCAGCGGCTGAACTTTTGTCGCACTTTCGGAAGCTTGTCGCTCACGAGCCTTCGGCAAGCTCCTCTTGCCGGGGTCTTGTCTTCTTCGTGCCTTGAGTGGCCTTCTCGGCAAGCTCCTCTTGCCCGGGCCTTGAATACTTTGTTCTTGAATGGCTCCAAAGGAACCGCGGAGGATCTTGGCGATCACTAGGCAAGCCTTGCCGCGGGGTGCTGCAACTGCCCGTGCACGAGTTCGGGATACTAGGGTACCCCTATTCTAGTACACCGACAATGATTATTTAAACGTTGACCCATGGTGTGACCTAGTTCTGAGTTGTGTCCGTAACCGAGGACGCAACTATCGATAGATTAAATACACTCTACAGAGGTAGCACACTGTACCCATACCACAGAATCCATGGCCTCGCACTCCTATTCGGGTAGACCAACGGCATTCCGACGAAACCCCTCCATTGCCATGACACTCTCCCGGCCACTCCGACTTACTCCCCACTGGGCTAAGTCCTAGGTGGCCCCGTGCCTACCAAAGGCATCAACGACCACCATCGTGGCTGAACGGCCACCATCATGGCAAAACATAAACGGTCCCAAACGGGTACAAGGTACCATAAAAACTATGGGCACACAAGGTTATCTCTGCTTACCGGGCTAGGATAACGCACGCCCATAACCTTCCCTTGTTGGAGGCATCGACCAGAGGCATGACAATGGACCGAATAAAGGCCTTCCCATAAAGGCAAATGTGGTTGCACTGGGAAAAACTCGATTCAGTGGCACCATGACCCGATCAATGATATGTTCAAGTTGAGTTATTATCAGGTTTAACTCAATGTAAAAATAACCGGTGTCATGATATGCCATGAAATTGCAATCTTACAATATGCATAACATATCATCAGAAATAAATGGGTCAACCTCATCAAGTACTAACCATAATCCTCAACAACTCATACCACTTCTCTGGTTATTATTACTTAGCAAACTTAACCATGATATTAACTTAAGATAATTCACTTTCTTACTTAAGACAATATTGACCAACTAAAATTTTCCATAGTCATTTTATTTCTTCATAACCAAATATTACTTCCACTGACTTAAACTAACTTGGTTAGTCTCAAACTACTCCAAACTAAACATACCATGCAAATCAAGCATTCAACAGAATTAAATATTTAATTGAGTGATTTAAATGCATGAACTAAATAATTATTCAAGTTGGGAAAATCACAAATATTGAAATGGCACCATGAAAATGTTGATGTGGCTTGCCTTAGTGCAGATGAGGTTCACACTCCTCCTAGTGTTCCCCAAGACAAGCTTCACCTTCTGAAAATAATTAAAAGCATACAAAGAAAATATCAGGAAACACTCTGAAATCACCAGGAAATCTAGACAGCAGAGAAAAATCTCATTTTCATGAGCTGCTAGATCTTTTCATAAGGAAAACAATGCAAAAGAATCAGTTCATTTGGACTTATGGTTAAAAAGTTGTGGCTGTTTGAAGTTCTCTGGATATTTGAATTAAATTTCAATAAAACAGAAACTGGGGAGGGGATGACGTCAAAGACGTAAACCCGCGGGGCGCCACCACTCATACCGCTTCGGGCGCGGCCTGAGTGGATGACAACAGGCCCCAGTGGTCAGATCTGAGGGGGAGAGAGAGAAACAGAGCACGGTGAGGATTCACCGGAGCTCACGCCGGCGAGGACGGCTCCTTGGCCAGATCTAGAGGGATAGGATTGGTGAGGAGATCGAGAAGCACCTGCCTGTACCCGTAGCGTGGCTAGGGGTGGCCGGACGGGGTCGGAACAAGGCTCGCTAGCAGCGGCAGTGGGCGGGTCTCGTCGGAGATGGCGATTTCGGTGAGGCAGGGCCGGTCCAGTAGCTCCAACAGCACCAGCACGCACCAGAGGACCACAACGGACACGCCGGGGAAGTCAGAGGAGCTCAAGTGGCTCTGGAGAGGGAAGGAGCAGAGGGCGGGATCACCGAGGCTTCGGGGCGGGGGCGAGTCTTTCCCGGCCGGGCTGCGGCTTCCTATGGTATTGTGGAGGTGTGATGAGTGTGTGAGTGGAGAGAAATGATCTCGGGAGGGCTCTATTTATAGGCGAGGCTGAGGCGGGGATCGAGAGCTCACTAGAGCTCTGTGGAGTGGCGCCCGGCGACGAATGGTGTCTGTGATAGGGGGAGAAGGCACCGGGGATCACGCGGGAACTATGGGCGGGCAGCGACGAGCACAGGAGCGCGGTATGCGACGAGCATAGGGGCATGGGCACACTGTTGGCTTGGCCGCGCCGTGCCCGTGCTCGCTGCGGCGAGCTCCGGCGTCGGCGAGCGCCAGGGAGGAGTTAAGGAGGTCGAGACGAGGATGGGGGCACGGTTTGGCAAGGTGCGGCAGCTGGGGCAGCGAGCACGCGCTAAACAGAGTGCGCGGCGGCAGTGAGAGCGCGCCGACTAGCACGTTGGCATCATGCACACGCGTGGTCACCATGCGAACTCTGGCATAGAGCCCTGGCTTGCCATAAATTCATGTCTGGCGTTTTGTTCTTGATGAGCTGAGTCTCTCCATGGGTTCGAGTTGATCACAGGTGCATTGTGGTAGTCGGTTTCTTCCTGTTAAGTTTCTGGTCAGAAACTTGTGGAGTTGACTGTGATCAAACCAGAGAGAGTTTGGGGCTGATTTTTGGTGGTTAGCAGTTTCTTAGGAGGGTAATGATGCTCAAGAAAAATCAGCCTCATTGGATCAAGGAAAATGGTACTTGCTGTTGAAACAGGCTTTTCTGACCAGAACAGAAAAGATTTTCTGTAGCAAAAATATTCCAAAAAGTGATGCAATATTTTTACTCACGGAGGTGCCCTAGGGTTCCAAGAATATTTGGTAATTTTCTCAGATTATTGTGGGCAAGAAAAATGGGGGTTGGTTTGGAGCACATGTTGTTGATTAGGGTTTTAGAGGAGGAAATGAATATTTTTCATTTAAGAAAAATATGCCTAAGAGTATTTTGGGATTAACCAGAGAAGAAATGATGGCTTGGGGAGAGGTGAGCCATTTGGGTGAACATCAAGGTTATGCCCAAGTGTTAAAGTCCAACTGAAATGATCCAAAAACCCAAATTCAAATAAAAGACAAAAAAAAAGAGGGGGCAAAAACCAGGCTATCACACTAGTCATAGTGGAAAGTAGCTTAGACTAGTACCTCTATAGTTACCCTAAGAGCAAGTACTACCTCTGTCCTGGTTTACTCTTCCTATTTTGTAGTATCAAAATTTGACCATATATTTAACTGATAAAATGTTAATGCATGCCACTAAAAATTATATTGTTGGATTCGTATTTGAACATAATTTCAAATGGTATAATTTTTGGTGACATCCATTGGCATTTTCTTAGGTAAACCTATGGTCAAAATTTTACACTAAATACGAGGTAGTACAAAAGTGGGCTATAACGTCCCTCCACTATGTAGGCCAAAACACGCGCCAAATTCACTTGTGATGCATTTGGCATCGATGCCCCTCCATTGCTCACCTGGTGCCCCAATATGGATCACCTACTTTGCTCCGGTGGCAAATTAACTCATGCAATGAAAAACACTTGCGTGGGAGAGAGAGAGAGAGGACTGAGACAATAAAGAAACACTTGTTTGGGAGAGTGAGAGGCTGGTGTAGTTGGTTTGATTGATTTGTTTATACATGTGGGTCTGTGTGCACAGTGGTGCCAACTCTCTCACATCGTGAGAGCAGTGCCAAAATCTTTTGATTTGACATTGATGTGTATTATGTGGCATACTTTTCAGAAATATGGCATCGGCCACATAGTGGAAGGCAACAAATGCCCAAGCTCTTCACATGCTCCTAGGTAAAAGAGAGGAAAGAGAAAGAGAGAGAGAGAGAGTGAAAAAATATCACTAGCCAACCAACCCTATCGTATGAACGAATGATATTGGTACCTCTTGATGACACAACAATCTTATACAGCCAGCTGCTCTAATATGTTCTCTTCTTTTGCAGATAAAAAAAGACCCGAAAGTGAAAAATGTGCTGCACTATAACAATCTCATCGAATGCCTTGATCTCCATCTTACGGAAATTGATTTGATCGACTACCGAGGCAGCACATATGAGATAAAATTGGCCAGGTTCTTTGTTCTGGAGGCAAGTGTGCTCAAGGTAATGAGGTTTGGCGTTCTCTGGTGTAACAATGAATGGCGTGCTGATCTCCGCAAGCGCCTAAGTCTAAATGACAAAGTCTCCGCATAAGCTGAATTTGTTTTTGAAACATCAAGTGGCCAGAGACTCAAAAATTTATTTACCCATTAATGACTTGTCAGGGCGGTGGATTTTAGTTTGTACGATGATGTTGCATCCACCTAAAGTAACGAAAGTTCTTACATAAACTTCCTAGTAATTCCCTCTTCGTAGGTGCAACATTACTCCTAACATTTGTAATATCAGTTTGAAACTTGTAATATTGTCATGTCCTATTCCTGCGTTTTCAAAATCCTGCGAATCAAAGAGGTCCTGAGTTGGTGATGATGTTGTGCCTTCCATCTGTCACCAATAGCCGTCGGATCTAGATCTGACGCATACAAACTAAACTTCTCCAGTTTAGCACAAAGAGGCCCGCACTTGTTCCCTATTTACAAACAACTCCTTGTCTATCACAATCAGCCTTATCTCCTCCCCACCACATCTAGAAGGCCATGGAAAAATCTGGCGCGATGGCCGCTGCCGGTGCCATCCACCCCCAATCTTGGTGTTCCGTGCAATGCACGGGCATCTACGCACGGGAAATTATGTCAAACACGGCTAGTTGTAAGCAGGCTAGCTCTACAGCCATGATGATAGTGAGTGCAGACGATGAGGATGACTATGGTATGCCGAATAGGTGTCATCTCCGGCGCAATGTCTTGCCACTTCACTATGAGGAGCAGCACGTAATAATTTGACCAATGGGTAGTACAGTACTACTACATTGGTAGTACTACTACTAGTACTAGCACCACAGTCTAGATTTAGTAGTACTACCACGTCCATCTGGATTTAGTATTTGACTAGCAATATCTAGTAATGCATGTCACAAAAAATGTACTACTCCCTGTGTAAATATACATGGTGTATTGTTTTATTCCTTCCGGTAGATGGCTCAAATCTGAAGTCTCATCAATCAGAGACTATGCCTATGTGTTTTGGGATTATTTGGTTTTCGTAAGGTGACTTACACAACATTTTTTGTTACATGCATTAACATTTTTTTAGTTAAATCAAAGGTCAAAACTTGGCGCAAAATGCAAAGGGGACCAATAAACAAGTAAAAATCAAAGTTCTCTCGTTTGGCCCCAACTAGAGGTCCCGTGAGATGACTATACTGCAATGACATGGAGGGGGACGCAACTTCATTGACTTACTGCACCTGCCTTTGGGTGTATGACACATGGGCCCAACAGGTGGCTGGCCCACCTGTCATACATCCAAAGGCAGGTACGGTAGGGGGCCGAGGAGTAGATGGCCAACACACAGGTTAATGCAACACAGTCTGCACTTCTCATATAAAGGCTTCTCGTCAGTCCAATCTACAAAATCCTACGCACCTATGCACCCTAACCAAGGGCAAGAGTGATAACTCCAATCGAAAGATCAGTTGACTAGAAGCTAGACCCATGGAGGCGATGAGCGCGATCATCAGCCGGCTGTGCGAGATGGTCCACGACGCCGGCCTGCGGCCCGGCACCGAAGAACGTCTCCAGGTCGTGCTTGAGGCCACCAGGGCTAGAGGCTGCTTGACGACAACTTCGTCTCCTTGTTCGACGAGGTCCTTGTCGGCTTCCTCGACAAGTTCACCGTCGTCAAGAAGCTCGCGGACGACCTTGACGTACGCCTCCAGCCCACGCGCCCAGGCTATGCGATGCCCGCCACCCTCAATGGCCTCTATGGTGACAACCTCTTCGACGCACTGGTGGCCCTGCGACTACCCGCCATCGCGCTGGAGAATGTCCACCTCGAGGTCGCGCTCCCCGCGCAGCGCCTGGCGCAACAAGACCCTGTCGACATAATCACCCACGTCACCGCGCAAATCATCCACAAGGACTACTACGTGCCAGAGGAGGACGATATGTCACTGGCTTTCTTGGACCGCAGGGCAACCTTGGACGACATTGTTCGGAAGCACGCTGAGCTCGCCGCCAACACCGCTACTCCTCACACGTTGGTTGGTGACCGGCGCACTAGGGCGTGAGGATGTCGTTGATGGATCTGTATGTACCTTTATGTTTCTGACAAATCCATGTAGTAGTATATGGCACTACTAGTAATTATCTTACCTTTCGCATCAACTTCATCATTTTCGTACGTACTCCATGCATGAAACGCGCTAGAACCAAACTTCTCATTACTCTAGGGAAAGTCGTTATTTCTATCTATCGGTCGCGCCATGGAGCAGAACCAAAATTTACAAGTTACAAGTTCAAAAGGAAAAGCTTGCCATGTTCATGTCGCACCCCCACACGGTTGGTCCGGCACGCTGCTCAAGGGGGGATGCGTGCTGTGTTGCATTTTCACTTACAAGTGGGACCGCAGTTGAGCAAACCGACTATCGGCAAACCCCCACCCCACCCACCGCGCGATGGCTAAGAAAACAGGAGGGAGAAGAGATGGTTGTAGCATGGACTCCAAGAAAATTGGTGTCAGATGGGACTCGTGTGGGTGGCGTGTGCCGTACTGCTAGACGTCAATGCTAGTTATTGCTCATGCCACTCCAATATATCGAGCCTATATCGAGGTGCTGGTTACGTAGGACAAATTTCCTGTAGTCCATGCTCAGCCCTCCTCTATATCTCTTCTCAGCCAGCCAGTAGACGCGCAGAGCCCATCGTCTGTTTGCTCACATGCGGTCCCACATGTCAGTGAAAACACAAGAGGACCCACTGAACCTGCGCATCTTTCACCTCGACGTGCTAGTGATGAAAAACAAATCCAATAAAGATCTTCGGTGGCCACTTTTGGAGTTACTCAAGAGTACTAAGATTCTATTTAACCCAAGATGCACATCACATGGCTTCAATTACCACTCCATTTTATTGCATGACACGACCTGGATGCTGGATGTCCCACGTGTCGGCAAGAGGAGGAAGAACTCGACCAAATCTTCTCCACATTTAGACCGGAGGAGTAGGAAACCCGGCAAGCCTTGTGCCTACATCATACTACGTACAAGCCCACCTCACGCAGTCACGCTATCACCATATTTCTCGGCCTCCGTGCAACGCCTAGCTCTAGTTGATCTTACTAGAACTAACTATTGGTTGGCTCTATGTGACGTGGCAACATCATACTACTATGGATGCTGGCTATACTACTACGACACTAACACTCCAAGAAGTGAGTCGAAAACCATTTATAAATTGAGTTTATGACATGCATATGCAAATGTACCATTCATTACATACAACAAGTTATCAACACAAAACGACAACGAGGGCACATGTTGGATTATAGATTAGTTCCAAAAAAAACATTCTAGTAAATACTAAAGTTTTCATCACACAACAAATAACAAGCAATGAAATGAACTTTAGCTCAACCAATCCTTGACGTTGGAAACGCTTACTTTGAACCAGAAGAGTTTGTCTCGGAAGGGCCAGCTACTGTGAATCTCGATACCAACGCAGGACTGATCATCCAGGATGAAGCGGCCTATTTCATGACCCATATTGTGATAGCCATGGTAGGGAAGCATAGCAATGTTCGAGGTATAGATATAGTTGCTTCTCATAACGTTGTGTCAACAGTAGCTGGATCGCCTTTCACCATGATTGGATAGTTTTGTACAAAGAAGAGCGAGTTTCCTCCAAGAGTATCAATACGAAACCAGGGAGAAGGTGTTGGCGCTAGCACAGTAGTGTCCATCCCAAATACCCTGCAATGGATGTTGGCATAGGTCCGGAGAGTCTGACCATGGGAGAGAACACCTACTTCCTTAGTAACATCAAGAGAGCCATGTATACAGACAAGAGGTGATCCATCGAAATAAGTTGCCAGGCACCACTGAGTATATGGGTCCTCATGCTCGTGATCATCATCATCCTCATCTCCCCGTTGGTTATAAAAAATTTAATGTATAGGTGGTGGAATGTTCACAGGACCTTGGAAACACAAGAAGGTTAATTAGTAAAGGGAAACTAGCTAACCCGCATGCATGTGGATGAAACAATTATAATTATGGTGGAAGACAAACGTACCGAAAGCATAAGGATTCCATCCAAAAACAGTGCCACGAGTGGCGGCAGCAAACACAAGACCCTCGTCTTGAATTGCATCATAGTACACATCCGTGTATAGAAAATGAGTTTTGAGAAATATCCATCCAATCGAACTATGAAGGAATGCAACAAGCTTGTCGAAGATAGAAACAACTCCATAGTCCATTAAATCCCAAGAGCGGTCGGGAACTTGAAAAATTGCAATCTTCTGTAGACGACAGTCACCATGATCATAGTTGAACGTACATAGAATACTGTTGTGCTCAACCTTTGGGCAGTCTGAGATTATTGGCAGTGGAACCTGGTGACGAGTGTACACATTCACAAGTTCCCACTCGCAGTTGCACCGAATATAAACAACCCAATCATTATTTGCGCCTGCCCAAGCCTTACTCTCAAGCGATGGCATCTTAACATCACACATATCATTATCAAGCGGCACCAACTTGCACAAGGCGAGGCCTCCGTCATCCGCGCCAGTCAGCAGGGTCACGGTGAAGAAGATAGGGGAGATCAAACCGCTCCTGGACCCTTGGGTTTGTTGTAGTGATGTTATTAGTTGGGTCGAGAATGGTCTTGAGTGAACCTGCCATGCTAGCCGAGGTGATGACATCGCACTGATCAATGAGTTCCTCCACCACGTCATCATTCAGATCAGGGCAAGAATAACGGGGTCGTTTCCGGCCTGTTCCCTCAATGGAGAAGATGATCGAACAATGGTCGAAGGAAGGAAGATCATGCGACAACAGTTCCAAATCGAGAGGAAAGGCGAAGAGTCGGTGGATGGTTGCCACGGTACACGAAGAGGCGCCCCGGCCTACATAGACGTCCGTTCGGAAATTGTACAAAAGGACTCGCCGTCGTCTCACTGACATGTTGGAACGGGACCACATGTCAACGAAAAGGCTAGTGGGGAGCAGACGGTTGCCACAGAGGTCACACACTGACGACAAGGTCGTCCTGTCAGACCTAGCACCTGCGCGGGATGGCTTCCGTCCCCCACACGAGTGAAGCCACTTCGCACCCCCACACGGTTGGCTCGCCATGCCGCTAGGCCAACTCCAACGCGTGGAGCTTGGATGCATGCTCGCTCAGCCCCCTTTCCCTCGACGCCCCAGAGCTACCCAACCACGACTACGTGTTTTGTGCACCCGACGGCCGGATTTGGAGCGGACTCGGTCGGGCTTGAGCTCTCCCGGTTGTGCGAGGCCGCGTCACGCCATGGACTAGTGGGCACCGGGCCGGAAGGCCCTGGCAAGGCCGCAAGGCCGCATGCAGGTACTGACTCCTCCTCTAGCCGCTCGGATATACACCGTCGGTGGTCCGCCGGCAGATACATGAAGGTCGGTCGGCCGGGCTCGGTGCTGGCCCAAAAGCTAGTCGGCGCACCGTTGCCACTCATTACGTGCGACGACTGCCCAAAGAAGGTCTTGCGCCACGTGTCTACAACGCGGAAACATCCCGAATGGTTGTTCATCAAGTGCTCAACCGATGGGGTACGTGCTACTTTAGCTTCGGTTGTGCTCTCGGATTAGACTAGTTGTGCTAACTTAAAATTTTATTGTGTAGAATGGATGCAAGTTTTGGTATTGGGAAGAAGAGTACGTCGATATATTGATAGAACGCAATTTAGTAGATGTTCTAGCACTTATAGCTAGCATAGAGGCTAGAGATGAGACTAGTGCACTTGTTGATAGAATAGAGGCTAGACATGAGACTAGATGCAAGGAAGCAACATCTACTTCTTTACACTCGAAGAAGAAAGAAGCACACAAGATCGAGCCTCCGCAGATCAACAATGAATGCATCGAGAAGGCACTAATCCAACTTACAGGAGTAGTTATGGAAGTTGGATATCTTCTAAAATGTATTCTTGTGGTTCTTGTTTTCTTTGGTCTCGCTTTTCTAGTCAAATTTTGGTGATGTATTTCCATGTACCAAAAATCAATGATGAAAAAAAGATATGTGTTTGCAAAGAAAAATGTACGGCGGGATGCGCCCATAGCGTTATGACGACACTTGCATCAAGAAATGGCCCGGACACGACCCCATTGCCCTACCCAAACAGACAGAATCCGGGCAAAACGGAGGTCCGTTTGGGGTCGTGCGTTGGAGTTGGCCTTACAAATGGGACCGCAGTTGAGGAAACCGACTATCGGCAAACCCCCACCTCTCCCGCCGCACGATGGCTGAGTTAGAGAAACGAGGAGGTTGAAGAGATAGCTGTAGCACGAACTCCAAGAAATATGGTGTTAGATGGAAGTCGTGCTGGTAGCGTGTGCCGTACTCCTGGACATGAATGCTTGTTCTGGCCCATGACACCCTACTATATATCGAGGATTCGAGGTGCTGGTTACGTACAGTGAACACATTAACATATGGCCCAGCTCACACTGTGGCCAAATTTCCTGGAGTCTGTGCTAGGTTAAAAAGTGTTCTTTGTGAGGATGGGTGGCTGGTCTCAAGTTTAAAACTTGTCGTATTATGTATACGTAGACGTAGAGATAGTGCAGCAGTTTTGAAAGTTTGAACCCAAACATCAGTATGCAATTTCTACTGGACTCATCTAAGGACCTAGGATGGTGGGATTCGCAGCTACAGTAAAAACACCCGCCCGACGCGCGAAGCATGTGAAGCTAGTACAAATATTAGTACTATTGTTGATTGGACTCATCTGATAACCTATTGCAATGCACGTACAATTATGTATTTGGAAAATATTTTTTTTGCCTTGTCGCAGCACCCACTCAGAGAAGCGACTCGAAAGCCATTCATAAATTTAGTAAGTTTGTCATAGGCATATCATTTTATTACATACAACAGGTCATCAACCCCCAACGACAACGAGGATACATTATAAATACTAAAGTTTTCATAAAACAACAAATAATAAGCAATGAAATGAACTTCAGCTCAACCACTCATCGGCGTTGGAAAGGCTTGCTTTGAACAAGAAGTGATTCTCTGGGAAGGGGCAGCTACTGTCAATCTCGAGACCAACGCAGGATTGATCATCCAGGCTGAAGCGGCCTATGTCAGGACGCATATTGTGATAGCCACGGTAGGTAACCATAGCAATGTCTGAGGTATAGATATAGTTGCTTCTCATAAATGGTGGTAATGTTGTGTCAACAACAGCTGGATCACCTTTCACCATCATTGGATAGTTTTGTCCAAGGAAGAGCGAGTTTCCTCCAAGAGTATCAATGCTAAACCAGGGAGAAGGTGTTGGTGCTAGCACAGTAGCATCCATCCCGAATACCCTGCAACGGATGTTGGAATAGGTCTGGACAGTGCGACCATGGGAGACAACACCTACTTCCTTAGTAACATCAGCAGTGCCCTGTATACAGACAAGAAGAGGTGACCCATCGTAATAAGTTGCTAGGCGCCACTGAGTATATGGGTCCTCATGCTCGTGATCATCATCATCATCGTCATCTCCCCCTTGGTTATAATTTTTTTTCAAGTATAGGTGGTGGAATGTTCATAGGACCTTGGAAACACGAGAAGGTTAATTAGTAAAGGGAAACTAGCTAACCCGCATGCATGTGGATGAAACAATTATAATTACGATGGAAGAAAAACGTACCGAAAGGATAGGAATTCCATGCAAAAACAGTGCCACTAGTGGTGGCAGCAAACACAAGACCCTCGTATTGAATTGCATCGCAGTACTCATCCGTGTGCATAAATTGATTTTTGAGCAATATCCATCGAGGCGTGGAAGTAAGGATGGCAACAAGCTTGTCGAAGATAGCAACAACTTCATAGTTCGTGTAATCCCAAGAGCAGTCGGGAACTCGACAAATTGCTACCTTCCATAGACGACAGTCACCATGATTGTAGTTGAATGTACGTAGAATACCGGTGTGCTCAACCTCTGGGCAGTCTGAGATTTTTGGAAGTGGAACCTGGTGATGAGTGTACACATTCACAATTTCCCACTCGCAGTTGTACCCAATATAAACAACCCAATCACCATTTGCGCCTGCCCAAGCCTTACCCTCAAGCGATGGCATCTTAACATCACATGTATCATTATCAAGCGGCATCAACTTGCACAAGGCGAGGCTTGCGTCGTCCGCGCGCCAGTGACCAGGGTCACGGTGAAGAAGATAGGGTAGATCAAACCGCTCCTGGACCCTTGGGTTCCTTGTAATGATGTTATTAGTTGAGTTGAGAATGGTCTTTAATGAACCTGCCATGCTAGCCGAGGTGATGACGTCGCACCTATCAATGAGTTCCTCCACCACGTCATCTTTCAGACTGGGGCAAGAATAACGGGGTCGTTTCCGGCCTATTCCCTCCATGGAGAAGGCGATCGAACAATGGCAGAAGGAGCTTGTGACAGCAGTTCCAAATCAAGAGGGAAAGGCGAAGAGTCGGTGGACGGTTGCCATGGTACACGAAGAGGCGCCCTGGCCTACATAGACGTCCGTTCAGAAATTGTACATAAGGACTCGCCATTTTCTCACTGACATGTTGGAACAGGACCACATGTCAACGAAACATGGTGTGTAATTTCTCGTGCAAAATGCGATCTAGCCGCGTTGGCCCGAGGTGCCGCATTAGTTATCCACTTTTATTTTTTTAATGGCATGCCGTTCAGTTTTGAAGCACGACTAACTAGTACTGTATGCAGAGCAAATATAAACTACTCTACCACTACTCCACCTCTAGTACTAGTAGTATAAAAATGATATATAGGCTGGAGCTTCAGCGCTTTCTTGCTAAGGGCTGCCCACTTGCTTCTCACAGTATCACCCTCTCTCCAGATCTAAAAAGACGGCATCTCTCTTCCTCCTCATCGGTGGTCACAGATCCGCCGGGGAAGAAAAGGAAATGCAGCATTGACGCACTCATCGTCGGTGAGCGAGGTCACGCACTGACGATAAGGCCGTCCTCTCGGACCTAGTGCCCGTGCGGGATGGCTTCCGTCCCCAAGCTCGCTGCCGTAGTGTGTGCGGAGGACGATGACCACAAGCGAAGCGACTTCCCGCTGACCCTCAGGTATGCTACCTCTTTTCGAACAATAACCTTGTTCTATTGCCCCATCTGCCATGTCGCTGCATGTGGATCTTTTTCCACTCCACCATCTTCCCAATTTGCTATCCTCTGCTCTGTTGGTCACGCAGACGAAAACCTTAACTTGCACTATTAAAGGAAACCCTAATTCATGCATACTAATCCATGTCTAGGTTGAATAAGGAAAGGAAGGGAGACTGTACTGTCCAAGAGACTAGGCATCGAACCGGCATCTAGGTTGAAAAGGGGAAAATAAGTAGCTAAGGAACGAGTCTCATATCTCTTGGTTGAAGAAGGGTAGAAAGGCATGACAACACAATAGAGAATGAACATGTCGATTGGTTTGTTGTCCTCACATACGAAAAAGGTGGCTAAAGAGAACAAAAATGGGACGTAATCCACATATGCTGCCTGGATATTTGTTGCTCTGGGCAATCATACCTCCCTCACCACTCTATGCGTCCATGGAGGTACATCGTACTGGTGCGCCCACTATCCGAATGAGCCTCACATGCTCTTATTGCCACTTTTTTGCTGTTAGTATAACGCCAGCGGTCAAGTCAACCAATGCTACTCCTAAAGTGATGCCACATTTAACTAATGCCGCACTCAATCTAATGCCACCAATAAATTTAAGCAATGCCATTTAATGTCACTGGATTATTTCAGGGTTAGCTGTTGATTGTGGATGTATTAAAGATTTTTAGCTAAGGCATTCTAATGCTGTTGCACAGCCAGTATACCAACAATGAATCTTGTTACTACCTTAAGATTTTTTTATACTGTGATTAGTTAATAATACTAGTTACCTTCAGACTTTTGTATTTGGTTTAATGCTCTTGCACAACTAGTATACCAATGCTGAAACTTGTTACCTTTACATTTTGTATTGTTAATTCTTATAGAAATCTTCCAGTGCTAGAGCTTATGGAAATCTATTCAGTAAAACCATTGTACTGTACCCTGTAATAAAATAACTACTCTACGGTTGCACTAGTGTAGGACCTTGAAGTATGTCTAGAGGGGGGGGGTGATTAGACTACTTGACCAATTAAAAACTTAACCTTTTCCCAATTTTAGACTTTGGCAGATTTTAGCTATCTTTGCACAAGTCAAGCAATCTTCACACAATTCAAGCAAGCATGCAAAGAGTATATGAGCAGCGGAATTTAAAGCATGCAACTTGCAAGAAAGTAAAGGGAAGGGTTTGGAGGATTCAAACGCAATTGGAACACGGATGTTTTTGTCGTGGTTCCGATAGGTGGTGCTATCATACATCCACGTTGATGGAGACTTCAACCCACGAAGGGTAGCAGTTCTTGTGAGTCCACGGAGGGCTCCACCCACGAAGGGTCCACGAAGAAGCAACCTTGTCTATCCCACCATGGCCGTCGCCCACGAAGGACTTGCCTCATTAGCGGTAGATCTTCACGAAGTAGGCGATCTCCTTGCCCTTACAAACTCCTTGGTTCAACTCCACAATCTTGTCGGAGGCTCCCAAGTGACACTAGCCAATCTAGGAGACACCACTCTCCAAAAAGTAACAAATGGTGTGTTGATGATGAACTCCTTGCTCTTGTGCTTCAAGTGATAGTCTCCCCAACACTCAACTCTCTCTCATAGGATTTGGATCTGGTGGAAAGAAGATTTGAGTGGAAAGCAACTTGGGGAAGGCTAGAGATCAAGATTCATATGGTAGGAATGGAATATCTTGGCCTCAACACATGAGTAGGTGGTTCTCTCTCAGAACTGGTAAGTTGGAAGTTTAGGTTTGTTCTGATGGCTCTCTCCACGAATGAAGAGGAGGTGGAGGGGTATATATAGCCTCCACACAAAATCTAACCGTTACACACAATTTACCAAACTCGGTAGGAGCGAATCAATAATCTCGGTCGGACCGATTCAGTAAACCTAGTGACCGTTAGTGATTTCGGTGGGACGACATGCAACTCGGTAGGACCGATATGGTCAGGGTTAGGGCATAACGTAATCTCGGTGAGACCGATTACACAAACTCGGTGAGACCGATTTTGGTAATTAGCTAACGGAGAGTTGGTCGTAAACTTCGGTGGGACCGATTCGCTCTTTTCGGTGAGACCGAAATGTTACGAAAGGAAATAGAGAGTTTACATTGCAATCTCGGTGGGACCGATCGCTCACTTCGGTTAGACCGAAGCGTTCTGAAGGGAAGCGAGAGATTACAAACCCATCTCGGTGAGACCGAGATCCCTATCGGTGAGACCAATTTGCCTAGGGTTTGTGGCAGTGGCTATGACATTTGAACTCGATGGCGCCGGATAGAAAAAATCGGTAGGACCATTTTTGACTTTAGGTTTAGGTCATATGTGGATGTGAGAAAGTAGTTGAGGGTTTTTGGAGCATATCACTAAGCACTTGAAGCAAGAGGCTCATTAAGCAACACCTCATCCCTCCTTGATAGTATTGGCTTTTCCTATAGACTCAATGTGATCTTGGATCACTAAAATGTACTCCCTCCGTCCGGAATACTTGTCATCAAAATGAATAAAAAGAGGTGTATCTAGAACTTAAATATGTCTAGATACATCCCCTTTTATTCATTTTGATGACAAGTATTTCCGGACGGAGGGAGTAAAATGTAGAGTCTTGAGCTTTTGAGCTTGAGCCAATCCTTTGTCCTTAGTATTTTGAGGGATCCACTTTCATCATCCATGCCATGCCATTCATTGAGCTTTCCTAAAATATTTGTCTTGGAATAGCATTAGCTCAATGAGCTACGGATAGTTGCACTTTCAACCTCCCTGAGGGAGTCCCGGATTAGGGGGTGTCCGGATAGCCGAACTATCACCGTTAGCCGGACTCCTGGACTATGAAGATACAAGATTGAAGACTTCGTCCCGTGTCCGGATGGGACTTTCCTTGGCGTGGAAGGCAAGCTTGGCGATACGGATATGTAGATCTCCTACCATTGTAACCGACTCTGTGTAACCCTAACCCTATCCGGTGTCTATATAAACCGGAGGGTTTTAGTCCGTGGGGCGAACAACAACCATACCATAGGCTAGCTTCTAGGGTTTAGCCTCTCGATCTCGTGGTAGATCTACTCTTGTACTACCCATATCATCAATATTAATCAAGCAGGAGTAGGGTATTACCTCCATCGAGAGGGCGAACCTGGGTAAAAACATCGTGTCCCTTGTCTCCTGTTACCATCCGCCTAGGCGCACAGTTGGGACCCCCTACCGAGATCCGCGGTTTTGACACCGACATTGGTGCTTTCATTGAGAGTTCCTGCGTGCCGTTGCCGTCGGGAAGGATGCCTCATCCGTCTTTAAAGGCGATACTATCGCCAAAGGAGCCTTGGCCCTTTGGTGGACTCTTGGCTAGGTGGTTTTCTTATAACCGCCAGTTCGCCATCAGCGCCGGCGATGACTTCTCGAGTCATTGAAACCAATCTTCACGTTAACTTCGGAACTTGCCGAGCAGTTAGATCGATCGAGCTCTCCTCCGTAAGCGAGCTCTTGGATCGCATCGCCATACAGGAGTCGCCACAGACTACGACCAGATCGGGCCTAAAACCGATCTGAGAGAGATCAACTCTCCCCAGGCTACCCATCATGTTGCTGTGATAAAGGAGCAATACGGCGATTCTTCTTCTATCTTAAGGACTAGCTACGTCCGGTTCGATCCCTCCATGCGGATTCCCTTGAGAGGGACGGATGTCGATCAAGCCACTGAACCAAAAGTCGGTGGCGGGTTGGATTCATTGGATAGCATTCAAAAATCCAAACTTCCAAGTTCAGAAACTTCTCGGCCCCTGAGTTTTAATTCGGACGGGGTTCCGGATCTAGTTCTACCCGCCCACCCAAACATTAGCGATCTATCCCGAATTCGGCAAGAGCCCGCTAAAACAGTACATCATTACTGGGCCAGATTCCTCCTGGTTATGGACAAGATAAATGACTGCCGAGAGGAGGACGCAATCTCACTTTTCTGCAATAATTGCACGGACAAGGGAATCCTAAACGCCACAAGTCGTCGCGAAATTACACGCTTTGCTGACTTGGTGACCATAGTACAAAAGTACTGTGCGATGGAGAGTGCTTGGAAAACCGAAAGTGAATTTTGGGATAATCCGGCCCCGAATACATCCCTAGTCCGAAATAAAAGGGTGCATCATTACCAAGCACCTAGATTAAACATCAAAAAACAAAAACCCCCTAAAGGGTACGTAACCGTACTGGAGGGTTGGCAAAACGGACCCTGCAAAATTCATAGCACAGAGGGCGCCACTCCAGCTCATAGCCTTCGAGCATGTTGGATACTACAGCAGGTGGCCAAAAGTGGCGAAGAGCTTCTAGCCTTAGAATCCCAGCCCAGCAACACCAGTACGGTATTAACAGTCTTCGAGACTTTCGCATCAAATAATATGCGGAAACGAACACTCCGCAATCTTGCCGAAGTCTACCAAGTAGCAACAATAATTCCATGGAGTGACATGGCTATTACCTTTAATGCCAGTGATGAACCCAAATTCCGAACAGCCCGAGCACTAGCCGCATTGGTTCTCAGTCCAATAGTGGACGGCTTTCGCCTTACTAAGGTATTCATGGATGGCGGCAGCGGACTAAACCTCATCTACGAGGAAACCCTCCTAAAAATGGAAATAGACTGGAACCGCATTGAGTGAAGCAGCACAACCTTTAGAGGAATAATCCCTAGCCGGAAGCATGTTGCACAGGAAAAATCACCTTTGGGCGTAGTGTTCGCTCGCCGGACAATTACAGGTCGAGGAGGTCACATTTCAAGTGGCCCGTTCAGCAGCGGATATCACGCTTTATTAGGCGAGAGGCATTCACAATTTTCAAGCTATACCCCACTATTGGTACATGAAGCTTAAAATGCCGGACCTAACGGAATCATCACTCTCGCTAGTGATCCGAACATAGCACTCGCGCCGAAAACAAGACAGCCGCACTAGCCCTCGAGGCACTATCCGAAGCCCTAGCGGCGAGGAACTCACTGCGATGCGCTCCACGGTGAACAGGGACAATGTGATACTTGATAAAAGATCCAAGTCCACCTCTTTTAAACCAGCGGATGAAATACTCAAATTCCAAGTCCACCCAGCGGACCTGCAAAGGCGGCCTCCATTGGGGCACAATTAAACCCTGATGTAGACGCGCGCTGCGAGAATTTCTACGAAAGCTGGGACATTTTGCGGCACCCTTGAGACATGCCAGAATCCCACATCGGCTGGCCGAGCACAGCCTAAATATCCTAAAAGGATTCAAGCCGATCAAACAGGCTCTTGGCGCTTTTGAACCCAAGAGGCAGGCCATGGGAGAGGAGCTAGCCAATCTTACGGAAGCCGATTCATCAGAGATATAAAACATCCGGGCTGGCTAGCAAATCTGGTGATGGTACCAAGAAGGATAAATCTGGCGCCTATGTGTTGATTTCAAAGACCTTAATAAGGCTTGCCCAAAGGATCCCTTCCCCTCCCTCGCATTGATCAAATTATCGGCCTACTGCAGGACACGACTCATTGTGCTTCCTCGACGCGTACTCGGCTACCACCAAATCAAGATGGCGGAGCAGACCAAGTAGCAACAGCATTCATCACTCCATCGGCCCATTCGCTTCAATACAATGCCCTTCGGGCTCAAAAGCGCGGCGCAACATATCAGCGCATGATTCGGACATGTCGGCAAACCATATCGGCAAAACAGTGGAAGCATATGTAGATGGCGTGGTCGTCAAACCCAAGCATGTCGAAACTCTAGTAGGCGACTTGAGGCTCACATTCGACAATCTCGAAAATATGACATTAAGCTCAATCCGGAAAAATCGTCTTGGCATTCCGGCGGAAAGCTCTGGGCTTCATTGTGTGCGGTAGAGGAATTGAAGCAAACCCAGCCAAGATCCGAGCTCTGTCACAATTGGATATTCAAAAGACCTCAAACAAACTGGATGCGTGGCGGCTCTAAGCCGCTTTATTTCCCGTTGGGAGAAAAGCGTTACCCTTTACCGCCTCCTCCGCGCACGAACACTTGAGTGGGCCGGATGCGCAATGACGGACTCGAAGAAATAAAAGCCATATTGGCAACAAATCCGGTCTGGCGCGCATAGCGTAGGCGAACCAATGCTATTATACATCGCGCAACACATCAAGTTGTCGCGTGGTGCTCGTCGTCGAGCGAAGTTTAAAGCGGATGGACACGGTTCCCTCTTCAAAACCGGTTTACTATGTGTCCCTTGTCCTAACTCCATGCAAGTCCGGTACCCACATTATCAAAAGATATCATACGTGGTGTTCATGGCATCCGGAAGCTGCGACACTACTTTCAAGAGTGTTCGATAGCGGTAGCCTCCGAAGTACCTCTTAACGACATTATAAACAACGCGACGCGACGGGCGGATTGCTAAATGGGCCATAGAGCTCCTTCCATTCGACATAACCTATAAGCCACGGCGAGCTATTGAGTCGCAGGTTTTGGCCGACCGTGGCGAATGGACGGCGAACTCCCTAAAAAGTACGGCGCATACTCAATTGGATCATGCACTTTGACGGCTCCAAAATGTTGGCGGCACGGGGGCTGGCATCGTCCTGACGTCCCCAACCAGGGACACAGTTCAATACGTCCTTCAGATAATGTATACGGACTCCAACAACGCAGCCAAATACGAGGCCCTTCTGCACGACCTCCGGATGGAAGTCTCCATGGGCATTAAACGCCTAGAGGTGCGCGGGCATTCGAACCTCGCGATATCTCAAATAAACGGAGACTTTGATGCCAAATATCCGAAAATGGCAGCGTACCGCAATGCGGTCCTAAAAATGTCAAGCCGCAGTTGAAGGGCTCGAATTTCATCATATAGCCGGGATAACAACCAGGCGGCGGACGTATTAGCGCGCATCGGTGCAAAAGCGCGATGCCGTTCCGCCCAACATCTTCTGGAGCGGCTGTTCAAGCCATCCGCATACTATGGGAAGGAGTCGGAAATAACAATCCGGACCCAACCGCCTTGCGACACGAACACTCTGACACAATCGGAGGCTCTGCCACCGAGATAACACCCTCCGCTCACGAAATAATGGCGGTTATCTCCCCATGGACGAAACCATTCCTAGCCTACCTAACTAGGCAGGAACTCCCGAACCAAAATGAGGCTCGCTGCATAGTACGGCGATCCAAAGCATATAAAGTCCATGAGGAGAGCTTTATAAGAAAAGCACAACAGAGTCCTTCAAAGGTGTATCTCCGAAGAGGAAGGGCGAAACCTCTGGCTGAAATTCATGCGGACTGGGTGGGCACCACGCCGCAGCCGGGCCCTTGTAAACAAGGCCTTCCGTACATTATTTTATTAGCCGACGGCCAGGCAGATCTTGCAAGATTTAGTCCAACGATCGTCGGTTGCCAGCTTTTGCTAACCAAAGCCACATGCCACCCACCGCCCTCAAAACTATACCCATCACTGGCCGTTCGTGGTGCAGGGGCTTGACATGGTTGGACCCCTTAAGGGAGGAACCCACAAGCAAAAATACCTATTGGTCATGGTGGATAAATTCACCAAATGGATAGAGGCCAAGCCTGTTAAAGCGGCGAATCCGGACGGTGATAGACTTCATATCGGGGTAGTGCACCGTTACGGTGTCCCCCATAGTATCATCACCGATAACGGCACCAACTTCACGGCCGGTGAGGTCAAATTATGGTGCAAAAACATGGGCATCAAGCTCGATTACGCCTTAGTCTATCACCCTCAATCCAACGGACAAGTCGGCGAGCAAGCGGTCTAATCATGGCGGCATTAAACCCGGACTAGTGCGGTCCCTCAAGGAATCTAACACGCCTTTGGGTTGAGGAGCTCGACTCCGTACTGGGGCTGCGGACCACGCCGAATCGTACTACGGATTCACACCATTTTTTATGGTGTGCGGTGCAAAAGCGAGTCTTGCCTGCGACATAATTCATGACTCACCTGCAGCGTGCGCATGTATGAAGAAAAGAAGCCGAGCTCGATTGGTAGGACAGTTTGGGCGCATTGGAGGAGGAGCTCGATGTGGCAAAAGCTCATTCCGCATTTTATCAACAGCAGGCTCGAAGATATCAAAGCAGGGAAATGCGGGCCAAAGCTTACAAGCGTTGGCGAACTAGTTCTCGCTGCCGGACAAGAAAAGGACAAACTCAAGCCCAAATGGGAAGGTCCCTTCATCATCGACCAGGTCTGACCGGCAGAGCATCTTGCTGCGAAGCGCATCGGATAAGCGACTCGAGCGAACCCATGGAACGCAGCCCGTCTCTGAAGATTCTCGCCTAAGCACCGGACTCGAGTTCGTCTCCTTCCTCCGTCCACATTTTCTATTTTTTGCTGTCTTTTATTTCTCTCCTTCCTCCTCCTTCTTCTTGAAGCCTTTAGAGGCTCGTTTGCGCTTTGTTTCGCACACACTTTACGCGCTGTCTGCGCTCATTATACTGGGGCTTCTTTAGCGAAGCTTATTTATCTGAGCTTTATGCCCAACACATGTGTCAAACTTCGCATTTACCTTTTGCTCACCATTATATGCATCGATATGACTTAAGTTTTGGCCAAGCTGGGTTGCTGGCTCTGTGCTTACCCCTCGTTCCCGATTGTTCGGCTAGGTGGTAAAGGAGCACCTCTGCGATTATTACTGCCGGGTCAGCGGATGTGTACCTCGGTGGGTGAAGCGAAAGCTAGTGTTCTTAAGGGAATATTGGTCGGTGAACTGAAAGATGATTTTAACTATCTATCCATCTGCCCCCAGATGATTTTCTGCTTTCTTAGCAGTTTGGACATGCACTTTAGGGCATGCCTCCCATCGAAAGGAACCTTTAACGGAACTATTCTCCCTGGAAGATGTTTCTTACTATCCATGTAATATAACATAACTAGTTGGGCACTTATGCGATACAGCAATAATGACCCCTCGCCTTGTCTCCATGCATGCCCGGTTCTTATATAACCGCGAGGGTATTCGGACACACTCCGGACTATTGGGTCCCGAGGTCGAGCGAAAAGGTCCGCTATGACAAGCGATCTACAATCCGGCTAGAAGACATTTTTCATGTCATATTCAATTACATAGTCAACTCGACTCATTGTATTCCTCCTCAATGCCATCTAATAGGCTATCTAATTTACAATCTTCTTTGGAAATACTTGGCGGCCAATTCTACTTGGCGTACACTAACTTTCTGAGGATCTCCTTCCCATCAGGCCCCACAGGTCCGACCTCTCCCATGTGGTTTGGGTCAGCCTTCATGTACCGTGTCTTTACCATGGCCCAGGCCTCCCTGGCGCCTTGACGGCAGGTCGATATCTTCCATAGTCGGAAGCGCCGCCGTGCTCCTTGAAACCGCTCTGCCAGCTCCCCAATGCCTTCGGGCAGGGAGATAGATCGCCACAAGGCCTGACCGACGCCTTTCATCACCTGCCGAACTTCGTTAAATGCGGACGCAGATTCGGGAAGAAGATCACCCGAAGAACTGGGCATCTCCTCCTCAGGACGACCTGTGAGCAAACCTACATACATGTTTATGTTAGTCGCCTTCCTCGCCGAACTCTTTCAAAGTTCGTTCAAGCACTTCTTGAAAATGCCGCGGCAAGCCGTCGATTCTCCTTCTGGTCGGACAAGCTGGGCACAAACATCCTTTAGTTCCTCACCCAGTTGGGTGTTGGCATCTTGGAGGTTATTTTTCTCCTGCCGCACCCTCGTAAGCACGCTCTCGCCAGCCTTTAGCTGGCGCAGGAGCTGTTGCTTGTCCGGATCTAGTCCGGCGCCATCTGCAATATTATTGTCAGATTTACACACCCGCCGCACTTCATAAACTATTTATCTTTTGAAGCATATATTACGGAGGGGTCTTTGTGGCTCCCCACAGGCGGCTAGTCTTGACCTCAAGTTGGGCATTGCATTCTTCAAGCTCCTGAGACAGTCGGGTATTCTTTTTTGTAAGATCCAGCATCACAAATGATCCTTAAATCAGTTATTCTAACTATTTTAAGTCTCGGGAGACTCTTGGCATATATAAGCATCAAATTTCCTCACCGTATGTCCTTTACATCTTTGCTCCGTAGCTCTGGCTAGACCATCTTGGCTGCACGGAGTGTGCATCTCCAATTGAATGCATTCAAGGCCTCTTGGGAGAATCATCGTCACGAAGAACTGTCCGTGGCGCCTGTGTGTCGGTGTACTAGAATAGGGGTACCCTAGTACCCGAACTTCGTCTGCAGACGATGGCAGCGCCTGACGGCGGGCCGGCCTGTTGGCCGCCAAGATCCTCAGCAGCTCCATGGAGCCATTCAAGAACAAAGTAGTCAAGACCCGGCAAGAGGAGCTTGCCGGGAAGGCCACCCAGCGCAAAGGAAACAAGGCCCGGCAAGAGGAGCTTGCCGGGAAGGCTAATGGCGCTAAAACTAAGCGCGACAAGGTTTCCGCCGCGGCAAGGCGCTTGCCGGGCGGGCGACCTCTCTTCATCTCCGCTCCGGCTCACCCGCCAGCGTGTCACCTGCAGGGCTCTCCCAGGGCAGCGTGTCGGGGCCTGTGCAGCCAGCGGAGAGTAGCGACAAGTAGGCGTGACAAGCCACTATTGTGGCGGACGGAGGCGCCTTAACGATCCCCTGTTACCTTTGTTCGGGCGATCGAGGCGGGCATTGATGACTCTTGTCCCTTGCCGTCGAGTTAGGTATAGGTTCTTGTACCTTTGTACATAGCAGTGTACCAACCTAGGTTATTACCATTATAACCTTGTCTACTTGCCATATGTGGTAACCCCTTGAGCCTATAAAAGGAGGGCCGGGGGCAACGTAGAGGGGGTTCGATTCGGCTGGGTTTCTAGTCTAGCTCCAGCTTAGTTCATCACACTCAAGTTAGGTCTTGTAGCCAGCATTGCTCCCTAGCAAGAACACAAGATAATCCACAAAGCAGCAGTAGGAGTATTATCTCTCCGGAGAGCTCCGAAGCTGGGTAAAAACCCTCTCGTGCGCATCGCCTCGACCCGCTCTTTGCGCGGTCTCCGCCCCCCTCCGAACCACAAAAGGGACCCTGGTCCCGTAGGTGCTCGTGGGGCATGATCAGCTCATCCCCCCGACACTGTGATTCATGGCGCTCTCCACCTTGGAGTTGGTGGGGGACAATCTGTCGGCATCCTCTGTCGGAGGAGCATCCAACGCACGCCTCGTGCTCGCCTCCGCTTCCGGACCCGGCTTTGGAGCCTGGCTGGCGGAGGTTCGATTGGAAACCTCTCCGGACTCGTCCGCGGCGCTCTTTTTCCTAAAAGAGCACCAGCGTTAATCGCCTTCGAGGAATCAATCACAGGAATATGGTGACACGCCATACCATTGCGGCGGAGTTTCGATCCGGACCGCACTTTTTTTTTCTTGGGCTGTACTACCCCTTGTTGGCTAGACGCCGCGGGCTCGGCCTCCTGCCTTGAAGGCACCCCCTGCGAAACACCATCAAATACGTGGTGATTAGAAATAATAAGCACGGATGGGTCATGGTATCCGGACTTGATCGCGGTTTACAGGAGGCGGAAATAATCCGGGGTAGTCGGCCGTAATGGCAACCAAAGCATTGTCGATGCTAAGTTGGTGGAACACCCCATCGATCAGCTCCACCTTTATATCTGGGTCCTCTTCGGAGGCTGGATCGAGGGACCGTTCTGGATTCTCGGGTTGTGGGGGCGGGCTGTGTATCTTCTCCACGGCCCAGCGCAGTTCCTGCGTAGAAACCATGAAATGAGATGTTTAACCACGGGAACATGGATCGGACAGGCCACAAAGATATTTGCTTACCCAACTTCGAGGATTATTTGAAGAAAACCCGCTCAGTGGATTGACGCGGAGAAAATCCTCCTCTTCCCCTTTGTACATGGCGGACAAGGTCTTCACCAGTTCGGTGACCGATCCCGGCCCTTTGCGCCATGGCGGGTGGCATCGTCCTCCCCGTTGAAGTCCCACATGGGGTGGCCCCTATATTGGAGCGGCTGCACTCCCCTCATAATGCAGATTGCCATGACTCGGTCATGGTCAATCTGCATGAGCCGATAATCTTATTCGGCTCATCAAGTAAAGGACGTCGAGTCATTTTCCCTCTGGGGGGCTCATGGCGCCAGCTTAGGCGCTTCTTCAGAGGAGCGTTGCTAAACTCCGGAAGGCCGATCCGAACAGGATCCGGCAGCGGGAAGTCCTCCATGTAAAACCATTCTGAAGGCCAGTATTTGGACGCCTTCTTCGGGGTTCCGGGTAGATATCCAGTCCCGGCGATGCGCCATAGTTCGGCTCCGCCCACTTCAGATATTGACCCCTCATGAGAACGGGGTACTAGGCAGAATAATCTCTTCCACAGCGCAAAATGAGCCTCGATGCCCAAGAACAGTTCGCACAGGGCCACGAAGCCCGCGATGTGCAAAATGGAGGCAGGCGTAAGGTGGTGCAGCTGGAGGCCGTAGAACTCCAAGAGCCCCCGGAGAAACGGATGGATTGGAAATCTGAGTCCTCTTACTAGATAAGAGACAAAGCATACCCGCTCTCCTTTAGAGGGATCGGGACACTCTCCGCTTGCTTTCCTCCCTTATAGGTGGCAAGTCCGGCTCGAACCGGAACCATGAAGGCGGGGAAGAAATCCCTTGGTTTGGAGTATAACTAGCTCGCTATGCGGGTGAGCATCTCTCCCAATTTCGGGCTGAAATTTGGGGCGCAAGAAGGAGGAGCAGCGTCGATTGCCCATGATGGAATGGGTCTTTGTCGAGGCGCTCGATGAAAGCTTCATGCGGGGGATGGTGTGACTCAGATCTAGATCCTCGTCCCTTTATAGGCGGCTCATTTGCGCAGCTAGGGGGTAAATGTAAAAATACCACTGGCTTTTCGCATTCATTCAAACACGTGGAAGATGGCCATTATTGGGTGTAGAAGCCAAGGGCGCAGCATTTATCGAAGCGGACACTATTTGACAAGTATATGGAATTTGGAGAAGAACCCGCCTCGCAATGCGAAGACAAACTACGGCCGGACTCATCGTCATTGAAGCCTGGTTAGGGGCTCTTGAGGAGTCCCGGATTAGGGGTGTCCGGATAGCGAACTATCACCGTTGGCGGACTCTGGACTATGAAGATACAAGATTGAAGACTTCGTCCCATGTCCGGATGGGACTTTCCTTGGCGTGGAAGGCAAGCTTGGCGTCTGGATATGTAGATCTCCTACCATTGTAACCGACTCGTGTAACTCTAACCCTATCCGGTGTCTATATAAACCGGAGGGTTTTAGTCCGTGGGGCGAACAACAATCATACCATAGGCTAGCTTCTAGGGTTTAGCCTTTACGATCTCGTGGTAGATCTACTCTTGTACTACCCATATCATCAATATTAATCAAGCGGGGTAGGGTATTACCTCCAACGAGAGGGCCGAACACTGGGTAAAACATCGTGTCCCTTGTCTCCTGTTACCATCCGCCTAGACGCACAGTTCGGGACCCCCTACCAGAGATCCGCCGGTTTTGACACCGACACTCCCCCTTTTTGGAAATTCATGACAACATATAGATCAAAGCTTCAATAAATGATAATAAGATTGAAAAACATCGTCGCTTTGAGAAGTATGTGATAAGCAAGAACTCTCCCTAAATTTGTGCATAGTTTAAGATTTGCTTTGGGCCGCAAATGCACAAGGAATTAGGCTCATAGGTTACTCTTCCATGTCACATACATCTTGGTGGAGCTCTCAAAATAATAAAGATTGAATAAATGCACTCATCACCAAGCAAAGTGAATGATCATATACGGATAAGTAAGATAATATCATCTAACAAGCATAAGTGTAGCTTATGATCAAATACATGATCATCAATGTCTCACAGATAATAGCATAGTATCTCAAGCAATCAAAAGCAAACAAAGTTCAACCAAGAAGACAAGAGAGAACAAAAGCAAACTCTCTCTCTCTCTCGAAGCCTATGATCTATACATTTTTCTCCCCCTTTGGCAACAAGTTACCAAAAAGTTCCTAGAAAATGCATAGTATTATATCGTCTCTCAGGCTTGGTCTTCAGTTGGTGGCGTAGAGATGGCTCCTTGGACAAAGACTTCAGTTGATGTGGATGGAGCTGAAGGAGTTGGTGGTGGAGCTGGTTGCACTGGAGCTGTAGATGGTGCAGATGAAGTGACTCTGGTATCTGTCACTGGCTCTGCAGCTGATCTCTGAGCTCGAGGCACTCTGGCAAATGCATCAGTAGTTGTCCTACCCTTCCTCTCCTGCATGTCATCCTAGCTGCTCCACAACTGGTGAACCTCGATTACTTTGACATCTAGATCATAGAATTTTGTTCCATGATTCTTTCCGAGGCTCTCCGGCTTTGAGTTAGGGTGGCCAACCCCTTCTCAATCCTCGAGTTGATGCTATCAAGTAACCAAGCTGGTCTGCTTGCTCTTCAAAAGTACAGATGCCTCCTCTTGAGTTGGCATCTTGGCAGCCTCTCTTTCTTTGCTTTCTCCTTCTTCTCTTGAGCTTGTCTTGATGATGGTTCATTCTCATTCATCACAACTTGATTGTCCTCAAAGTTTGGATAGAGAAAAAGTGTTCCTTATCCAACAAATACTTTCTGTGCCCATCTTTGAGTTAATCAACTCCTGAATTTGTGGGGCATATCCACAACTTCTCTTTTGGTCATTCTTTGTCCTCTTGATAGTCTCAACCATGAGGCTCATGACCTTGAATTTCTGTGGCACATCAAATATGTGTAGCAAATTAATTGCATGCCCTCTGATCATGTTGTGGTCACCGACTTGGGCAAAAGAGTGTGCCTTAGGATCCAGCTTGATCGTTGGCAGCAGCGAGAAGAAAATGGGTGACCCAAACTTGAAAGTCTCAAGAGCTTTATGCAGGATCTCCTTGTACATATGTGACATAGAATTGTGATCCATCTTTTCTTGGCATAAACGTCCAAGTCATCTCCACTCTCCTTTGGGGCATTGATCAGATTGGTCCATTCCTCAATAGTTGATTGGTATCTCGTGCCTTGGACATCAAACTATCCTGCCATCTGGATAGAAATGTGCGTGGAGTAGAATTGCATAATGAGCTCATCATTCCGGTTTGTGAGCTTCGCCCAACAAAGTCGCAACTCCACATGCCTTTGAAGCTGTCATACACTCTGGGTAATGTTCTTCATTCTCCTTTATGTAGGTCGGTCGACCCACCTCATATCACACACTATAGGCTTCTTGTCCAACAAGATTCTCTCATAGAAATCCTGTTGTTCCTTTGTGTGGAACACATAATCAACAGCAGTCCTTCTCACGGTGGCATATGGATCGACTCTCTCCATAGTCTCAACCCTGAGTCTCTCCTAATCTTCATGTTCTCAGCCACAGGATGAGCATCATTGTGATCAGGAATCCTGGGTTTGAGCTTCCTCGGGACTTGTCCTTCATCATCTTCCTCGGTGACAACATCGAGCCTTTGGGGCCTTGTTATTTTCAGCAGCAGATATGTTCCTGGTATTCCTCTTAGGTGCAGTCTTGGGCTTGGAGGCAGCTTTGGGTGCTTCTTTGGGCTTTGATGTTGCAGCCCCTGACTTTATAGCATCACCCATCAGCTTCTGTACCTTGGGTGCTGGTGCAACAACCTTTTCTTCTTCTTCTTCTTCTTCTTCTTCTTCTTCCATCATGGAAGGCTTTCCAATCACTCTGGCCATGGTCTTCTTGACCCTTTCCTTCCTTTTCTTTCCTTCTACAGCAGGCTCTTTGGGTTGGGATTCCAAAGATGTTTGAGTGGAGGCTTTGGCTTTAGACATGGGTTGTCTTCCTGTTGGCCTTTTGATCTTCAGCCCTGGCTTAACTGTAGCTGAGCTATACTCCTTCTTGAGCACTTTCTTCTTTGAAATGGCCTCATCTTCTACTACCACATAATCCTCATCCTCAGATTATGAGGTTCTCTTCTTCCTTGTCCTGGTGGCAGCTTTGGGCAAATTCCTGGGAGTGCTTCTGCTTCCCTCATCTGAGCTGCTAGAGGGACTAGTGCCCTCACTCATCTGAATCTGCTCCTCGGACTTGTTCTGGCTGTCACTTTGGTCTGACATGTTGCAAACACTGACTGCTGACCCTGTGAATAGTTATAGTAGAGATAGAGTGGATGAGCATCACAAAATGCAGAGATTTTTGCAAAAGAATGATTCAAAAACTTAGTTTTAGTTTTCCACAGAAAGCATTTCGGATCAACCGATTTTCAAACTCGGAGATACCGAAGCAGTTTTGGAACCTAAACTAGTGAACTCGGTCGAGACCGAGTCACGATTGTGGCACCGAGACTGCTAGGATTTCACAAAGTTCTAAAATCGGTCACATCGATTAGCAATTCTCGGTCGGACCGAGAGTTACTAGTGCAATGGCGTTAGCGAATCGGTGGGACGAGTTTTTCAACTCGGTGGGTCGAGATGGTTTCGTGAAACCTAACCTATCGAGGATATACCCAGCGGTGTAACCGGCGGAAGTATAACCCGGCGGACTTGGCGACTCACTAATGACCATACTGGTGGGCGACACACTAAGTGACCCGCCCGATCTGGCGGCTTATGGATGACACGGAAAGCGGATCGAGGAGCGACAAGACCCGGGGCCCAGGAGGCTCAAGGCCCGGAAGGCGGCTTACGTTATGATAGGCGGCTTAAGAGGAAAGGCGTGAGAATATCTCCCTTACAAGGAATCAAGACCGGACTTGTATCCGGCTTGTAGTAGAAGATAGGCTAGTCCTAATCCTATTTGGACTCCACATGTAACCCGCCCCTCAGACTTATATAAGGAGGGGCATGGCTCCCCAAAGAGGGACAAGCAACAAGAAACAATCTCTAGGGCTAGACACAAAGAGCCGGCTTACCGGCGACTCCCTCATGATCATAATGAGACCTAGCCACAAACAGCATGTAGGATTATTACCGGACGATGTTTCCCTGGGCCCGAAGCTGTCTAAACCCTTGTCTTGTGTTGCGTCTCTCGATTCCGCCCAACCCCTCTCAAGCTACCACATAGATGCGTTGGCCTCGCGACTAAGTCCTTACATTAGGACATCTGCCGTTACAAATCCATGACAGTTGGCGCCCACCTTGGGGCTCGCGCACGGTGGTGTTGAGTTCTTGGAGGGATATTTTCTAGGGTTCGAGAAGGTTGCAATTTTTCCGTTTCAAACCAGCGTGAAAAATTCACATCAGCTACGAGTTCATCAGTCAAGATTGACGAAAGGTTCTGCAGGGACGAGCAGGAGATTACAACTATTTTAGGATTACACCTGTGCACTATGGCGCTACCATAAGCCGCCGTGATCTACAGTTCCTGCTGCAGTTAAAACATCAGATGATTATTGCTCACGATGGGTCGCGCCGTGATCTAAAGTGTTTCATCAGGCGTTACGCTTTTTTCATGTTTCCATCAAGCCAAGCTACATCAGAATTGTACGTCACCGCTCGTCTCGTCGAAACCAACTCTGACCGGACGAGGAGTCAAAACCGGCTGGGTTGACCCACCGCGTCCCTCTGCTTTGAGCCGCCCTAACGGTTTCCGTGTCCATGACCACAAAGGAACTATTTAGCATGTCACGGATTTTGAGCAAGCCCATGAAAATCTACCATGTGAAACTACTAGTACAATACGGATCGGACTTTTGTTTCAGCCTACTATATTGAGCAAAGAGGATCACCAGTTAATAATGATTCTATTCACGCGGCCAGCAATCATTAATTGGAGGCCGGGTCGGTCTTTGAGTATGCCATTGTAGGAAACTGAGGCAGCTGGCAAGATATCAGCTGTGTTTTGTTTGAGCTGTCGATTCACCCAATACGGGTTACACGCATCGTCTGCTCGTACTGCTTGGCTTAGCGCATGTGTGGTCTCCAAACCAATCGGGCATATGCACCTGAATCAAGGATCAACAGTGCCTGTTCAACGGAAAGAACCAAAACCTGATGGACTCTGCCATGCTGTCGGCTGTTGTCGTGTCTCCTACCGGCTCATCGCGCGACCGGTTGCTGCTGCGCCCTCTGCCGGCTCGCACCACTGCACGCTTTGTTCACGCAACTTGCCCTACTCCACAACCAAATCGCTGCCTCTGATATGGTTAAACACCTCCGCCAAACCACCGGATCCGCTCGCGCCTTTCTCCGTGGCGGGTTATTCTTTCTACAAGCCTCCGCGCGCCCAAGTCCTCCAGTTTTCTGCGGCCTGCGAGCACCCCAGCTCTGCCAAGACGCCGATGCCTTCCAAAGTTTGCGTCCGCTGGCCGGTTTTTAAACGCCGCTTTAAGTCGGTCTTACCAAGTCGTCTGAATCCACTGCAGCTACAACAAACGGAGCAACAAAAGAGTTGCAGGGGTAATAGCCCGACTTAGTGAGGATGTTATGCCACGTCAAGTCACCAGAGGAACAAGCATAAAAATAGGGGCAGCTGCCTTGACCATAGTTGGAAAGAAAGAGGAAAAGAGAGAGACAGAATAACAGCCATGTACTCGCACGCAGGAAACATACACTAGCGGCACGGCCCCCAACAACCATTGACTTTCCAAAGCATATCACGTGAAAAGAGCTACCGCCTATTGCCATTTCAAGTGATGTGAGGCTATACTAGTCCATCGTCACTAGTATTCGTACTCCTCAAACCCTTCGATGCGTGTATGGATCATCTATCGAATGGACATGACGCACAGATCATCTACTGTCTAGATCATCATGTGACATCCATCCAAATTTATTTTATTAAACATATTGTTTTCATCAAAGAACAATTACTTCGGTCTGTATATTTTTATGTGCAGCAAAGGTGGTGTCATGTTGTGCCTATGAAGTGTACGTCAGCACCATCACGCACCGGCGTCTGCGCCCGTATACTAATGGAACATGTGTGCACAAGTCGCCGCCCGTGCAGCTTAATCTATATCAACCTGCCGGAGCCGCGTTGAGCCGCCCTTGCCGTTTTGAGCTGCCAGGATTACATTAAGTCATCGGTCTTCCTGAGCCACCGGAACTATATTGAGTCGCTGGTCTGCCTGGGCCACCGCTGTGGTGACAAATCAGGTGATTTCCATCCAAGTTTGTTTTTATTAACACATGTTGTTTTTTGTCAAAAAACAAGTTTATCTTTGCAAAGGTCTGCAATATTGTTTATGCAGGGCAATTATTTATACAAAAAATGATATTATACCACGGAGATGGAGGCGCGCCAACATCTTTTGGCACAGGTGGTCGTCGTTGCTCAACGGACTCCCGCACCGGCTTACAACGATGTGGCCGTCTCTCACGACCGCGCCGGCTTACAACGCCGTGGTCGTGTCTTGCGACCACGCCGGCTTACAACAAGGAGGACAACTTGCTCGTCCGCACCGGCTTACAATGTCACGGCCGGTTTTCTGTCTATGCCGCCTCAGATGTCGCGGTCGTCTTTACCGTCCGTCTCTCGTGGCCTGGTCTACATCAACACATCGAACCGCACATGTCTGCATGAGTTGTTTATTGTGTATGAGCAAGTCACTACTTGGGAAGCCCGGTTTTCTTCCGACAAATTGGAGGCAAATTATCATATATTATCAACCGCCGTCTGCACTGGATGGCTCAATGGATAGGTGCACAAGTCGCCGGCACTACGATTTGGTTAACTTCAAACAGCCAGTTGGAAGGAACCATTTGCCGAGTTGCTGACACGTTTCATACGGGATCATTTATAACCCACCGCAATCACCTCAACCTTCTGTGGATAATCACTAGCCTAACATATCAGGTGAAATCCATCCAATATATTTGATATTACATATTATTTTCTTAAAAAGAGCAATTATTTTGGTTTGCAAGTTGTCCCATGCAGGATTCAAACCGGTCTATATCACGGTTAATTATGGAGAATCTCAAGCCAACTCATCAAGTCGTCTTGAGACTCGGGGGCTACAATGATATGACTCGGCAAAACTAGCCGGTTTCAATGAATTCAAGAACTCTAGGTCATTAAAGGGAAAAATAACCCGGGCCCCAGAGATTACTGCTAGATCGATGAAAATTTAAAAGCTGTCAGAAGATTTCTGGCTCAAAATAAGGACTCTGGTTTAAAATCCGGTTCAAGAGACATCTTTCTCCCACAAAGCCTGAAGCTCTTAAATCCGGTTCAAAAGCGGCACTGAGGTAAATTGTCCCTCACAAATTTTGAAGCTCTCAAATCCGGTTCAAAATCCGGCTCAAGGTAAATTTGTCCTTCACAAATTTTTAAAGCTTTCAAATCCGGTTTAAAGTTCCGATTCAAAAAGAATTAATCTCTCGCAAGTTCGAGTTCTCAGAAAAATTAAAGGTTGCCAAAAAACTTGCTGCCATGATGCGTGGTTCAAACTTGGGTATCCTGCCTTACGGCTTATCTTATTATGATCACTTGGGGGCTTCTTGCTCATCGAGCATAGCTATCAGTACCCTCTTGATCGGCACAATGCCAAAACTTATATGATCACTTGGGGGCTTCCTGTTCAAACATAGGCCGTATTCGAACCAAAGAGAACATAGCTGTCGATACCCTCTTGATCGGCATACTGCCAAACCCACTAGGGGGCTTCTTAAATCATATCTGAATCATAGCTTAACCCCTTTGGGTCTGACGTGGGTCATATTCGAACCAGCGTCATTAAACAACTCTTATGGTCACTTGGGGGCTTCCTGTTCAAACATAGGTCGTATTCGAACTGAAGAGAACATAGCTGTCGATACCCACTTGATCGGCATCGCCAAAGCCTTTGGGGCTATATGATCGTATTCAATCTTAGCTTAACCCCTTTGGAGCGGTTTCTTGATCGTATCCGAATCGAAGCCTCAAAAATTTTATTCTATCTCGGTAAAGTTTATTGTAGCCACAATTACTTAACTTGAGACCTTTTGGGATTATATCTCAAATGTATATAAGTGTTTTATGATTAACCCGGCTTGACTTTTCACTATAAGTCGCGACTTATGACAACCATCATTTATATGGAAGCATTGGCTTCTAAGGTTGAGTTATCACCCTTACTACACAGGTCATGTAAACCGCGGTACAAATTCAATATCACGGTGGTTATATGTGAGGTATTATGACCATACTGCGATAAACCGCCAAGGGTTCTTGTGATCTACTTGTGTGCGAGGATAAGACTACATTTGGGTGGTTACCGCCCTGGTTTTTGACGATAAGTCGCGAGGTATATGTTGTTTAAACTCTTTGCAGGATTTGCAGAAATATGACATATATATGATTAAGTTCAAGCTCATTACCAAAGTTGATGCTTCAAAATGATGATCCGTTCTGGATTTTTCTCAAAGGCTATAAGCCGCCGGGTTATAAAAAATTCCGGCTTACAATGGAGGCGTATTAAATCGCCATCGGCCAAGAGCCGCCGAGTATTTAAACTCCGGATTTACTTGTCAACCGATGAGGTATTCAAATCTTTAATAGCCAAAAACTGGCTGGATTTTCATGATGATATTGAATGATTGAGGTTTTCATACCGGATTATATTATTCAAATCTTTAATAGCCAACATGGCTGGATTCTTTTATGGTTATCAATAGCCAATATTATGATGGAGGTCTTCAAAGTCGCTTGGTATAATGGCTATTATTTTATTAATGGATATGATTTATTCTACAGAGCGAATAGTCCCGAGTCGCTGCAGCTTACGACCCGGCACTTGGGGCTAAATTATTCAAATTGAGGTTACATCAAATATGCAAGTCTCATGTCGTTGCAAGCATGCACCATGACACTTGGGGCTAGTGCAAAGTCATTTTGCTCACCTCATTGAAGACCCGACTCATCACATCGTAATGAGCCGCCCTTGGGGCTACCAATTGCTCCTATCAACAATTCAAGGTACACAAGTCTTAATCCATTATATTGAAAGGTCCACTACTCGAGTTGGTAGAGTACAAAACTCTTAACCTTATGGGCGTGGGTTCGAGCCCCATGGTGAGGGTTACATCATATGATATTACTATCAATGAAGTATATATAAAGTCCCAGCTCGATTATCTTACTAAGGCGGCCCTTGGGGACTTCATGTTCTTTGTTCAAGTCTACATGATCATATTTATGAAGTCCCTGCTCATTATTGCATAATGACCGGCCCTTGGGGCTACTTGGTTGAAATTTTACGAGCATAAGGCAATTACAAGTCCCGAGTTGTTGCAAGCATGACAACCCGGCACTTGGGGGCTACGTATGTGGAATATTCAGTTTTATGACTAATGATTGAGATGAATAACCCAGATTTCTTCAAGGTTGCAACACTTATATTATAACATTCCAAATTTATACATAGAGAATCATTGCATATCATATTTTTTTTTGCATTTTTGGCTCAATCCTAGAAATTCTACACAACTCAAGGACCCACGGAGAGAGTTGGGGATTTCGTTATTTTCATATATGAGTTTTCTCAAATTTTGAAAATAGGATCATTTGATTTTAATTATTTTATCTTCAATTATTTCTATTACTGAAATATGTGAGAGGGAATAAAATAACTTTCCCAAAATAAAGAAATAATGAGTATTTAATAATAAAATCAAATAAGATTTTATTTTGGAGTTTTTCGCCATTTTATTTGAAATTAGGAAAAATGTGTGTTTTTCAAAATTGCATTTAGGCCCCCAAATAAATGTTCATCTAGTCCGGCTTGATTTTAGAAGACGGGGAAAATTTATTTCGGGATTTTTGGAGTCCGTTTAGTATTTCTTTCGTTTGTTTTTCCGCGCAAAATTATTTATAAAAAAAAAAGAACCGCCTTACCGGGCCGTACCAGCGGGACTCGCATGGGGCAACCTTTTATATACCGCCCGCCCGCCGCCTCAGCCCATTAACCCGCCGCCCGAGCCACGCCCAGCCCACCGCCGCCACCGCGCCAAACCCTAACCTAACCTAGCCGCCGCCGCCGCCGCCGCCGCCGATCGCCGCCGCCTCGCTGGAGCCGCCCGCCCGCCGCCGTGACCCGCCGCCCGAGGTTCGCCGCCGCCTCGTTTTCCGCGCCTGTTTTTTTAATAAAAACCGATCGGTTTTTTTCGTTTTCGTCGGTTTTTTTTAGTTTCCATTTTTTATATAGATCGGTTTATTATTTTTGGTTGGTTAAATAGCGAGTGTTCGCTCGTTCGTTAGTTTTAACGAACGTCCGTTCGTTAACATGTTCGTCGTTTTTCTTTTTCTCGGATTTAATCCGCGATTTTTCTGATCGCGATTCCTGATCCGATTTGCGTTTTAGTATAACTTTTCGCTCGTTTATCGGAATCAGGCGATTCAAGCGCCTGGAATTTCGTCTCGAAACCCTCTTTCCGAATAACCAACTTAAACAAGTTTTTGCCTCTGTAAAATTTGACTTATATCCAGATTAGTTAAACGGAGCTGTTTTCTTTCGTCGTTTGACTTTCGTTGCTTTGTTTGATTTAATTCTTTTTGCAAAACCGGAGTTCTTAAGATGAACTTTCTAGTTAGATCTTTTGTCTGAGTTTTATCTGTGCATTAGATGAGTACTTATTGTATGCTTGTTTGTTCATCTGCGATAGAATACCCGGAGTGCGCCGCCTGTTACTTCGAGTCTCTAGGTTTCGCGGATCATCAGCAAGGCAAGTAACACTTTGATCATACTCTTTTATACTACCCAGTTTTATTGCATTAGATCAATCCTCAAACATTGCATGATTAGGATCTAATTAAATTGTGGGATGGGAAGTAGATGAGGTAGTACCTATTACCTGATTTATTCAAACCTTTGGGAGTTACTTCTCGTTTGCTTATTATGCCATGCTATGCTAGTAGGCGTGGATTGGGTGAGTGTATCCATGCGGATGTGAGATTGTTAAATTAATGGTTTATTTAAGGTGGCAACTTAAACACACATCCGGGTGGATTGAGGCACCTGGTTTCCATCGAGACTTGACTGTTTTTCTTGGACCGCCACCCGAGGCTCAAAGGGATCATGAGATTATTCATGCTAGAAACTTCTGTGTGCAGCCACATGCTACTATGGGCTCTAGCATAGTTGACTAAGTTGTGCGAACTCTTACGGGTAGACTAGCTGATGTAGGGGTTGTAGGTTGGTACGGTCTACCCACATGTAAGGTGCTAGCGCTTCTGAAAGACTATGTCTCGGTCATCCGTTTCTCAAACACCATGTAGTGTGAGAAATCAAACGGAGGAGATCGAGTCTTGTGGGGAAAAGTGCACAAACGTCTGCAGAGTGTATAAACTAATCATGATTAGCCGTGTCCCGGGTTATGGACATCTTGAGTATCTAGTACTTGGATTATCATGTGAATCTCATCATGTTACTCTAATTAATATTGTTGGGTTGTTAATGAGTACTTTTAATTGGGATTGAGGATGCTGTCAACCATTCTCAATGTTCAACAACCACCATGATAGTTAAATAAATTTATTCCTTTGCAGTAGGGAAAAATTGGCTTTACGCAAAAATTGTAACCATAGAGCTTTCCACCAGCCATATATGCATGTAGTATAGGCTTACTCTTTCATTGTTCTCTATGTGTTACTTTGCCAGCATATTCCATGTGCTGACCCGTTTTCAGGCTGCAACGTTTCATGTTGCAGATTTTCAGACGACGAGTAAGGTGCTTAGGTCGTGGTTCTATACTCAGTGATGCCGTTGGAGTTCATGGATTCGCTTATTCTTCCAAGCCTTCCGCTGTTATCGTTATTAGATGGCCTTAAGCCATATTTATTTTGTTAAGTTCTCTCTTGATACATTCGATGTAATAAGTGTGTGATTGCTACTCTGTTATAAATCCTTGATCTTGTGTGTGTCGGCATTCTTGATCTAGGGATGACACTTGAGCACGAGAGATCGAGACTATTTGAGGTCTGGTCGCTACAAAGATGGTATCAGAGCACACGCTGACTATAGGACACGACCATTAAGCTAAAGCCCTAGATCACTACTCTCTTCTCATTTCTAACTCCTCATCTTTTCTAATCTTTTAGGATGACGAAAGCGAGGATCAAGTTCACCCAGCCGGATGAAGATACACCCTTTGGACGACACCTGAAGGAAGTCACTAAGTACCTGAACATCGGAATACCAAGCTTCACCGGGACCTACAATTCCACTTTACCTGAAGGAGAGCACTAGAAGATTCAAGCTCAAGTTCCGGAAGGGCGTTTGCGCCGACCACGGAGCCCATAGAGTGTGTTTTCAATGCACCAACCTGGAGTGCAGGAAAGACCATGGCAGCTCACATAACCATGGGGCGCATTGGAGAAGTTTACAAAGAAGACCTCAAGGATACTATCTACCAGATTTGCGGTATTTGAGATGAACAATGGGAGATAGTTGGCACTAAGAAGGATCGATCCATTGCAGCTTTCTTCCAGAGTTAAATCAACACATTCGACGCCAGAGAACCGGATGTCTTGTGAGACATGATGGAGTTGAAGACAGCAAAAGCCAAGATTATCGAACTAGAAGGAGGCGAAGGCCACTCGCAAGGACTACATGGAGGAGATTGTAGCTCTAGTGAGACAAAGCGGCGATCTTAAGGAGAAGATTGAAGAACTCATGGGAAATTCAGCACCGGAGGAGAAGATGAAGATTGTACTGTCCCGAGAACTACATCATCATCGGCGACACGATTCGATCCTAGTGATGATGACTTCGAAGATGAAGTTGGAGCAGATATCATGGAGTCTTCACCGGAGCAGTTTTTCTAGTTGACCACCATAACAGTAGTAGATTCCCCCATTAAAAATTATTTTTAGTTCCAGCACTTTGTAAATGATAGATAGACCATTGTATGCCCTTGTTTGAATTGATTGGAGTGATATTGTGTGTTTTGTTTCATATGCATATGGGTAGTGTTTTCTCCCTAGACCTCATTCTATTCTTAACTCTTGTCTTTTTCTATAAACCCTCAGATGCCTCCGAGACGCGACCCCGGATTTGTTTTCCCGGCGGAGATCACTCAGTTGATTCAGCAGCAGAATGCCTTGATTCAAACATTGGTACAGAACCAAGGCAACAACAACAACAACAACAACCCACCGCCACCACCACCTGTTGACCATTTAACCCGTTTCTTAAGGCTGAATCCGCCGGTGTTTTACAGTAGCACCGAGCCGATTGTTGCAGATGATTGGCTCCGCAAAGTAGGGAGGGAGTTGACCACTGCAGGTTGTACGAATGGGGAAAAGGTGAAATTTGCCGCACATCAGCTTGAAGGACCCGCAGCGGCATGGTGGGAGAATTTTACAGCCACTTACCACAGACACTTTGTCACATGGGATCGATTTGACAAGCTTTCCGTACTTCCCATGTTTCAGCAGGAGCTATGGCCATGAAGAAGCGTGAGTTTCGCAACTTGCGCCAAGGAGGACAGACGGTTGGCGATATGTGGATGACTTTAGTAAGCTAGCACGTTATGCCCGGATAGCGTTGCTACTGACGCCGCAGCTAAGGAGAAGTTTCTAGAAGGACTGAATGATGAGCTGAGCATGCGGTTGATGGTAGCCACCTTCAATAACTACCACGAGTTAGTAGACCGTGCTCTTATGATTGAAGGGAAGCAGCAGCAGATTGACAATCGCAAGAGAAAGTATGGACATGGGAAGTATAACTCGGGAGCTCGTGAAACTTCGCTTTACCGAAGCCGGAGGACAATTTCAGCATACTCACGGAGGAGGTAGCTCGCACAACCATAATGGCACCAAGAATGGGAACGGGAATGGAGGAAGCAATGGACAAAACCGCACCAACCCGTCAACACCATCCAAGGTAGACCTGAGCCATATCACTTGTTTTAAGTGCCGTAAGACTGGGCATTATGCAAATGATTGTCCAAAAGCCCAAAATGGTAACGGCAATGGAAGCTCAGGCAAGAAGCCGAACCCTTTCAACAGGGGACAAGTAAACCACGTTACCGTGGAGGAGGTTCAAGCTCAGCCAGACGCAGTAATAGGTAAGTTTTTGGTTAAGACATTTACTGCAGTTGTTCTGTGTGATACTGGTGCATCGCATTCATACTAATCAAGGGGATTTGTGGATAAGTATAAATTACCAACCCAAGCCCTTAGGTCACCCATGCTAGTAACCTCACCCGGAGCAGAATATATGGCAAGTATATGGTGCGATCAACTGCCATTAAGGATTGGAAACTATGTATTTCCCTCGGACCTAATAGTTTGGAATCCCAAGGATTGGATGTGATATTAGGAATGGATTGGTTATCAAAGTACGGAGGGAATATTGATTGCGCTAGTAAGTCGATTTTGCTTACCACCCCAGAAGGAAGGAGAATCAAGTTTGTATCACGGCATGAGCCGAGGAGAGCACATGTAAATTCCTTAACAGGAGTTGTGCGGGAGGAAGTACCGATGGTAAGGATTACCGGACGTGTTTACGGAAGAGTTGCGGGCATGCCGCGGACGAGAGACATTGAATTTCTGATTGAACTACTGCCAGGCACTAGGCCGATATCTAAGAGACCGTATAGGATGCCATCCCGAGATTTGGAGGAAATTAAGAAGCAAATTAAGGATTTGCTGGATAAAGGTTTTATTCGCCCAAGTTCTTCGCCTTGGGGATCACCAGTACTTCTAGTGGAGAAGAAGGATGGATCTTTAAGAATGGTTGTTGATTATCGAGGATTGAATGAAGTGACCATTAAGAACAAATACCCGTTGCCGATGATCAACGACTTGTTTGACCAATTGCAAGGAGCTAAGGTATTTTCCAAGATCGATTTGCGATCAGGATACCATCAGTTGAAGAGTCGGGAGCGGGATATACCCAAGGCGGCTTTTACAACCCTGAATGCACGGGTTGTATGAGTATACCGTTATGTCATTTGGTCGACTAACGCCCAGCCTATTTTATGAACATGATGAACAAGGTGTTTATGGAATTTTTGGATAAGTTCGTCGTGCTATTCATTGACGATATCTTGGTCTACTCAAAGAATGAAGAAGAACATAAGGAGCATTTGCATTTGGTACTCGAGAAGCTCAGAGAACATCAGTTGTATGCCAAGTTCAGCAAGTGTGAGTTTTGGTTGAAGGAAGTTGGATTTCTCGGACATGTTATATCTGGAGAAGGTATAGCAGTAGACCCCACTAAACTTGCCACTTTGACAAACTGGGAAGCGCCAACAACAGTTGGAGAGATCCGGAGTTTCCTTGGACTCACAGGATACTACCGGAGATTCATTGAGAATTTCTCGAGGATTGAAAACCCATGACAGAATTATTGAAGAAGGATACCAAGTTTATTTGGACTGAGGAGTGTGAGGCTAGTTTCCAAGAGTTGAAGAAGCGTTTGGTTACCTCACCAGTATTAATCCTGCCAGACCAAAGCAAGGATTACGAAGTTTATTGCGACGCTTCACGTCGAGGACCTGGAGCAGTGCTTATGCAGGAGGGAAGAGTTGTTTCGTATGCTTCACGACAGCTGAAAGCTCACGAATTAAACTATGCCACGCATGATTTGGAGTTAGCAGCCGTAGTACATGCATTGAAAACATGGAGACATTTCCTCATTGGAAATCATTGTGAGGTGTATACGGATCACAAGAGTTTGAAGCACATCTTCACGCAGAAGGAGTTAAATCTCAGGCAGAGAAGATGGTTGGAGCTCATCAAGGATTATGATATGAGATTGCATTACCACCCCGGATGTCGGTGTACTAGAATAGGGGTACCCTAGTATCCCGAACTTGTGCACGGGCAGTTGTAGCACCCCGCGGCGGGGCTTGCCGCGGGGATCGCCTAGCTTCTCCGTGGTTCCTTTGGAGCCATTCAAGAACAAAGTATTTAAGTCAAAGAGACAAGGCCCCGACAAGAGGAGCTTGCCGGGAAGACCACTCGAGGCACCAAGAAGACAAGGCCCCGGCAAGAGGAGCTTGCCGGGAAGGCCCGATGAGCGACAAGCTTCCGGGCGCGACAAAACAACAACATGGCAAAGGCGCTTGCAGCAGGCAGTTACCTCTCTGTTCCTCCGCTCCGGCTCATCCATCAACGTGTCACCGTGGGATCTTTCGGTAGCGTGGCAAGAGGCTGTCGTCCGCGAGTCTTGTGATGGCGCCGACAAGATCGCCATCGTGGTAAGCGGTGGCGCCCCGACCGTCCTTTTACGCCTTTGTTTAGTCGACTTAGGCGGGCATTTAATGCCTTTGTCCCCTGCCGTCGGGGTTAGGTAAGATACCTTTGTACAAGTAGTTGTACCAACCGCAACTCATTTTCCGTTTTACCCTTGTCTACATTGCCACTGTCGGTGACCCCTTGAGCATATAAAAGGAGGCCCATGCATAGCGTAGAAGGGGTTCGACTCATTGAAACTAGAGAACTCCACGCTAGGTTTTGTAGCTCTCAACGCTCCCTAGCAAGAACACAATACAATCGGACAAGCAGCAGAGGAGTATTATCTCTCGGAGAGCTCGAAGCAGGGTAAACTGCTCGTGTGCCGCCTCGATCGCTCTTCGATGCGACCTCCGCCCCACACCGAACCAAAAGGGGCCTGGTCCGCCGGCCCCATAGGTGTTCGTGGGTACGATCAGCTTCCCCGACATCTTTGGCGCGCCAGGTAGGGGGCGTCGAGGCTGTGTGAACCTGATCCGGCGTTCACACGAGCAACATCTTCATCATCTTCATCGACATGCCACCGAAGAAGAAGGCTTCGGCGGCAGCAGAGCCGTCCGCGTCAAACCCACCACCACCGGAGCCGACGAGTGGTGGGGTAGACGCCGGCGGAAGAACGGGCGTTGACGAGGGAGCCCATGTTGCTACTAAGTCCAAGGACAAGGCGGCGCAAACCTCGGCATCCGACACGCACGCGTCCATCTCGAGGCCTTGAGACCGACAGCGTCATGGCGCTCGCAGCGCCATACGTTCGTTGGACCAAGATCGGGCTGGTGGATCCAGGGACGCTCAAGACCAGCATACGCGACAACAGGCTGGTGCGAGTGGGGCCCGGTCGCCTGGACGGGATACTGCTCCTTCTAACATATTTAGAAGTCCGAGCATATCCCGCTCCTCGCACCGTTCGCCAATGCCGCCCACCACTCAAGCGGAAGCTTTGGCGCGTGCTCAACTGCTCCTGGATTACCCTCCGACGGCGGACAAGGTCGACGAATGGAGGGCCACCATCCAGAGTCTCATCGGCTTTCACAACGGCGACACTCCGCGGCTACCAAGCACATCGCTGCCGCGGCAAGATGACAAGGCATGAGCCGGTGGCGACGAGACCTGTGGGGGTGCAACCACCATGCACTCTCCACCCCGAAGGCCAAGATCGCCGACTCGTCGGATCCACCTCGGCAATGACTCCACCGCATCGCCGGATCCACGAGCTCGTCGCGACCAGCGCCAAGTTCTTCCTGACGACAACAAGAGGATGCTCGAACTGCGATCGAGCGCCAAGAGAAGCGCGACGTCAATCCGACCAGCGCGTTGGGCCCTCCGTCGACATGCATGCGCCCGAAGAACCAGCGACTTGTCCGTCTGTGATAGGTTGCCCTGCGTTCACTCGTGAGCTGCAGCAAGTCGAGGGCCCAGCAAGAAAAATTTCAAGCCAGATGTACCGGGAAATACGATGGCAAGACGCGCTTTCCGTCGGAGTTCCTCAAAGCATCTACACTATTGCGGTGCAAGCTGCCGGGGACGAGGCGAAAAGATTCTAGCCAACTACTTCCCGCTGGTGCTCAAGCCCAATGTCAGATCTTGGCTCATGCACTTGCCGGACAACTCCATTTCCTCTTGGGCAGATTTGTGCCATCAGTTTGTCGGCGCCTTCACAGGCGGCCACAAGCCCCATGGCCAAGAGAGCGATCTTCACCTGCTCGCCCAGAAGGAAGGAGAACCCCTGCGCAAGTACATTCAGAGATTCAGCCGTGTGCAGCACAACATCCCAGAGTCCACCCTGCCACAGTAATCAGCGCGTTCCATCAGAACGTGCGCAACCGCAGAATGCGGGAGGAGATGGCGATGTGCAAAATCAAAGACGTCAGTGAACTGTATGCCCTGGCCGACAAGTGTGCACGCGCTGAAGAAGGGAGAAGACTCCCCGGAGAGAATGTAGAAGCAGCAGGATCTGATAGTGAGGAGATTGTCCTGGCAAGGAAGAGCCGGCGGCGGAATAACAGAAAGAAGAAAGGCAAAGACGTGCTAGTTGTCGAGCAGTCCGGCAACGGAGGCGGTGCCAAGAAAGCTAAGGTTGGTAGCTCCGGCAAGGAGGTTGCTGCGGGCGCCAACTGCCAGGCTATGGTGGTCGCCGACAAGCAGGACAACTCCAACAAGCAGTACTGCAAGATCCACCGCGCCAAGGGCCATGACCTCCAGAGCTGCAAGAAGGTCGAGCAGCTTGTTGAACAGCAAAAGGCTGAGTACGAGCGGCGCGACAAGGAGAAGGCCCAGGAAGGTGCAGCAGGAGTCAGCAAGAAACGCCCCGGTCGGGGGGGACGCCGTGGCAAGGCCAAGCAGCGGCAAGGAGATCGACCATCCCGAGGCCGCGACAAGGATGAAGATGATGACGAGGACGACGAAGACATGGATGATGACGAAGCCGATGAGCACGAGTTCCAGAAAGCCACAGAGGTCTTGTGCGTTGACGGCGGTGCTTCTCTGCATACTTCACACCGCCAGCTCAAGCAGTGGATGCGGGAAGTCAATGCAGCGGAACCATCCGTAGAATCGCGCAAGCCTCTGAAATGGTCCAGCACGCCTATCATCTTTGATATTGAGGATCACCCTGATCGCGTAACTGCGGTCGGGTGCTTGCCGATGTTGGTTTCACCAACTATCCGCAACCTCAAAGTCACTAAGATGCTAGTTGACGGTGGGGCTGGCTTGAACTTGATCTCCTCCGCGGTGCTCCAGAAGCTTCAGATCCCTGACAGCGAGCTCGAAGAAACCGGCACATTCCAAGGAATCAATCCGGGAAGGAGCAAGCCAAAGGGAAAGATCACGTTGCCGGTGACATTTGGCAGCGAATTAAACTTCAGGACTGAGAGGGTCACCTTTGACGTTGCTGATTTTCCATTACCTTACAATGGGATACTTGGTCGTCCAGCACTCGCCAAGTTCATGGCGGCCTCTCATTATGCATACAACTTGCTCAAGATGCCCGGCCCGATAAGTGTCATTTCTGTCCCCGGCGACAAGAGGGATGCTCTTATCTGCGCCGACAAGATCTACCGGGCAGCAGCAGCCGCAGCAGATCACAAGTCACTTGCCGCTGAAGCTCCCGGGGGGAAGAAGAAGACCAAGTCCGGCAAGAGCTCTGATGCCCACTCCGGCAAGCGCACCTCCTCGGAGTGCTGCGCTACCGTCGAGGACGCACCATCGAGCTCCACCGGCAAGTGTAAGAAGACGATGACAGCTCCAGAGACCAAGAAGGTGTCCGCCAAGGAGGACGGCACTGGTGGTACCTTCACCATCAGTGCCACGCTTGACCCTAAATAGGAAAGCGGCTTCGTTGCTTTCTGTGAGGCGATAACATCGACGTGTTTGCATGGCAACCGTCGACATCCCGGTGTTCCCTGTGAAGTAATTGAGCACCATCTCGCTGTCTGTCCTCATGCGCGACCCGTCAAGCGTAAAGTCGAGAAGCAGCGTTGGGCGCCAAGAATTCATAGCAGAGGAAATCAAGAAGTTGGAAGCAGCGGGCCTTGTTAGAGGAGTGCTCCATCCCACGTGGTTGGCCAACCTCAGAAGTTGTCGCGAAGGCAAACGTGAAATGGAGGCTTTGTATCGACTTTACCAATGTTAATAAAGCTTGTCCCAAAGACCCATTTCCTTGCCGCATCGACCAGATTGTTGACTCCACGGTTGGATGTGATTTGCTTTCATTTCTTGATGCATACTCCGGATACCATCGGATCTTCATGGCGAAGAGGATGAAGAAAACCGCATTCATCACCCCATGTGGCACATCTTTGTTTCATACGGATGCCTTCGGATTAAAGAATGCGGTTCAACATTTGCAAGAGTAGTCCATCGCGCTTTTGAGCCGCAAATACGAAATGTGGAAGCCTACATGGATGACATAGTGGTCAAGAGCAAGGACGAGGCGACCCTGATTCAAGATCTGGATGAAACCTTTGCAAATCTGCGCAAGATCAACCTCAAGCTCAACCCCGAGAAGTGCGTGATTTGGAGTCCCTTCCGGCAAGCTTCTCGGGTTTTCATGGTCTCAATTGGGAATTGAAGCCAATCCCGACAAGATCAAGGCCATTGAGCAGATTGAAGCACCAAAGCGCGTCAAGGATGTACGAAGACTTGCGGTTGCATAGCTGCTCTCAAAGAGGTTTATCTCTAGGTTCTGCTGAGCGCCTACCATTTTTCAAAATTTTGAAAAGGCAGGTCCAATGAAATGGACTCGAGCGGAGGCTCTGCTGCTGGACTTGAAGAGATACATCCTCCACTCCAAGATTTGTCGCACCTAAGCCACAAGAGAAGTTGCTGCTATATTTAGGCGACCAATCAAGTGGTTAGTGATGTGTTAGTAGCGGAGGCGGATGATGAGTCTGGCGACCATGGCAGAGGCATCCGGCGACAAGCGAGGGGCTTCACCGACAAGCTCTGGTCCCGACAAAGATGGATCTGCGGGAGGCGTGAGAGGATCTGTAAGAAAATGGTGCAGCGCCCAGTTTACTTTGTCGATTACCTTCTGCAGGGGGCTAGGTCAAGGTACTCCGGTGTGCAGAAATTGCTTTTCGGCCTTCTCATGGCCTCGAGAAAACTGCGCCATTACTTCCAAGCACATGAGATCACAGTCGTCACTCGTTTTACCCTGAAGAGGATACTGCAGAATCCAGAAGCAACAGGCAGGATTGTCGAGTGGGCGCTGGAACTGTCAAGCTTTGGTCTCAAGTTTGAGAGCACTTCAACTATCCAAAGCAGAGCATTGGCAGAGTTCATAGCAGAGTGGACGCCAACACAGGACGAAGAAATTCCAGAAACGAGCATCCCCGTCAAGGAAGCAAGCAAGGAGTGGCTTATGTACTTCGATGGTGCCTTCTCGCTGCAAGGCGCCGGTGCGGGCGTGCTACTTATCGCTCCCACCGAAGAACACCTCAAGTACATAGTCCAGATGCACTTTCCCAAGGAGCAAGCAACGAACGACACTGCGGAGTATGAAGGTTTGCTTGCCGGTCTCAGGATCGCAGCAGACCTTGGGATCAAGAAGCTCATTGTCAGGGGTGACTCACAGCTTGTCGTCCGCCAAGTGAACAAGAATTATCAGAGTCCATTGATGGAGGCTTATGTTGATGAAGTGAGGAAGCTAGAAGAGCACTTTGACGGCCTACAAATGGAATATATTCCAAGAGCTCAAAATGACATTGTTGATGGCCTGTCGAAGTGCGCCGCACTTAAGTTACACGTGGAACCAGGGATCTTCGTGCTCAAGCTGACTCAACCAACTGTAGCACCATCAACTGGACAGAGCAAGAAGAGGAAGTTGGTTTCGGTGACTACTTTCGGCAGAGCTCCACAAGCCGCCGCCAAAAGGTCCCCAAGATCAACACCGATATCGCTGAGGAGCAGTCTGCTCCGACAAGCCTAAGGGTTTGTTTCGTTGAAGCAGACGCTCCCGACAAGTTTTGCTCCGGCAAGCTTGCCGGGGATCATCAAGCTCCGGCTGAGCCACAGGTTCTCGCCGTAGAAGCGGATGTACCCGCAGAAGCAAATGTGCCTTTAGTCCTTGTTGTCGAGCCGCAAGCTCCAGCATGGGCACAGCAGATCGTCCATTTCCTTCAGACAGGAGAACTTCCCGAAGAGCAAGAAGAAGCGGAAAGAGTAGCCCGGCAGTCAAGTATGTACCAGTTTGTCGACAACATTCTGTACAGAAGAAGACTCAACAGTGTGAAATTGAAGTGTATTCATCGGGAAGATGGACAGAAGCTGTTGGCAGAGATACATGGAGGCATATGTGGTCACCACATTGGCACAAGAGCACTTGCCGGCAAAGCGTTCCGGCAAGGTTTCTTTTGGCCAACATCCCTCCAGGATGCAACTGCACAAGTAACCAAGTGTGAAGCGTGCCAGTTCCATTCCAAGCAAATACACCAGCCAGCTCAAGCTCTCCAGATGATCCCTTTATCCTGGCCATTTTTGGTCTGGGGGCTTTGAGTACTTGTACGTTGCAATCGATAAGTTCACAAAGTGGCCGGAAGTGGAAGCGGTGAGGAAGGTGAGCCACGATCGTGATCAAGTTCTTGGTCGATTGTTTGCCGTTTTGGGATTCGTAACAGGATCATCACCGACAACGGCACGCAATTCACGAGCCGCACCTTCATGCAGTACGTCCAAGATCTTGGCGCCAAGGTCTGTTTAACTTCTGTTGCTCATCCGAGAGGCAACGGTCAAGCAGAGAGGGAAAGCGCTGAAGTGCTGCGAGGACTCAAGACCAGAACTTTCGACGAGCTGCACAAGTGCGGAATAAACTGGATTGAGGAGCTGCGGTGGTTCTTTGGTCGATCAGACGACGCCAAATCGAGCCACCGGCGGACACCTTTCGCTCTAGTCTATGGGCAGAGGCAGTTCTCCCCACGGAACTCGTATACGGGTCACCTCGAGTGCTCGCTTATGATGAGCTCGAGCAAGAGCAGCTGTGACAAGATGACGCGCTGCTCCTTGAGGAGGACCGTCTTCAGGCCGCTGTACGAGCTGCTCGTTATCAGCAAGCTTTGCGCCGCTACCATAGCCGCAAAGTTAGTGCCAGAAGTCTCGAGGAAGGCGACCTTGTTCTTCGGCGCGTTCAGTCCGCCAAGAATTCCAACAAGTTGACGCCAAAGTGGGAAGACCCTTATCGGGTGAGACGAGTCACTAGGCCTAGCGCTATCCGCCTTGAGACCGAAGATGGCATTCCGGTGAGCAACTCCTGGAACATTGAGCATCTTCGTAAGTTTTATCCATAGGGCGCGGTTGCCGGAACCTGTTCCGGCAACCACCTTTTGTACAAGTCTTGCCCATGTTGCATGGAATCCTTTGTACAAAGCCGGGCGCAGACCCCGTGCATCAGTAAAGCTCATGTGCTCCGCACATCTTGTCAATTTCATGCTTTCTACTTTAGTCTGACACTTTGTGCAGCACCTATTCCGGTAAGCAATAAGGAGCCGCAAGGCTCCATATCTTTATTTTCTCTTCTTTCTCTTTCTCAAAGAAGAGAAGGTTCCCTCGCCCACAAGTTTGCCAGGGGGGAAGGAGAAGAAGATAATGCTGTGAACCAAGCATAGCTCGAGGAAATTTGGCCTTACCGGGAAGCAAACGACAGAAAAGCTAAGTTGCCAAAGTTTGAGCAGTCAGTTTTAAATTTTTAAGTTATCTTCCTCGAACGACCGTGCTTTGTATGGAAAACCTGTGCGCGAAGGAACCAACTCGTAGCTAGTTTGCGCCCTTACTTTGTTTCGAGTCCGCTCAACAACTTAAGTGAGCTGCAACTAGTCGCGAAAAGGTTGCTTGTCGGAGGCGGCACCGCCAGCAGGCTGCTGACGTTCCGCACTCAGAGCTCGCGGCAAGGGTGCCCGCGCCGACAAGTTCCCTAAAAGCGTAGGGCAGAAACATACAAATGAAGGACCCAAGTAAAGGAAATAACATAGCAATTACTAACTGAAATAGAGTTATATTACAAGATAGCTTGTCGCAGCTCTAATAAATTGTTCTCCTAACATGATCAGCGGCGACAAGGAAAAGATAAAACGGGCGACCTAATCTACGCGGTCGCCATCGACTCTCTTGATCCCGCTCACCCTGTCCACAATGGGTGCGATAAGGGCCTTGAGCGCTTCAACGTCAGCAGTCGGCGGCAAGGACTTGAGGACATTGGCGAAGCTAACGCCTGGATTGCGGAAGGCCACCTTCATCAGCACCTTCTGAAGAGCCCCTGCACAGATTTGACGCGACTCGTCGGCCAGCTGCTTTGGGATATCTTCCCGGAGCCGTTGGAGAGCCGTCACCACACCTTTGAAGAACAAGCTGAGCTTGGCGCTGGCTTGGAGATGCTCGTCGGAGGAGTACCCGAGATCCACCATCCCCAGCTCCATCAGCTCCTTGTCGATGGCGGCGGCAGTATTTACAAGACCCTCGGTCCAGTGCATCACGTTCTCTCTTAAGGTGTTCTGGGCGGTCGTGGCACTCGTCAGCAGCTCCTCGTCGGTCTTGATCTTCTCCAACAAGGCCACCTCCCGCACCTTGGCGCCGTCCAGCGTCTGCATCAAGGTTGTCAGCTTCACTCAAGATCTACCTTGGAGTCCTTGGCGGCGAGCTCTTTGCTCCTCTCGGCGAGGCGGCCTGCAGCTGCGCCAAGAGTGTAGGCGTCCTTCTCGCGCGTGTTTGGCGCTGCAAGATCCTCACCACTCTTACGGAGGTTGGCCTCCAGCTGCGTCTGCTCGTCTCCAACTCTTTCTTGGCGGCCTCGGCAGCTGCGGCGGCGTCTTTTGCTTCCTTGAGAGCTCCGCCAATTGATTGCTTTCGCTTGCAAGCTCTTCCTCATAGCTGTCAAGATTGATCTTCCGCTGCGCCAACTCGCCTTCTTGCGCAGACAGCTTCTCGGCAACAAGCCGCTGCTGCTCCTCGACCTCAGCCTTCTCAAGGATGAAGGCTGTGCGCTCCTCAGCGAGTTGCTCCCGCTCTTCCGCTACGCTCCGGAGAGCTTCTTGGTTGGCGCCCCGGAGCTCTTCTGCGTGCTTCTCCATGTCTGCTCCCGCCCTCGCGACAAGTGCTTCCCGGGATTCCAGCTTGGCTTGTCGGGCGCGGCTTCCGCAACAGCTGCTCCTCCTCAGACTCGCCGCTGCTGCTGCTTGGCGCGTCGACCAACGACAGCCCAGCGGAGGCGAGCAGCTCTTCGTCGAAGTCTCTCCTCGACCGGTGCCACAGGCTCGGCGCTGTGGGAGCTTGATGAACACCCCATCGCCAGCCTTCAAGTAGGCGCCGGGCTGGGGCTCCTCGGAGCCCTGGCGCTCTGTGGCAGCGGCGGAGGATCGGCGGTCGGTGTAGCGCCCGGCGCTCCTGCTGGCCTCGGAGTCGTCGATCTGATCGCGGACCCTCGCCCGGCTTCAAGGGCGGCAGCCTTGGCGGCCTCTTGACGGCGGGGCTCGTCGCGCCGTGTTCCTCCTCGGCGACAATGAGCGTCGTCGATATTGCCTTGGCGTCCTCCTCGCCGGCGACCTCAGTCTCCATCGGCTCGGCGGCGGATGGATCTGGCGACAAGAAAAAGAAAGAAAAGTCAAGCAAAATATCCAAAAAGAAGAATTGGAAGAAGAAGAACACAAGGGCAGCTTACAGGCAAGAGGCTTACCTGCGATGGGATCTGCAGCTGCAGTCCCAGCTATTGGAGGGTCGACGGTGCCATCTCTTGCCGGAGAGCCGTCCCTTGCGGAGAAGCCTCCCTTGCGGAGGCACTCCTTGCAGGGGATCTTCCCTTGGCGGCGTAGTTGAAGCAGATGGCATGTCGAGAGCGGCCTCGGGACACTCTGGCGGGGCTGCTCGCTCCTACACAAATCAACGATCGGATATCGGCAAACAAAAGAGCACCCATGCGCGCTAACATGAAAGTGAACCATATACTTACTGAGGGGCTGCTTTGTGGAAGGGTCGCTGGTCCGGGTAAGGAGGTCTCAGACGCGCCTCCGCTAGCTGCAGTGGGTTCGTCCTCGATGGCGATCACCGGGGTCTTGGCTCTCTTGAAGCTCTCTGGGCAAAGCGTCACGAAAAGGAAAGAGTTCAGGAATGAAGCAAGTAAGACACAAGACAAAGCAACAAATTGAAGAATTACAAGTACAGCGACAAGATCTTACTCTTCTTCTTCCTCGAGCTGGCGCGGAGAGGTCAATTCAGTTCACCTCCGGTGCACGATTTGGAAAGGTAGGCTCCCTCGGGACGCTTAGCGGGTGCAGGACTTGTGGTCCCGAAGGCCCGCTCCGGTTGCTTTGCGGGCGGCGTGAGGTGCACCAGCGGCAGCATGATGCTTGCCAGCGGTGGAGCAGCGTCCTTGGCGCGACGGCTGTTAGCCCGTCGCCACCCGCCACTTCCCGGCCTTGCGGAGGCGCCTTCTTGGTGGAGCTGTGGCTCACTTTCGCTGACAAGCTACTTGAAGGTGGGGAGGCGCCCCGGCAGGCCTCGCTCGGCTCAACCCGGGCTTGGCCTGCTCCTCCTCGCTGGGCAAGCTCCTCTCGATCGACAAGGCTTGCCGCCCTGCTGCCTCCGCCTCCTCCACGAGTAAATCCAAATTCGCCCGGCAAGCGGCAGCTGCTGCCGCCTCCTCAACCTCGTGGCAATGCGTTGCATCTCGTCATCGGTGGTGTCACGGGTGAGGCCCTTACGCTTTCGTCAGGCGGATTGGCACTTCTTCCAAGTTGTCGAAGAACTCGCGCATACGGCGTCATCAGCAGGCTCTTGCCAAGTTGGAGCGATTCCATGCGAGTCGCTGGCGGCATCATCGCACGGATGCGGTCGAGCGAAGAGTTGTTGCATAAAGGAACGACTCCCCTTGGTTGTTGGAAATATGCCCTAGAGGCAATAATAAAAGCATTATTATTATATTTCCTTGTTCATGATAATTGTCTTTTATTCATGCTATAACTGTATTATCGGAAATCGTAATACACGTGTGAATACATAGACTACAATCGTCCTAGTAAGCCTCTAGTTGACTAGCTCGTTGGTCAACAGATAGTCATGGTTTCGACTATGGACATCGATGTCATTGACAGCGGGATCACGTCATTAGGAGAATGGCGTGATGGACAAGACAATCCTAAGCATAGCACAAAGATCGTGTAGTTCGTTTTGCTAGAGCTTTTCCAATGTCAAGTATCTCTTCCTTAGACCATGAGATCGTGCAATTCCGGATACCGTAGGAGTGCTTTGGGTGTATCAAGCGTCCTGGCGTGGCTGGGTGACTATAAAGGTGCACTACGGTATCTCGAAAGTGACCATTGGGTTGACACGGATCGAGGCGGGATTTGTCACTCCGTATGACGGAGAGGTATCACTGGGCCCACTCGGTAATGCATCATCATAATGAGCTCAAAGTGACCAAGTGTGCAGTCACGGGATCATGCATTCTGATGCGAGTAAAGTGACTTGCCGATGCGAGACTAACGAGGTATTGGGATACCGACGATCGAGTCTCGGGCAAGTAACACACCGTCGACAAAGGGAATAGAATACGGGTTGCTTGAACCCTTGACATCGTGGTTCATCCGATGACAACATCGAGGAGCATGTAGGAGCCAACATGGGTATCCAGATCCCGCTGTTGGTTATTGACTTGAGGTAGTCTCGGTCATATCGCATGTCTCCCGAACCGTAGGGTCTACACTTAAGGTTCGGTGGCGCTAGGGTTAATAGGAAGACAAGTATGTGATTACGAATGTTGTTGAGTCCGGATGAGATCCCGGACGTCACGAGGAGTTCGGAATGGTCGGAGGTAAAGATTTATATATGGAAAGTGGTTAAGCGGACTCGGGAAGTTTGGTGGTATCGGTAAAATCTGGGGCCACGGGAGGTTCAGGAGGTCCACCGAGAGGCCACCTCTCCGGGGGCCACATGGGCTAAGTGGGAGGGAACCAGCCTGGTGGGCTGGGTGCGCCTCCCACCTGAGCCCATCGCCTAGGGTTTGGGGAGGAGGAAACCCTAAAGGCGCCCCTAGCTTGGGGGCAAGCCACCTCCTCCCTCCTCCTTGGCCGCCGCCCCTAGGGTTTGCCCTAGAGGGCGGCCCCCCTGACCCTCTCCTCCTATAAATAGAGGGGTGGGGGAGGGCTGCCAACACAGTTGTGGCGCAGCCCCTCCCTCCCAACACCTCTCTTTCTCCGCAAGCTTGGCGAAGCCCTGTGGGAGAACTACCGTACCACTGCACCACGCCGTCGTGCTGCCATTGGGATTGTCTTCTTCAACCTCTCCTTCTCTCTTGCTGGATCAAGGCGGAGGAGACGCCATCGTCCCGTCGTGTGTTGAACACGGAGGTGCTGTCCTTTCAGTACTTTGGTCATCGGTGATCGGAATCACGTTGGGAGCGTCTTCATCATCACCACTCTCAAGAACGCTTCGTATTCGATCTACAAGTGGTATGTAGATGCAAACTCTCTCTAGTTACTCGTTGCATGGTAGAACTCATAGATGGATCTTGGTGAAACCGTAGAAAAATTTTAATTTTCTGCAGCGTTCCCCAACGATGGCATCATGAGCTAGGTCTATCGTAGTTCTCTTTGCACGAGTAGAACACAATTTTGTTGTGGGCGTGGATCTTGTCAACTTACTTGCCGTTACTAGTTGTTTCTTGCTTCCGGCGGTATTGTGGGATGAAGCGGCCGGACCAACCTTACGTGCTCTTACGTGAGACCGGTTCCACCGACTAACATGCACTAGTTGCATAAGGTGGCTGGCGGGTGTCTGTCTCTCCTACTTTAGTGGGGCGGATTCGATGAACAGGGTCCTTATGAAGGGTAAATAGAAGTTGACAAGATCACGTTGTGGTTATTCGTAGGTAAGAAAGCGTTCTTGCTAGAACCCAATTGCAGCCACGTAAAAGATGCAACAACAATTAGAGGGCGTCTAACTTGTTTTTGCAGCAATTGTCATGTGACGTGATATGGCCAAGTTGTGATGAATGATGATATATTGTGATGTATGAGATCATGTTCTTGTAATAGGAATCACGACTTGCATGTCGATGAGTATGACAACGGCAGGAGCCATAGGAGTTGTCTTTATTTTTGTATGACCTGCGTGTCATTGAAGAGCGCCATGTAATTTACTTTACTTTATTGCTAAGCGCGTTAGCCATAGAAGTAGAAGTAGTCGTTGGCGTGACAACTTCATGGAGGCACGATGATGGAGATCATGATGATGGAGATCATGGTGTCATGCGGTGACAGGATGATCATGGAGCCCGAAGATGAAGATCAAAGGAGCTATATGATATTGGCCATATCATGTCACTACTTTATAATTGCATGTGATGTTTATTATGATTATACATCTTGTTTACTTAGAACGACGGTAGTAAATAAGATGATCCTTAGAACAATTTCAAGAAGTGTTCTCCCTAAGCGTGCACCGTTGCTACAGTTAAGTCGCTTCTAAGCACCACGTGTTGATCGGGTGTGATGGATTCTTACGTTCACATACAGCGGTGTAAGCAAGATTTACACACGAAACACTTAGGGTTAACTTGCGAGCCTAAGCATGTGAAGACATGGCCTCGGAACACGGAGACCGAAAGGTCGAACACGAGTCGTATGGAAGATACGATCAACATGAGAATGTTCACCGGCGAGACTAGTCCGTCTCACGTGTTGATCGGACACGGCCTAGTTGACTCGGATCGTGTAACACTTAGATGACTAGAGGATGTCTAATCTAAGTGGGAGTTCATTAATAATTTGATTAGATGAACTTAATTATCATGAACTTAGTCTAAAACTTTTGAATTATATGTCTTGTAGATCAAATGGCCAACGCTCATGTCAACTTGAACTTCAGCGCTCCTAGAAAACCAAGCTGAAAGATGGCGGCAGCAACTATACGGACTGGGTCCGAACACGAGATCATCCTCATAGCTGCCAGAAACAATCGTCCTAGAAGGACCGCTAGGTGAAGCTCCGTCTGAAGAACCAAGACATTATGAATGCTTGGCAGTCTCGTCTTGATGATTACTCCCTCGTTCGAGTGCGGCATGCTTTACACTTAGAACCGGGGCTCCAAAAGCGTTTTGAGCATCACGGAGCATATGAGATGTTCAAGAGCTGAAACTTGTTTTCCAAGCTCACGCCGGGTCGAGAGATATGACATCTCGACAAGTTCTATAGTTGTAAGATGGAGGAAAACAGTTACATCGGTGAGCACATTACGAAGATATGCAGGTTGCACAACCGTATGACCCAGCTGAATATTAACCTCCACGATGAGGCGGTCATTGTGAGAATCCTCGATCGCTCCCACCAAGCTACAAGAGCTTTGTGATGAACTACAACATGCAGGGATGGTAAAGACCATTCTGAAGTGTTCTCTATCTGAAGTCACCGAGGTTGAAATCAAGAAAGAACATCAAGTGTTGATGGTCAATAAGACCACTAAGTTCAAGAAGGGCAAGGGTAAGAAGAACTTCAAGAAGGACGGCAAGGAGATTGCCGCGCCCGCAAGCAAGTTGCGGGAAGAAGTCAAAGAATGGACCCAAGCACGAGGTGAGTGCTTTTATTGCAAGGGAAGGGTCCTTGAAGCGGAACTGCCCCAAGTACTTAGCGGATAAGAAGGCCGGCAACACCAAAGGTATATTTGATATACATGTAATTGATGTGTACCTTACGATGTCGTAGTAACTCCGGGTATTTGATACGGTGCCGTTGCTCATATTTGTAACTCACAGCAGGAGCTGCGGAATAAGCGGAGGCTGGCGAAGGGCGAGGTGACGATCGGCGTCGGGAATGGTTCAGTCGATGTGATCGCCGTCGGCACGCTACCTCTTCATTTACCCACGGATTAGTTATGAACCTTAATAATTGTTATTTGGTGCCAAGTTTGAGCATGAATATTGTATCGGATCTCGTTTAATGCGAGATGGCTACTCATTTAAATCCGAGAATAATGGTTGTTCTATTTATATGAGAGATATGTTTTATGGTCATGCTCCGATGGTCAATGGTTTATTCTTAATGAATCTCGGCGTAGTATTACACATGTTCATAGCGTGAATACCAAAAGATGTAAAGTTGATAACGATAGTCCCACATACTTGTGGCTTGCCGCCTTGGTCACATTGGTGTCAAGCGCATGAAGAAGCTCCATCTGATGGACTTTTGGAGTCTCTTGATTATGAATCATTTGACACATGCGAACCATGCCTCATGGGCAAGATGACCAAGACTCCATTCTCGGAACAATGGGCGAGCAACCAACTTGTTGGAAATCATACATACCGATGTGTGCGGTCCAATGGCGTTGAGGCTCATGGAGGATATCGTTATGTTCTCACTCTCACGGATGACTTGAGTAGATATGGGTATGTCTACTTGATGAAACACAAGTCTGAGACCTTTGAAAAGTTCAAGGAATTTCAGAATGAAGTAGAGAATCAACGTGACCGAAAGATAAAATTCTTACGATCGGATCGTGGAGGAGAATATTTAAGTCACAATTTGGTACACACTTAAGAAAATGTGGAATCGTTTCACAACTAACGCCGCTGGAACACCTCGGTAACGGTGTGTCCGAGCGTCGTGTCGCACTCTATTGGATATGGTGCGGTCTATGATGTCTCTTACCGATTTACCGCTATCATTTTGGGGATCGCTCTAGAGACAGCTACATTCACTTTAAATAGGGCACCGTCTAAATCCGTTGAGGCGACACCGTATGAATTATGGTTTGGGAAGAAACCTAAGCTATCGTTTCTAAAAGTTTGGGGATGCGATGCTTATGTCAAGAAACTTCAACTGAAAAGCTCGAACCCAAGTCGGAAAAATGCGTCTTCATAGGATACCCTAAGGAAACCTTTGGGTATACCTTCTACCTTAGATCGAAGGCAAGATCTTTGTTGCCGAGCGGAATCTTTACGGAAAAGGAGTTTCTCTCGAAAGAAGTAAGTGGGAGGAAAGTAGAACTTCGATGAAGTACTACCTCTTGAGCAGGAAAGTAGTGCAGCTCGGAAAATGTTCTGTGATGCCTACACCAACTCAAGAGGAAATTCATGATGATGATCAAGGTACTTGGATCAAGTTGCTCTTGAACCCAGAGGTCCACTAGGACACGTTCCGCACTGAGTGGTGCGGCAACCCTGTCACGGAAATCATGTTGTTAGACAACAATGAACCTTGAACTATGAAGAAGCAATGGCGGGCCCAGATTCCAACAAATGGCTAGAAGCCATGAAGTCCGAGATAGAATCCATGTATGAAAACAAAGTGTGGACTTTGGTGACTTGCCCGATGATCGGCGGCGATAGAAAACAAATGGATCTTTAAGAAGAAGGCGGACGCGGATGGTAATGTCACCATCTATAAAGCTCGACTTGTCGCTAAGGGTTATCGGCAAGTTCAAGGGATTGACTACGATGAGACTTTCTCTCCGTGGCGAAGCTTAAGTCCGTCCGAATCATGTTAGCAATTGCCGCATACTATGATTATGAGATATGGCGGATGGACGTCAAAACAGCGTTCCTTAACGGCTATCTTAAGGAAGAGCTGTATATGATACAGCCGAGAGGTTTTGTCGATCCTAAGAACGCTAACAAAGTATGCAAGCTCCAGCGATCCATTTATGGGCTGGTGCAAGCATCTCGGAGTTGGAACATTCGCTTTGATGAGATGATCAAAGCGTTTGGGTTTATCTTGATCTTATGGAGAAGCCTGCGTTTACAAGAAAGTGAGTGGGAGCTCTGTAGCATTTCTCATATTATATGTAGATGACATACTTTTGATGGGAAATGATATAGATTTCTTGGACAACATTAAGGCCTACTTGAATAAGTGTTTTTCAATGAAGGACCTTGGAGAAGCTGCTTATATATTAGGCATCAAGATCTATAGAGATAGATCGAGGCGCCTCATAGGTCTTTCACAAAGCACATACCTTGATAAGATTTTGAAGAAGTTCAAAATGGATCAGTCTAAGAAGGGTTCTTGCCTGTATTGCAAGGTGTGAGATTGAGCTCAGCTCAATGCCGACCACGACAAAAGATAAAGAAGAGATGAGTGTCATCCCTATGCCTCAGCCATAGGATCTATTATGTATGCCATCTGTGTACGGACCTGATGTAAACCTTGCCGTAAGTTTGGTAGGAAGGTACCAAAGTAATCCCGGCAAGGAACACTGGACAGCGGTCAAGAATATCCTGAAGTACACGAAAGGACAAAGGACATGTTTCGTTTATGGAGGTGACGAAGAGCTCGTCAGTAGCAGGTTACGTCGGCGCTAGCTTCGACACAGATCTGGATGACTCTAAGTCACAAACCGGATACGTGTATATGTTGAATGGTGGAGCGATGGCTGGTGCAGCTGCAAGCGAGCGTCGTGGCGGGATCTACATGTGAAGCGGAGTACATGGCAGCCTCGGAGGCAGCGCATGAAGCAATTTGGGTGAAGGGTTCATCACCGACCTAGGAGTCATACCCAATGCGTCGGGGCCGATCAAACTCTTCTGTGACAACACTGGAGCTATTGCCCTTGCCAAGGAGCCCAGGTTTCACAAGAAGACCAGGCACATCAAGCGTCGCTTCAACTCCATCCGTGAAAATGTTCGAATGGAGACATAGAAATTTGTAAAGTGCATACGGATCTGAATGTCGCAGATCCGTTGACTAAACCTCTTCATGGGCAAAACATGATCAACACCGAACTCTATGGGTGTTCGATTCATCACAATGTAAACTAGATTATTGACTCTAGTGCAAGTGGGAGACTGTTGGAAATATGCCCTAGAGGCAATAATAAAAGCATTATTATTATATTTCCTTGTTCATGATAATTGTCTTTTATTCATGCTATAACTGTATTATCCGGAAATCGTAATACACGTGTGAATACATAGACTACAATCGTCCCTAGTAAGCCTCTAGTTGACTAGCTCGTTGGTCAACAGATAGTCATGGTTTCGACTATGGACATCGATGTCATTGATAACGGGATCACGTCATTAGGAGAATGGCGTGATGGACAAGACAATCCTAAGCATAGCACAAAGATCGTGTAGTTCGTTTTGCTAGAGCTTTTCCAATGTCAAGTATCTCTTCCTTAGACCATGAGATCGTGCAATTCCGGATACCGTAGGAGTGCTTTGGGTGTATCAAGCGTCTGGCGTGGCGGGTGACTATAAAGGTGCACTACAGGTATCTCGAAAGTGACCATTGGGTTGACACGGATCGAGGCGGGATTTGTCACTCCGTATGACGGAGAGGTATCACTGGGCCCACTCGGTAATGCATCATCATAATGAGCTCAAAGTGACCAAGTGTCCGTCACGGGATCATGCATTGCGATACGAGTAAAGTGACTTGCCGATGCGAGACTAACGAGGTATTGGGATACCGACGATCGAGTCTCGGGCAAGTAACATACCGTCGACAAAGGGAATAGAATACGGGGTTGCTTGAACCCTTGACATCGTGGTTCATCCGATGACAACATCGAGGAGCATGTAGGAGCCAACATGGGTATCCAGATCCGCTGTTGGTTATTGACTTGAGGTAGTCTCGGTCATATGCGCATGTCTCCCGACCCGTAGGGTCTACACATAAGGTTCGGTGGCGCTAGGGTTAATAGGAAGACAAGTATGTGATCACGAATGTTGTTGAGTCCGGATGAGATCCCGGACGTCACGAGGAGTTCGGAATGGTCCGGAGGTAAAGATTTATATATGGAAAGTGGTTAAGCGGACTCGGGAAGTTTGGTGGTATCGGTAAAGTACTGGGGCCACGGGAGGTTCGGAGGTCCACGGGAGGGGCCACCTCTCCGGGGGCCACATGGGCTAAGTGGGAGGGAACCAGCCTGGTGGGCTGGGTGCGCCTCCCACCCAGGCCCATGCGCCTAGGGTTTGGGAGGAGGAAACCTAAAGGGGCGCCCTAGCTTGGGGGCAAGCCACCCTCCTCCCTCCTCCTTGGCCGCCGCCCCCCTAGGGTTTGCCCTAGAGGGCGGCCCCCTTGACCCTCTCCTCCTATAAATAGAGGGGTGGGGGAGGCTGCCAACACAGTTGTGGCGCAGCCCTCCCTCCCAACACCTCTCTTTCTCACGCAAGCTTGGCGAAGCCTGCTGGGAGAACTACCGTACCAGCTGCACCACGCCGTCGTGCTGCCATTGGGATTGTCTTCTTCAACCTCTCCTTCTCTCTTGCTGGATCAAGGCGGAGGAGACGCCATCGTCCGTGCACGTGTGTTGAACACGGAGGTGCTGTCCTTTCGATACTTTGGTCATCGGTGATCGGAATCACGTTGGGAACGTCTTCGTCATCACCACTCTCAAGAACGCTTCCGTATTCGATCTACAAGTGGTATGTAGATGCAAACTCTCTCTCGTTACTCGTTGCATGGTAGAACTCATAGATGGATCTTGGTGAAACCGTAGAAAAAATTTTAATTTTCTGCAACGTTCCCCAACATTGGTAACCTGAACCATTCGGGGTGGTCGGGGTCATGCTTGAACAGCTCTAGGAGCATCGCATCAACCTCCAAGACAGTAAAGTTGGAGTTGAGGCCCGGGCGCAGCCTCATGATGTCTGCCGCATTCTGAAACTCCCAAGCAGGTCTCCTCCTCTCCTGCAAGGGGGCGATGCGGCGGCGAAGGAAATCTGCGCCAACCGCGCCTACAGTGAGTCCGGCAAGCCTGAGGCGCAGGATCCGGGTAACGGCGATCCTCAATCTAGCATCCTCCGGCGCCAAGTTGCTCCAATCGTTGCCGCGCACTATTGGGGTTTGGCGCTGGGCGGTGAATGGCTGCAGGTTCTCCTCACGATCCGGCACGATCAACCCTCCACTCCTCCCACTTGCTACGGAGCTCTCCTTCCAGATAGGCCTCCTTCTTGCCGATTCTTGAGATCCAGGCGATCCCTCCGGCAAGAGGCTCTCCTCTCTCTACTCAAGGCATGAAGAAATGGCGGAAGAGGGCTACGTTTGGGTGGACTCCGACAAAGTTTTCACAGAGATGTGCGAAAACTGCCATGGTCAGGACAACATTGGGGGTGAAATCAAGGAGGCGAAACCCGTAGGTGTTCATGATATCGCAGAAGAATTCAGAGAAGGGCGGCAGAGCCTGCAATAGAAGAAGAAGCGCGAAGAAGGTACCCGCCGAGCCAATTACGATCGGCGCGGCGGTGAGAGTACCTTCGCGCGCGGATGCGCCGCGTCTCCGTCGACCGAAGAGGTAGTACCATTCCTCGGCTCCTTGGCGGCGGTGAGGGGGAAGATGCCCGCTCCTTCCGCAGTGCCGCGAGCCGCTGCGCCTCGGCCGACTTCACGCCCTTCCCCTTGTCGGCTTTCGGAGCCATGGCGAAGGTGGTGGGGGAGACCAGCGGCGTTGGTGATGCTGGTGGCGATGGGGAAGCGGGCGCTGCTCTCTGAACTAGGGAAGAGGAGGGAGCAGCGGTGGTTTCGAGATTAGACAGCAAATGGCGAGGTGGGCGAACCGCCTGTTTCCCCTGTTTATAAGGAGGAGAGGGCGGACGCCCGCTTTGCGAATAAAAAACCCCCCCACGATCTCTCCCACGACACCGCAGTCGATGCGTGCCGTTCGTGGGAGACGTGGTGGGTCCGGAGTGAGTTATGGCGTAACCAAAGCCGCGTGTGCCCGTGCCCTATTTTGGGCCTGGCCCAACAGCGCTCGGCACCGTGTATGGCCCAGGCCCGGGGGCTCCTGTCGGTGTACTAGAATAGGGGTACCCTAGTATCCCGAACTTGTGCACGGCAGTTAGTAGCACCTGGCCAGGCGGGCTTGCTGCTGGGATCGCCTAGCTCCTCCGTGGTTCCTTTGGAGCCATTCAAGAACAAAGTATTTAAGTCAAAGAGACAAGGCCCCGGCAAGAGGAGCTTGCTGGGAAGACCACTCGAGGCACCAAGAAGACAAGGCCCCGGCAAGAGGAGCTTGTCGGGAAGGCCCGGTGAGTGACAAGCTTCCGGGCGCGACAAGGCAACAACCGCTGCAAGGCGCTTGCGCGGCAGCTACTCTCCGTTCCTCCACTCCAGCTCATCCATCAATGTGTCGTAGTGGGATCTTTCGGTAGCAGCGCTGTGGCAAGTGTCGTCCGGCCCAGTCTTGGCGGCGGTAAGCGGCGCTGACAAGATCGCCATCGTGGCAAGCGGTGGCGTCCCTGACGGTCCTTTTCTGCACTGTTTAGTCGACATAGACGGGCATTTAATGCCTTTGTCCCCTGCCGTCAGGGTTAGGTAAGATGCACTGTACAAGTAGTTGTACCAACCGCAACTCATTTTCCGTTTTTACCCTTGTCTACATTGCCACCTGTCGGTGACCCCTTGAGCATATAAAAAGGAGGCCCATGCGCAACGTAGAAGGGATTGGACTCATTCGAAACTAGAGAACTCCCACGCTAGGTTTTGTAGCTCTCAACGCTCCCTAGCAAGAACACAATACAATCAGACAAGCAGCAGTAGGAGTATTATCTCTCCGGAGAGCTCCGAAGCTGGGTAAACTGCTCGTGTGCTTCGCCTCGATCTACTCTTCGTGCGACCTCTGCCCCCCACCGAACCAAAAGGGGCCCGGTCCGCCGGCCCCATAGGTGTTCGTGGGTACGATCAGCTTCGCCGACACCAGAAAGGCTAACGTGGTAGCAGACGCGTTGAGCCGTAATAGTCATGTTAACATCCTAATGACCGGAGGTTTACCAAAAGAATTAGCCGAGGAATTTCGGGAGCTATGTTTGGAAATAGTTTCGCGAGGCTATGTAGCAGCGTTGGAGATTCAATCTACTTTGATGGACAAAATCAGAGAAGCTCAAAGGATAGATAATGAAGTTGCTTCGATTAAGGAGAAGATGAGGAAGGGAAAAGCAAAGGGATTTCGTGAGGATGAGCACGATACCTTATGGTTTGAGGACCGCGTTTACGTACCATGTGATCCGGAGATTCGGAAGTTGATTTTGCAAGAGGCACATGATTCACCGTATTCGATCCACCCCGGAAATACCAAGATGTATTTGGATTTGAAGGATACTTTCTGGTGGACCGGAATGAAGAAAGATATCGCAGAGTATGTAGCAGTTTGTGATGTGTGTCAGAAAGTGAAAGCAGAACATCAGAAGCCAGCAGGATTGTTACAGCCATTGCCTATACCCGAATGGAAGTGGGATAAACTAGGCATGGATTTCATCACGGGATTGCCCAGGACCCGTTCAGGCTATGACTCGATTTGGGTTGTAGTCGATCGTTTGACGAAGGTAGCTCATTTCATTCCAGTAAAGACTACCTACAGCAGTGCCAAATTGGCTAAGATATACATGACAAGGATTGTATTCTTGCATGGAGTTCCGAGGAGTATCGTATCAGATAGAGGAACCCAATTCACCTCAAAGTTCTAGAAGCAGTTGCACGAAACTTTGGGAACCAGACTGGAGTTTAGCACAGCTTTTCATCCACAGACAGATGGACAAACAGAGAGAGTCAACCAGATCTTAGAGGATATGCTGAGAGCATGTGCTTTGGATTATGGATCAAGTTGGGATGACAACTTTCCCTATGCGGAGTTTTCTTATAACAACAGCTACCAAACCAGTTTGAAGATGGCACCTTTCGAAGCCTTGTACGGAAGGAGGTGCAGAACGCCGCTACTGTGGGATGAAGTTGGAGACCACCAGTTGTTTGGACCGGATTTGATTGAGGAGTCTGAACGGAAAGTAAAGTTGATTCGCGATAGGCTCAAGGTAGCCCAGTCAAGACAGAAGAGCTATGCAGATTCAAAACACAAGGAGACAGGATATGAAGCCGGAGACAGAGTTTATCTTCGAGTATCTCCGCTTCGAGGAGTTCAGCGTTTTGGTGTTAAAGGAAAATTAGCGCCATGTTTTGTGGGACCATACAAAGTTTTGGAGCGCATGGGAGAAGTTGCGTACAAGTTGGAATTACCCGAAGGATTGTCAGGTGTTCACGATGTGTTTCATGTTTCTCAGTTGAAGAAGTGTCATGCAGGGATGGCGGATATACCATCGAGAGATCTTTGTGCCACTAGAGGCGATTCAGTTGAATAACGATTTGACTTATGAGGAGAAACCAGTCAGGATTCTCGAGTTTGCCAGCCGAGTCACCCGCAGCAAGGTCATTAAGTTTTGCAAAGTTCAGTGGAGCCACCAAACCGAGGATGAAGCCACCTGGGAGCGAGAGGAAGATCTTCTTAAGGACCACCCTCACCTATTTTCTAGCCAACCCGAATCTCGAGAGCGAGATTCATCTTAAGGGGGTAGGTTTGAAACATCCCAAATTTTCAATTTGGAATGTTATACATAGAGCATCATTGCATATCATATTTTTTTTGTTGCATTTTTGCTCGATCCTAGAAATTCTACACAACTCAAGGACCCACAGAGAGAGTTGGGGATTTCGTTATTTTCATATTTGAGTTTTCTCAAATTTTGAAAATAGGATCATTTGATTTTAATTATTTTATCTTCAATTATTTCTACTACAGAAATATGAGAGAGGGAACAAAATGACTTTCCCAAAATAAAGAAATAATGAGGATTTAATAATAAAATCAAATAAGATTTTATTTTGGAGTTTTTCGCCATTTTATTTGAATTTTGGAAAAATGTGCGTTTTTCAAAATTGATTTAGGCCCCTAATAAATGTTCATCTAGTCCGGCTTGATTTTAGAAGCCGGGGAAATTTTATTTCGGGATTTTTGGAGTCCGTTTAGTATTTCTTTCATTTGTTTTTCTGCGCGAAACTATTTATAAAAAAAAAAACGAACCGCCTTACCGGGCCGTACCCGAGCGGGACTCTGCCCGGGGCAGCCTTTATATACTGCCCGCCCGCCGCCTTCACCCACCAACCCCCGCCCGAGCCGAGCCCGCCGCCCAGCACCACCGCCACCGTGCCAAACCCTAACCCTAACCCTAGCCGCCGCCACGACGCGCAAGACGCCGCCATGACAAGCCGCCGCCGCCGCCCGCCGCCAGACGCCGCCGCCTTGCCGGAGCCGCCCGCCGCCGCCGTGACCCGCCGCCCGAGGTTCGCCGCCGCCTCGTTTTCCGCGCCGTTTTTTTTAATAAAAACCGATCGGTTTTTTAGTTTTCGTCGGTTTTTTTTAGTTTCCGTTTTTTATATAGATCGGTTTATTATTTTCGGTTCGGTTAAATAGCGAGCGTTCGCTCGTTCGTTCGTTTTAATGAACGTGTTCGTCAGATTAGTTTTAGTTAACGAACGTCCGTTCGTTAACATGTTCGTCGTTTTTCTTTTTTTCGGATTTAATCCGCGATTTTTCTGATCGCGATTCCTTATCCGATTTTCGTTTTAGTATAACTTTTCGCTCGTTTATCGGAATCAGGCGATTAAAGTGCCTGGAGTTTCATATCGAAACCCTCTTTCCGAATAACCAACTTAAACAAGTTTTTGCCTCTGTAAAATTTGACTTAGATCCAGATTAGTAAAACAGAGTTGTTTTCTTTCGTCGTTTGACTTTCGTTGCTTCGTTTGATTTAATTCTTTTTGCAAAACCGGAGTTCTTAAGATGAACTTTCTGGTTAGATCTTTTGTCTGAGTTTTATCTGTGCATTAGATGAGTACTTTTGTATGCTTGTTTGTTTGTCTGCGATAGAATACCCGGAGTGCGCCGCCTGTTACTTCAAGTCTCTAGGTTTCGCGGATCATCAGCAAGGCAAGTAACACTTTGATCATACTCTTTTCTACTACCCAGTTTTATTGCATTAGATCAATCCTCAAACATTGCATGATTAGGATCTAATTAAATTATGGGATGGGAAGTAGATGAGGTAGTACCTATTACCTGATTTATATTCAAACCTTTGGGAGTTACTTCTACGTTTGCTTATTATGCCATGCTATGCTAGTAGACGTGGATTGGGTTAGTGTATCCATGCCAGATGTGAGATTGTTAAATTAATGGTTTATTTAATGTGGCAACTTAAACACACATATGGGTGGATTGAGGCACCTGGTTTCCATCAGGACTTGCCTGTTTTTCTTCGGACCGCCACCCAGGCTCAAAGGGATCATGAGATTATTCATGCTAGAAACTTCCGTGTGCAGCCACATGCTACTATGGGCTCTAGCATAGTTGACTAAGTTGTGCGAACTCTTGCGGGTAGACTAGCTGATGTAGGGGTTGTAGGTTGGTACGGTCAACCCACATGTAAGGTGCTAGCGCTTCTGAAAGACTATGTCTCGGTCATCCGTTTCTCAAACACCATGTAGTGCGAGAAATCAAACGGAGGAAATCGAGTCTTGTAGGGAAAAGTGCACAAACCTCTGCAGAGTGTATAAACTAATCATGGTTAGCCGTGTCCCCGGTTATGGACATCTTGAGTATCTAGTACTTGGATTATCATGTGAATCTCATCATGTTACTCTAATCAATATTGTTGGGTTGTTAAAGAGTACTTTTAATTGGGATTGAGGATGCCGTCAACCATTCTCAATGTTCAACAACCACCATGATAGTTAAATAAATTTATTCCTTTGCAGTAGGGAAAAATTGGCTTTACGCAAAAATTGTAACCATAGAGCTTTCCACCAGCCATATATGCATGTAGTATAGGCTTACTCTTTCATTGTTCTCTATGTGTTACTTTGCCAGCATATTCCATGTGCTGACCCGTTTTCGGGCTGCAACGTTTCATGTTGCAGACTTCTCAGACGACGAGTAAGGTGCTTAGGTCGTGGTTCTATACTCAGTGATGCCGTTGGAGTTGATGGACTCGCTTATTCTTCCAAGCCTTCCGCTGTTATCGTTATTAGATGGCCTTAAGCCATATTTATTTTGTTAAGTTCTCTCTTGAGAGATTCGACGTAATAAGTGTGTGATTGCTACTCTGTTATAAATCCTTCGAGTACTGTGTGGTGTCAGCATTACTGATCCAGGGATGACACTTGAGCACAAAGATCAGACTGTTTGAGGTCTGGTCGCTACATATGTGGAATATTCAGTTTTATGACTAATGATTGAGATGAATAACCCAGATTTCTTCAAGGTTGCAACACTTACATTGAAGCAAGTCTTAAGTTATCACTATGTTCTCCTCTTAAGACTTGGGGGCTACAGGTATTATGCATATAAAGAGGGAACATCTTCAAAATTCTCAGCTTTGAGTAAATCAGGAAGATCAATTACATGACCCGGTGTCAACAACAATTATGACTCGACATCATCAGTCTTTTATAACCTGGAGATTTTGGAAATTATAACTCGGCAAGATCTATATCTTTAAGTCGGTTGAAAATCAGATGAGTATTTCAAGTCCTATATTTTTTAAGCCGGCGCTTTGGAAGCCGACTCAAATGGATTGTTTACAATATTTCTTCTGCAAGCAAATTGATTGTGAAGTTGGTCTATTGACCCGGATTTTCTAGAAGAAGGAAATGACAAGGACTTAAGGATGTTCAGGTGCCGGTTTACAAGAATTCTTAACCCGGAGCACAACCTGTCAAATTTGTTCTTGTGTTTATTTTGCAGCATAAGTTTACCATGGATAAATCCAAGCTAAAACTTAGGGGCTAATGTCGGGGATATACCCCGCGGTGTAACCCGGCCGGACTTGGCGACTCACTAATGACCCGCCCTGACTGGACGACACACTAAGTGACCCGCCCGATCCTGGCGACTTATGGGTGACCTGGCAAGCGGATCAGAGGAGCGACAAGACCCGGGGGCCCAGGAGGCTCAAGGCCCAGAAGGCCGGCTTACGTTATGATAGGCCGGCTTAAGAGGAAAGGCATGAGGAATATCTCCCTTACAAGGAATCAAGACCCGGACTTGTATCCGGCTTGTAGTAGAAGATAGGCTAGTCCTAATCCTATTTGGACTCCACATGTAACCCGCCCCTCAGACTTATTTATGGAGGGGCAGGGCTCCCCAAAGAGGGACAAGAAACAAGAAACAATCTCTATGGCTAGACACAAAGATCCGGCTTACCGGCGACTCCCTCATGATCATAATGAGACCTACCCACAAACAACATGTAGGGTTATTACCGGATGATGTTTCCCGGGGCCCGAAGTTGTCTAACCCCTTGTCTTGTGTTGCGTCTCTCGATTCCGCCCAACCCCTATGAAGCTACCACATAGATGTGTTGGCCTCGCGACTAAGTCCTTACATTAGGACATCTGCCGTGACAAATCCACGACATAACCCTAAATTTTAAAATCGCATCTATTCTAAGGATTGTTTTGACTAGGTAGAGGTGTTTCAATCGTGGCAAGAATCATAATGAACACAATGTGCTGAGAATTAGACGAGGATAGCACTGTGATCGAGTTCATACCCTAGTTGGGTGATGAACTCGCTACGGCGGCAACGGCGGAGATGAAATCCGTTGACGGCGGCGGAGACCAGCGACAGGAGGCGGCTGGCGATGGAGTCGACGATCCGGAGACCTAGAAGGCAGAGCGAGCTATGCACGGGCGAAGAGGTTTGGAGAAAGTTTTCCAAAATTTTGCCCGTGTGAATATATAGTCCGACACTGTCGGTGTGACCTAGTGGAACAACTCGGTGGCATCGAGATGCATAACTGTTGACAGTTACAGCAACTCGGTGTGACCGAAAAGTTCAAATCGGTTGTACCGAGATTGAAAACATAGATCAACTTAGTGATCTCGGTATGACCAAAATGGAGGAATCGGTCAGACCGAAAATCACAAAGAAGTTTTGGAAGTTTAAGTCTATGATGAATCGGGGACTCCGAGTGCTCCTCACACAGAGTGGTTTGAATCTGACTTGATCAAATTTTGTGATGTAGCATGAATAGATTTTGAGACGAGAAAAGCATAGATAGCTAGAGAAGGTTCTTAGGCATTCTTGTCCATCCACTTGGCCAAAGAAAAAGAAACCAATCAATCAAAGCAACAAGTGGATGTCCTCGAATGAGTAAACTATGCATCCAACATGCTCACACAATAAAATGACAAATGAAATATGTGACAAAGCATGCACAACCAATTCTAGCATCTATCAAACAATTGGCGATGACTAGGTCATCTATATATGAGTATATTGACTTAGGAGTCAAATGAGAACATTTGATCATAGGTCATACTCATCGTTTAAGCTCAAGTGGGGTTACCACTTTTACATAATGCATTAATGTGTTCACATCATTAGAGTTGCTTTGACTCAATTCTTAGAGTTAAGCTCCCCCTAGATGTGAGATCCCCCCTTAGAGGGATGAACTAACCTTGGGTTTTGTCGATGATGACTTCATGTAGGTGTTGAAGATGTGGATGCTCAATGTTGATGTAGATCATTTGGAGCAATCCTTTAGAGTGAGTTGCACTTTCAATACCTACATGGGTTAGTCCCACAAGGAACAAACAAGAATATCCATAGACATAGAGTGATGCACACACAAGATGATGTCCATGAAAACATTAGGTTACCTTGTCCCTTGCCTTACCAACATGAGGGTTTTGTGACTCTTGAACTAGTGCAAGATATGGAAGTTGATTGCACTTGTCCTTGCCATAATGATATGAGTGAAGAATGTTGGCAGAGTCACCCTCAAGAACATTCTAGTTCTTCTTCTTCGGGATCCACATCATCTTGATGGGAATCCTTGGAGTTGTAGTTGTACTTGATGAAGTAGAACTTGACGTAGTCTTGGGAACCCACTTGACCAAGGCCTTAGGTGCTTCTTCAAATGCATCAATCTCCTCTTGAAGCTTGTCCTTGCCTTTGTTCTTGTGGTCTTGTGGTGTAAGATCATCTTGTGCTTGTGTTCCCTTGAAGGAAGTAGGATCATACTTCTCTTGTTGAGGAAAAAACTTCGTCTTGGGGTATTGATCTTCTTCCCACTCAACTCCATTGGCATTTAACTTTCGTTCGAAACCAACACCTTGATTCTTCCGGTGCCTTCCTTGCTTGCGTACAATTTCCTCGAATTGCTTACTCCCGGCAAGGCTCTTGTATACACCTTTCTCTATAATTCCCTTCAATAAGCTGTTTTCTTGCTCAATTGTAACTTGGCTAAGAGAATCATTAGTGGAATCAAGAGAACTACTAGAAGCAACAATATTGGATTTAGCATTATTATTGTTACTGCTAGAGGAAGAATCTTTCTTGTTCTTGTTACTAGACTTGACTTGAGGCATGTAAGTAGATAAGAGTAAACGCTTGGCAATGTAAGAAGAGATTTTCTTACGGAGATCATCATTGATTGCCTTTAAGAACTCATGCTCTTGCTCAAGATTGAGCTTTTCAAAGCGTAACTTCTCATGAGCCCTTAAAAGTTCTCGATGATCTTCGAAGATAGTTTCATGAGCTAACTTAAGAGTGTTTAGTTCTTTAGTTAGAAGCTCAATCTTCTCCTTATCATTGTCATTCATTTTATCTTGATTAGCATGATTAATTGACGTTGCATCATAGTATTCATCACTAGAGATTTCAATAAGTAAATCATCATCACCTAACAAGTCATCTTCATCACTATTAAAATCAACATACTCGGGGTGTGTTACCTTAGGACCTTTGGCCATGAAGCATCTTCCAATTCCTTCATTTGGTGAATCAAATATGTCGTAGGAGTTGGTTGACACATGTGCTAGACCGGCAACACCTTCATCTTGAGTATATTCGGAGTCGGAGTGATAGCTTCTCTCCGAGTGATTATCGGAGTCGGAGCCGGATACCAGTTCACCAACATGAGCTTGATGTCTTCGTTTTGTGTAGCTCTTTGATGACTTGTCCTTCCTTTCCGAATCCTTGCTTCTCCATGAGGGTCTTCGTTCATAACAATCATCTCTACTCCTTCTATCTCTTGGTGGTGATTCTTCTCTTCTACTTCTTCTTTTCGGAGAATCTTCACTTCTTTTGTAGGGTGCCGTACACTCATTGGAATAGTGTCCGGGTCTCCCACAATTGTAGCAATTGCGCTCTCGACTAGAAGATCTTTTGTCATTGTAGGAGCTTGACTTAGAGCTTCTTTCTTTGCTTCTACTCTTGTAGAATTTGTTGAAGTTCTTCACCATTAAGCTCAATTCTTCATTGAAGGTTTTTTCTCACTTGATGATGTGGGGGCTTCACATGAGGCTTTGTAAACACCACTTGACTTGTTGTGAAGTTCCTCCTTATCCTTGAGGGACATCTCATGAGCAACAATTCTTCCAATGACTTTCGTTGGCTTGAGATCTTTGTAATTTGGCATCATTTGGATCAATGTGCACACGGTATCATATTTTCCATCCAAAGCTCTTAGGATCTTCTTGATGATGAATCTGTCGGTCATCTCTTCACTTCCTAAGCCGGCAATCTCATTTGTGATAAGAGCAAGCCTAGAGTACATTTCAGCAAAACCTTCACCATCCTTCATTTTGAACTTGTCAAGCTGACTTTGGAGCACATCTAACTTGGATTCCTTGACGGAGTTGGTACCTTCATGCATATCAATCAAAGTATCCCAAATTTCCTTTGCATTCTCAAGACGGCTGATTTTGTTGAATTCTTCGGGGCACAAGCCATTGAAGAGGATATCACAAGCTTGAGCGCTGTATTGCAGCATCTTCAATTCATCCGCACTTGCTTCACGGTTCGGTTCTCTCCCATCAAATAATTCACCTTGCAAGCCAATACACACAATAGCCCAAACAGCGGGGTTATGTCCAAGAATATGCATTTTCATCTTATGCTTCCAACTAGCAAAATTAGTGCCATCAAAGTAAGGACCTCTACGGTGATAATTTCCCTCGCTAGACGCCATACTCTCCTAGGTTGTGAAACCAAGGCTATGACCACCAAAAGCTATGGAAATCAAAGCAAATGGAGACCAAAGCTCTGATACCACTTGTAGGACCTTCAAGTATGTCTAGAGGGGGGAGATTAGACTACTTGACCAATTAAAAACTTATCCTTCTCCCAATTTTAGACTTTGGCAGATTTTAGCTATCTTTGCACAAGTCAACCAATCTTCACACAATTCAAGCAAGCATGCAAAGAGTATATGAGCAGCGGAATTTAAAGCATGCAACTTGCAAGAATGTAAAGGGAAGGGTTTGGAGGATTCAAACGCAATTGGAGACATGGATGTTTTTGTCGTGGTTCCGATAGGTGGTGCTATCGTACATCCACATTGATGGAGACTTCAACCCACGAAGGGTAACGGTTGTGCGAGTCCACGGAGGGCTCCACCCATGAAGGGTTCACGAAGAAGAAACCTTGTCTATCCCACCATGGCCATCGCCCACGAAGGACTTGCCTCACTAGCGGTAGATCTTCACGAAGTAGGCGATCTCCTTGCCCTTACAAACTCCTTGGTTCATCTCCACAATCTTGTCGGAGGCTCCCAAGTGACACATAGCCAATCTAGGAGACACCACTCTCCAAGAAGTAACAAATGGTGTGTTGATGATGAACTCCTTGCTCTTGTGCTTCAAATGATAGCCCCCCCAACACTCAACTCTCTCTCATAGGATTTGGATCTAGTGGAAAGAAGATTTGAGTGGAAAGCAACTTGGGGAAGGCTAGAGATCAAGATTCATATGGTAGGAATGGAATATCTTGGCCTCAACACATGAGTAGGTGGTTCTCTCTCAGAACTGGTAAGTTGGAAGTTTAGGTTTGTTCTGATGGCTCTCTCCACGAATAAAGAGGAGGTGGAGGGGTATATATAGCCTTCACACAAAATCTAACCGTTACACACAATTTACCAAACTCGGTAGGACCAAATCAACAATCTCGGTCGAACCGATTCAGTAAACCTAGTGACCATTAGTGATTTCGGTGGGACCGACATGCAACTCGGTAGGACCGATATGGTTAGGGTTAGGGCATAACGTAATCTCGGTGAGACCGATTACACAAACTCGGTGAGACCGATTTTGATAACTAGCTAACCAGAGAGTTGGTCAGGTAAACTCGGTGGGACCGATTCGCTCTTTTCGGTGAGACCGAATGTTACGAAAGGGAAGCAGAGAGTTTACATTGCAATCTCGGTGGGACCGATCGCTCACTTCGGTTAGACCGAAACGTTACGAAGGGAAACAGAGAGATTACAATCCCATCTCGGTGAGACCGAGATCCCTATCGGTGAGACCGATTTGCCTAGGGTTTGTGGCAGTGGTTATGACATTTGAACTCGGTGGCGCCGGATAGAAAGAATCGGTAGGACCGTTTTTTACTTTAGGTTTAGGTCATATGTGGATGTGAGAAAGTAGTTGAGGGTTTTTGGAGGATATCACTAAGCACTTGAAGCAAGAGGCTCATTAAGCAACACCTCATCCCTCCTTGATAGTATTGGCTTTTCCTATAGACTCAATGTGATCTTGGATCACTAAAATGTAAAATGTAGAGTCTTGAGCTTTTGAGCTTGAGCCAATCCTTTGTCCTTAATATTTTGAGGGATCCACTTTCATCATCCATGCCATGCCATTCATTGAGCTTTCCTAAAATATTTGTCTTGGAATAGCATTAGCTCAATGAGCTATATGTTGTTATGAATTACCAAAACCACCTAGGGATAGTTGCACTTTCAACTAGCCACTATATTAGTGTATATTTGTACTATCGAATGGTGTTGCATTAGCATATAGACATATATAAAGTGTGGCACACTTACCCACATATATGCTCAAGAAAACTACTACCGGTTTTTCTAAATACTAGACGTTTGGGTACTTTAAATTGAACTGCGAAAACATCTTATATTAAGGAAAAGAGGGTGTAGAGTTCACTCAAATTATACCGGTAAAGCTAGTCACACTTTGTTAAAATTAATGTTCATTATGTTATCGGAGGAGGTATGTATGTTTGTATCTAATGCATGTCGATTACATACCTGACATCATGATGTAATGTTAAGTCATTTCCTTTTGTACAGTGTCACTGAATTGTGAAGGCAGTGATGGCATTTTATTTTAGTTGAACTGATCAAAATATGCTTAAAAGAAGAGGAAAGGTAAGGAATGGTTCAATTTTTCAGGAAAAACTATGCATGCCTTCCTGACATCAGCCGCTGTTGCCTTATTTATTCCTTCAAACAGGTGGTTAGAAACAGTCTTGCTACCTTTTCCCATTAAGAAATTGGAATGCTTATATTTGTGAGTCTATGCTTCAACTAGTGCAACTTTTATAGTAATCACAATTTCAATATCTATGCAAACACGGATGCTCGATTTTAGCGGAACTGCACAAAAAGTCCAAATGGTTCAACATTAGGACCATGTTTTCTTCCAAACCTTTATATCCAATTGGTGGCACTATGAGCTGTTCATTACAAAGGTACATGGTTTGCTACTATCTTGCTACTCTTTTTGTACTGTCATTAGATAGTAATACTAGTGGTTTGCATGTGAATTTATTGGCAGGGTGGACCTACATTGGAGGTGCAGGACAGGATTCAATGACTGGATGCTCAATTTCAGTTGTATCGATTTCACCTCTTCCATCAATGTGAACATGGATATCCTTGGTCTGATGAAGAATAGGCGCTATATTTCTGCGCTGAACCAGCAAATCAATTCAGTATGAAATTGTCCAGGGCAAAACATGACCATATCAAATTGTCCAGTGCAAAACATGACTGATGCTAAGCGGAAGAGACGTGTTTAAACCAAAAAATACAAAGTGGGATATGTGTTTACTAGCTGCTTGATATTTGTGTAGACAGGGATGTCTGCCCTTTGAAACAAAGTGACCACAATTTTGGTTGAACTGCATAAGAGAATAGTATAGTCACTACATGTAGTGCCATTTTAAAATAGACACAGAAAGATTGGATAGTCACTTCATGGACTGCAGAAAAGTAGTACTGTACTATTTATTGGCCAACACTAGGTGCTTCATTGCTTTGGTCTGATTATACAATGGGCATCATTTTGCCTAAGTTAAAGTTTGTATTCCGAAAATAGTCTCGCCGTGTGATCGAGAGAAGACCAAATCATATTGCAGTGGATGTTCCTCCATCATGTGTGGTTCATTCTTATGGTTCCAGCTGTTGGTGAAACCACTTACATTTGGAAGAGGAATTGTAGACTTCACAAATAAAAGTTTCTTTCACTATGTACTGAATGTTGGCCAGGAGAAGCATCCATGTTAGTAGGAACAACAGATGTTTTTTCTAGATATTTTCTTTTGGAGCTACATATTTGTATATGATCTATGAATCATTGAGATGCATTAACATGTAGATCTTATGTATGGGAATCGTACTAGTTGGTTTTGAATTTGGGCTACTAATGTGAACATATTACAATGCCAGGCATGTGAGTCTCGTGTGAACATTTCGAACGGATCAACTCTTACTACTGTGCACAACATGATCCTTATCTCTGTGTTCTCAGTGTTTACAAGTTACTAAGAATTCTTTATTTTTGTTCGCTCAGTGTTGACAAGTTACTGATCGATCACTAGCTAACCTACTAATGCGCTCCTGGCAGTTTTAGTTGCGACGCAAGATCCGAAGTGGCAGTTTTTTGAATAAAAATGCCTACCTCTGAAGAAACTGACAAGCTTCTCTGAAGAAAATGCCATGTGCAAATCTGAAGAAACAACCAGCAAAAACGTTCGCAAATGCCTTATCTCCCAGCGAACGTTCATCAGCTAATGCGATCCTACACGTACACCATCCGACCTACCCGATCCTACACGTACACTATCCGACCTACTCGATCCTACACGAATAAATAGCGGATCACGCACGTCCTACCTCCTTTCCGGTTTGCAGGGCTTAATTAAAAAATCTCACCAACAAATGTAGATGATGAGTGGTGGGATCATTTTTGACAAGGAGGGAGTACCTCATCTGGATAATTCGAGTGCACTCGTTTGACCGCCAGGCCGACGTGCGACCCAGCATGGAAGGGACACATCACTGACAGGACGGGACGACACAGTCATAATTTCAGTTTTTTCTAGTTTTCTACGGCAGGCTGACGCGCTAAGCCTTGCCTTCTTATGCATTGAATTCTGATGATCGCGATTACCATCACATTTTCCGTGACACGCTGGTTCGCCTACCTTCCGCCTATAATTATTGTTTCCCGGCCTTCTCCGGTGGCACCATCACCCAACTCGACCTACCCTCATAAGCCCCCACCAACCCGATGTCGGTCGCCACTTATCCTCGCTCTCGCCACGTCCGCCATGCCCCCGCCCGTCCGCGATAGGCGACGCCGGAGGCGCTCACTGCTGGAACTAGTGTTCGATTTTTCACCGGAAGGCAGACAGAGGGAGGAGGCATTCTATCGGTCTTATTATGGCAATGCAGAGTATGAGGAGTTGTTGGAGTGCGACCGCCTGACGGAGGAGCAGCGTATCACCGATTTGCGCCACCAGCGGGACATGGAGCAGCAGCGTACTGACGCTCTGAGTCGCAAGCAAAGCACCCGCAACTAGGCTGACAACGTGGAGGCCGGCGCCCGGCAAATAGCCCTGGAGGCTGTTGTGCACGCATGCATTCGCGACGGCGAATTTTACTACCAGCTCATCAAGTGGGTTTCCGGCTTAGAAGCCGAAGCTTCGATGGACCACGCCGGCATGGAAAGGGCCAATGCGCGTGCTACCTCTTGAGCATGCGTTGGTTTTCCCTTGAAGAGGAAAGGGTGATGCAGCAAAGTAGCGTAAGTATTTCCCTCAGTTTTTGAGAACCAAGGTATCAATCCAGTATGAGGCAACACGCAAGTCCCTCGTACCTACACAAAGAAATAAGAACCTTGCAACCAACGCGATAAAGGGGTTGTCAATCCCTTCACGGCCACTTGCAAAAGTGAGATCCGATAGAGATGATAAGCTAATTTTTTTGGTATTTTTATGATAAAGATTGAGAGTAAAGATTGCAAAATAAAATAGATTGGAAATTTATATGATGGAAAATAGACCCGGGGGCCATAGGTTTCACTAGTGGCTTCTCTCAAGATAGCATAAGTATTACGGTGGGTGAAAAAATTACTGTCGAGCAATTGATAGAAAAGTGCATAATTATGAGAATATCTAGGCATGATCATGTATATAGGCATCACGTCCGCAACAAGTAGACCGACTCCTGCCTGCATCTACTACTATTACTCCACACATTGACCGCTATCCAGCATGCATCTAGAGTATTAAGTTCATAAGAACAGAGTAACGCATTAGGTAAGATGACATGATGTAGAGGGATAAACTCAAGCAATATGATATAAACCCCATCTTTTTATCCTCGATGGCAACAATACAATACGTGTCGTTTCCCCTCATCCTTTGGGATCGAACAGCGCAAGATTGAACCCAAAGCTAAGCACTTCTCCCATTGCAAGAAAGATCAATCTAGTAGGCCAAACCAAACTGATAATTCGAAGAGACTTGCAAAGATAACCAATCATACATAAAAGAATTTAGAGAAGATTCAAATATTGTTCATAAGTAATCTTGATCATAAACCCACAATTCATCGGATCTCGACAAACACAACGCAAATAGATTTACATCAAATAGAACTCCAAGAAGATCGAGGAGAACTTTGTATTGAGATCCAAAGAGAGAGAAGAAGCCATCTAGCTAATAACTATGGACCCAAAGGTCTGTGGTAAACTACTCACACATCATCGGAGAGGCTATGGTGTCGATGTAGAAGCCCTCCGTGATCGGTGCCCCCTCCGATAGAGTGCCGGAAAAGGCCCCAAGATGGGATCTCACGGGTACAAAAGGTTGGGGCAGTGGAATTAGGTTTTCGCGGTGCTCCTGGATGGTTTCGGGGTATGTAGGTATATATAGGAGGAAGAAGTAGGTCGGTGAAGCCACGATGGGCCCATGAGGGTGGACGGCGTGCCCATGGGGGGTAGGCGTGCCCCCCTGCCTCGTGGCCTCCTCGTTGATTGCTTGACGTCCACTCCAAGTCCTCTGGATCATGTTTGTTCCAAAAATCACGCTCCCAAAGGTTTCATTCCGTTTGGACTCTGTTTGATATTCCTTTTCTGCGAAACATTGAAATAGGCAAAGAAACATCAATTTGCACCGGGCCTTGGGTTAATAGGTTAGTCCCAAAAATAATATAAAAGCATATAGTAAAGCCCATTAACATCCAAAACAGAATATATAACAGCATGGAGCAATCAAAAATTATAGATATGTTGGAGACGTATCAAGCATCCCCAAGCTTAATTCTTGCTCGTCCTCGAGTAGGTAAATGATAAAAACATAATGTTTGATGTGGAATGCTAGTTAGCACATTCTTCAATGTAATTTTCTTTATTGTGGCATGAATGTTCAGATCCAAAAATTCAAGATAAAAGTTTAATATTGACATAAAAATAATAATACTTCAAGCATACTAACCAAGAAATTATGTCTTCTCGAAATAACATAGCCAAAGAAAGCTTATCCCTACAAAATCATATAGTTTGGCCATGCTTCATTTTTGTCACACAAGAATGCTCTCATCTTGCACAACCCCGATAACAAGCCAAGCAATTGTTTCACACTTTAGTAATCTCAAACCTTTTTCAACTTTCACGCAATACATGAGCGTGAGCCATAGATATAGCACTATGGGTGGAATAGAATATAATGATGGGGGTTGTGTGGAGAAGACAAAAAAGGAGAAAGTCTCACATAGACGCGGCTAATCAACGGGCTAGGGAGATGCCTAGCAATTGATGTCAATGCAAGGAGTAGGGATTGCCATGCAACGGATGCATTAGAGCTATAAATGTATGAAAGCTCAACAAAAGAAACTAAGTGGGTGTGCATCCAACTTGCTTGCTCACGAAGACCTAGGGCATTTGAGTAAGCCCATTGTTGGAATATAGAAGCCAAGTTCTATAATGAAAAATTCCCACTAGTATATGAAAGTGACAAAACAAGAGACTCTCTATCATAAACATCATGGTGCTACTTTGAAGCACAAGTGTGGAAAAAGGATAGTAGCATTGTCCCTTTTTTTGGGCCTTCTCTTTTTTATTTATTTGGCCTTTCTGTTTTTTTATTTGGGACAATGCTCTATTAATAATGATCATCACACCTCTATTTATTTACAACTCAATGATTACAACTCGATACTAGAACAAAAGTATGACTCTATATGAATGCCTTCGGCGGTGTACCGGGAATGAATCAAGAGTGACATGTATGAAATAATATGCATGGTGGCTTTGCCACAAATACGATGTCAACTACATGATCATGCAAGGCAATATGACAATGATGAAGCGTGTCATAATAAACGGAACGGTGGAAAGTTGCATGGCAATATATCTCGGAATGGCTATGGAAATGCCATAATAGGTAGGTATGGTGGCTGTTTTGAGGAAAATATACGGAGGTTTATGTGTGATAGAGCGCATCGTATCACGGGGTTTGGATGCGCCGGCGAAGTTTGCACCAACTCTCAAGGTGAGAAAGGGCAATGCACCATACCGAAGAGGCTAGCAATGGTGGAAGGTTGAGTGTGCGTATAATCCATGGACTCAACATTAGTCTTAAAGAACTCATATACTTATTGCAAAAATCTACAAGTCATCAAAAACCAAGCACTACACGCATGCTCCTATGGGGATAGATTAGTAGGAAAAGACCATCGCTCGTCCCCGACCGCCACTCATAAGGATGACAATCAATGAACACCTCATGTTTCAAATTTGTTACACAACGTTCACCATACGTGCATGTTACGGGACTTGAAAACTTCAACAAAAGTATTTCTCAAATTCACAACTACTCAACTAGCACGACTTTAATATCACTATCTCCATATCTCAAAACAATCATCAAGTATCAAACTTCTCTTAGTATTCAACACACTTTAAAGTTTTTATCTTGGATGCCTATCATATTAGGACTAATTTTATAACCAAAGAAAATTACCATGCTGTTCTAAAAGGACTCTCAAACTAATATAAGTGAAGCATGAGAGATCAATTATTTCTATAAAACAGAACCACCGCCGTGCTCTAAAAGATATAAGTGAAGTACTAGAGCAAAATTGTTTAACTCAAAAGATATAAGTGAGGGATAAAGAGTATTCTAATAAATCCCAATTAATGTGTGTCTCCCCCAAATGGTGTGTACAGCAAGGATGATTGTGGGAAACTAAAAAGCAAAGACTCAAATCATACAAGACGCTACAAGCAAAACACATATCATGTGGTGAATAAAAATATAGCTCCAAGTAAAGTTACCGATGGACGAAGACAAAAGAGGGGATGCCTTCTGGGGCATCCCCAAGCATAGGATTTTTGGTGTCCTTAGATTTTACCTTGGGGTGCCTTGGGTATCCCCAAGCTTAGGCTCTTGCCACTCCTTGTTCCATAATCCATCAAATCCTTACCCAAAACTTGAAAACATCACAACACAAAACTTAACAGAAAATCTCGTGAGCTCCGTTAACGAAATAAAACAAACCACCAATTTAAAGTACTGTAATGAACTCATTGTTTATTTATATTGGTGTTAAAACTACTCTATTCCAACTTCTCTATAGTTCATAAACTCTATTACTAGCCATAGATTCATCAAAATAAGCAAACAACACATGAAAAACAGAATCTGTTAAAAACAGAACAGTCTGTACTAATCTGTATCAAACACAAACTGTTTGTAACTCAAAATTTCTACCAAAACAGGACGACCTATATAATTTGTTTATAGATCTACTGCAATTGGAATCAGTATTTTATCACGTTCTGGTGATTATTAACAATTGTTTCCGTGAGCAGAAAGTTTCTGATTTTTTTCAGCAAGATCAAATAACTATCATCTAAGAAGATCCTATATGTTTTACTTGGCACAAACACTAATTAAAACATAAAACCAAATCTAACCAGTGGCTAGATAAAAAAATTATTACTAAACAGAACCAAAAAGCAAGAAACAAAAATAAAATTGGGTTGCCTCCTAACAAGGGCAATCGTTTAACGCCCCTAGCTAGGCATAAAGGCAAGGATAGATCTAGGTATTGCCATCTTTGGCAGGCAATCCATAAGTAGATCTCATAATAGATTCCTAAGGTAATTTAATTTTATTTCTAGGAAAGTGTTCCATGCCTTTCCTTAACGGAAATTGGAATCTAATATTCCCTTCCTTCATATCAATAATTGCACCAATCGTTCTACGGAAAGGTCTACCAAGAATAATAGGACATGAAGGATTGCAATCTATATCAAGAACAATGAAATCTATGGGCACATAGTTCCTATTTCCAAAAATAAGAACATCATTAATTTTTCCCATAGGTTTCTTAATGGTGGAATCCGCAAGGTGCAAGTTTAAAGAACAATCATCAAATTCACGGAAACCTAGCAAATCACACAAAGTTTTTGGAATCATGGAAACACTAGCACCCAAATAACACAAAGCATAGCATTCGTGATCTTTAATTTTAATTTTAATAGTAGGTTCCCATTCATCATAAAGTTTTCTAGGGATAGAAACTTCCAATTCAAGCTTTTCTTCATAAGATTGCATTAAAGCATCAACGATTTGTTTAGTAAAAGCCTTATTTTGACTATAAGCATGCGGAGAATTTAGCACGTATTGTAACAAGGAAATACAATCTATTAAAGAACAATTATCATAATTAAATTCCGTGAAATCCAAAATAGTGGGTTCATTGCTATCTAAAGTTTTGACCTCTTCCATCCCACTTTTACCAAATTTTGCATCAAGATCTAAAAACTCTGAATTATTGGGACGCCTTTTAACTAGAGTTGACTCATCTCCAGTCCCATCATTATCAAGATTCATATTGCAAAACAAAGATTTAATAGGAGACACATCAATAACTTTTAGATCTTTATCCTTATTATCATGAAAACTAGAAGAACACACTTTCACAAAGCAATCTCTCTTAGCACGCATCCTAGCGGTTCTTTCTTTGCACTCATCAATGGAAATTCTCATGGCTTTGATAGACTCATTGATATCATGCTTGGGTGGAATAAATCTAAGTTTCAAAGAATCAACATCAAGAGAAATTCTATCCACGTTCCTAGCCAACTCATCAATCTTAGGCAAGTTTTCTTCAAGCAAAGCATTGAAATTATTTTGAGTAATCATAAATTCTTTAACACTAGTCTCAAAATCAGAGGGCATCTTATTAAAATTTCCATAAGAGTTGTTGTAGGAATTACCATAATTATTAGAGGAATTACTGGGATACGGCCTAGGGTTAAAATTTCCTCTATAAGCGTTGTTACCAAAATTGTTCCAACCAAAAAAATTCACATCCATAGATTCATTATTATTCTGAATCAAAGTGGACAAAGGCATATCATTGGGATCAGAAGAAACACTCTTATTAGCAAACAATTTCATAAGTTCATCCATCTTTCCACTCAAAACATTAATCTCTTCAATTGCATGCACCTTTTTACTAGTAGATCTTTCAGTGTGCCATTGAGAATAATTAACCATAATATTATCTAGGAGTTTAGTTGCTTCTCCTAAAGTGATTTCCATAAAAGTGCCTCCCGCGGCCGAATCTAAAAGATTTCTAGAAGCAAAATTCAATCCGGCATAAATTTTTTGTATAATCATCCATAAGTTCAAACCATGTGTAGGGCAATTACGTATCATTAATTTCATTATCTCCCAAGCTTGTGCAACATGTTCATGATCAAGTTGCTTAAAATTCATAATATCGTTTCTAAGAGAGATGATCTTAGCAGGAGGAAAATACTTAGAGATAAAAGCATCTTTGCACTTATTCCAAGAATCAATACTATTTTTGGGCAAAGACGAAAACCAAGTTTTAGCATGATCTCTAAGCGAAAAAGGAAATAGCTTCAATTTAACAATATCATTGTCCACATCTTTCTTCTATTGCATATCACATAAATTAACATAGCTATTTAGATGGGTAGCGGCATCTTCACTAGGAAGGCCGGCGAATTGATCTTTCATGACAAGATTCAGCAAAGCAGCATTAATTTCACAAGATTCAGCATCGGTAAAAGGAGCAATCGGAGTGCTAAGAAAATCATTGTTGTTGGTGTTGGCAAAGTCACAAAATTAGTATTATCTTGAGCCATCGCGACGAGCAAGCAATCCAACACACAAGCAAACAAGAAGCAAGCGAAAAGGAGGCGAACGTAAAAAGAGGGCGAATAAAACGGCAAGGGTGAAGTGGGGGAGAGGAAAACGAGAGCAAAATGGCAAATAATGTAATGCGAGGGATAAGAGTTTGTGATGGGTACTTGGTATGTCTTGACTTGTGCGTAGACTCCCCGGCAACGGCGCCAGAAATCCTTCTTGCTACCTCTTAAGCATGCGTTGGTTTTCCCTTGAATAGGAAAGGGTGATGCAGCAAAGTAGCATAAGTATTTCCCTCAGTTTTTGAGAACCAAGGTATCAATACAGTAGGAGACCACACGCAAGTCCCTCGTACCCACACAAATAAATAAGAACCTTGCAACCAACGCGATAAAGGGGTTGTCAATCCCTTCACTGCCACTTGCAAAAGTGAGATCTGATAAAGATAATAAGATAATATTTTTGGTATTTTTATGATAAAGATTGAAAGTAAAGATTGCCAAATAAAATATATTGGAAATTTATATGATGGAAAATAGACCCAGGGGCCATAGGTTTCACTAGTGGCTTCTCTCAAGATAGCATCAGTATTACGGTGGGTGAAAAAATTACTGTCGAGCAATTGATAGAAAGGTGCATAATTATGAGAATATCTAGGCATGATCGTGTATATAGGCATCATGTCCGCAACAAGTAGACCGACTCCTGCCTGCATCTACTACTATTACTCCACACATCGACCACTATCCAGCATGCATCTAGAGTATTAAGTTCATAAGAAAAGAGTAACACATTAGGTAAGATGACATGATGTAGAGGGATAAACTCAAGCAATATGATATAAACCCCATCTTTTTATCCTCGATGGCAACAATACAATACGTGTCGTTTCCCCTATTGTCACTGGGATCGAGCAACGCAATATTGAACCCAAAGCAAAGCACTTATCCCATTGCAAGAAAGATCAATCTAGTAGGCCAAACCAAACTGATAATTCGAAGAGACTTGCAAAGATAACCAATCATACATAAAAGAATTCAGAGAAGATTCAAATATTATTCATAGATAATCTTGATCATAAACCCACAATTCATCGGATCTCGACAAACACACCGCAAAAAGAGTTACATCGAATAGAACTCCAAGAAGATCGAGAAGAACTTTGTATTGAGATCCAAAGAGAGAGCAGAAGCCATCTAGCTAATAACGATGGACCCGAAGGTCTATGGTAAACTACTCATACATCATCGGAGAGGTTATGGTGTTGATGTAGAAGCCCTCCGTGATTGATTCCCCCTCCGGCAGAGCGCCGAAAAATTCCCCAAGATGGGATCTCACGGGTACAGAAGGTTGCGGTGGTGGAATTAGGTTTTCGTCGTGCTCCTGGATGGTTTCGGGGTACGTAGGTATATATAGGAGGAAGAAGTAGGTCGGTGTAGCCACGAGGGGCCTACGAGGGTGGAGGGCGCGCCCCACTGCCTCGTGGCCTCCTCGTTGATTGCTTGACGTCCACTCCAAGTCCTCTGGATCACGTTTGTTCCAAAAATCATGCTCCCGAAGGTTTCATTCCGTTTGGACTACGTTTGATATTCCTTTTCTGCGAAACACTGAAATAGGGAAAAGAACAACAATTTGCATTGGGCCTTGGGTTAATAGGTTAGTCCCAAAAATAATATAAAAGCGTATAATAAAGCCTATTAACATCCAAAACAGAATATATAATAGCATGGAGCAATCAAAAATTATAGATATGTTGGAGACGTATCAGCGCGTGAGCAACGCACCCTATCCCATCTTTGGCATGTCCGAGGCGAGGTGGATGACGCTGGTGCCGGCGTTTAGCGTGTACCGCAGATGGCGGCCGACATCGTGTAGTTAGTTAAGAGTAAGTTAGTACTTGTAGACTACTAGAGTATTAGTGGGAGTAGATAGTTAACTTGGCTATGATGGTTGTCAACGTGGAAGTTAAATACTCTATATCTGGATCAGACCTATTACATTGCTCTGAATGTTGAACTTTCTGTTTGAACGTATGGAATGGGCTGTTATTTTTTAAATGGGTTGTATTTGTCCGCCACAAGTTTAGAGGCTGACTTGTGGCCCTACCAGGTTGACACGTACACAATCAGGAGATGATTGTACGTGGAGAGGATGACAGCAGGGACCCACCAAGGTCATGGCAGTATGCAAGCAAGTGCCTCCTTATTTCAAGCCAATAAAAAAATGGCTCCTCCTAATGGATTTCTGACATCTGGGTCCCATGCCATTATCAACGTAGTCAATAAAAGAGAGAATTACTGTGAGCGGTGACACGAGGACCCAGCAGCTCGCCCAGTTATTTTTGTTTTGGGTTAATTTGATAAATGCCACTCCAAATCTGGTGATTCCGAGAAATTCCACTGCAATTTCCAAACTTTGAGAAATTCCATTTCATGCCATTTCCAGTGGCATTTTTCGAAGTCTAGAGTGGCGTTTTTCAAAGTTTGCAAAAATTGCAGTGGCGTTTTTCAAAGTTTGCAAAAATTGCAGTGGCGTTTTTCAAAGTTTGCAAAAATTACAGTGGCCTTTTTCAAAGTTTGCAAAAATTGCAGTGGCATTTTTCAAAGTTTGGAAATTGCAATGGCATTTTTATGAATCGCCATAATTGGAGTGACATTTATCTAATTTGTTTTTTGAGACGGAAGCAGGGTGTCTACTGGGCTGTGCGGGACACTCTGGCCTGTCTAGACAGCCTTTTCTTTTATGTTTACCACAGACCAGCCTAGTAGTTTTTTTTCTTTCTGAAAATGGCTAGCCTAGTTTTTTTGTGCTTTGTCAGGTAAGTCACTTTGTCAGGCTTGTTGGGCTTCAAAATTTTCAAGACGAGGAGAGCTTCATTCGGCTGGCCCAGAACATGACCTATCAGTAATGAGAAATGGGCTGTACATTTTTAAAACACATCAAACCGACAATTAATTTCTAATTTCTTTTTTTTCATTTCAATATTTTAAATTGCATTGATTTTTATGCATGGACAATTTGTTCGATTTTATATTGATATACATTTATTTTTTAAATCAGTTTGAATGTGACTTGAAATTTCGGGATTAAAAACAGTTCGGACCGCACCGAAATATGCAAAATTTTGTATAATTTTTTAACCGTGGCCACAATATGGGCTGTAATGCTAACAAAAAGAATATGGGCTCCAAAAAAAACTTAAGAAATAGCAAATGGGCTGTAAATTACTAGAAATAATGGCAGATGGGTTGTATGCTGTTTTCTCTGATTTCAGAGCTTTCTGAAAAAAGGTTGACGACAAGCAAAGGATCGTTGGATGTCCATCGAACGGCCGTCGTGCTTCTTCAATATCTGCTCTTCCTGCTCCAGCCGCTCAAACAAGCACCGGCGGGACTGCTGGCTCCCTCCTCCCACTGCCGGCTGTGCTGCCGCGCAGGCCTCACCGCCCCACAGTACGACCATCGCTGGCCTAGCCATTCCTCTACTCACCCACACCTGCTGTTATTCTCCGGTGATGGCAGACGAACCAGTAAACCCTCATACTCCCCTCCGCATGGGACACAACTGCCGAGTCTTCCCCGGCTCCATGCCATTCCCTTCCTAGGCCTCGCCGTCGTCCACCGCCCTGGTGCTCTCAGCGCAGCTTGGTCAATATGGTTAACGAACGACATGCATCGGAAGTTGAATGTACGTGGAGAGGCTGACAGCTGGGTCCACGGCTGCATGCAAGGAAATGCCTCCTTATTACACGAAAAATAATGATGCCTCCACCTGACAGCTGGGACCCATCTAAAGGGCCTCTGTATTTCGCAAAAAAACGTCCCCCCCCCCATGCTGACAGGTCGGACCCACCAGCTATATCTTCGCTTGCAAGGAAGTGCTCCTTATTACGCACAAAAATATGAATACTCTCCCTGCTAGCTGGGACCCACCATAGTGGGAGGCTGACTCATGGGCCTACTAAGATGACACGGACAGAGGGCTTTGTCAACTTAGTCAATATGAACGATTCTAGCTCCAGTAACCCTACGATGTCCATCCAACGGTAGTAGTGCTTCTTCAACATCTGGTATTCTTGCTCCAGCCGCCCAAACCAGCGTCGGCCGTGCCGCCTGCTCCTGCCTCCCGTGTCTGGCTGTGCTGCCATCACTGGCCATGCCATCCCTCTATACTCACCCACACCTCCTGTTATTCTCCGGCGACGGCAGCCTCGCACTGCAGCCGAAGAAGTCAATCCACATACTCCCGTCAGCGTGGGCATCCACTGCCGCGTCTTCCCCGGCTCCACGTCATCCCCTTCCTAGGCCTCGCCGTCGTCCACCACCGTGCTGCTCTCGGCGCGGCCTGGTCAACGTGGTCAAGGAACGACTTCCATCGGACGTGGACTGTATGTGGAGAGGCTGACAACTGGGTCCACGACCGGAGCAAGGAAGTGCCTCCTTATTACGCGGAAAATAATGATTCCTCCACCTGACAGCAGGGACCCACCGGACGGGCCACCGTATTTTGCGAAAAAAGATTTGCCCCTTGACTGCTGGGACCCACCAGCTACATCTTCGCACGGAAGGATGTGCCTGACAGTCGGGACCCACCTGGTCGAAGCGTACGTAGCGCTGGTCGCGAACGTGTACGTACATATGATCGGTCTATTTGCAGGCTGCATCGATGAACCGTGGCCGAGTAAGGAAGGGCACGTGTCATAGTAGAGGCGCGCACATAGCATGTACATGTACGTACAACGGCCAGGGTGCAAGAAAGTAAATATGGCCACGTACGTACATGCGGGCGGGGTCTTGAACGCCTACTCGCGCATACGTGCGGCTAGGGCTCATGTATATGGCTGGCTCGGAACGGAGAAACTGCGTCGTCGTTGTGTTCATGGGGAGGCAACGGAATGCGTCGTGTTCATCGGGAGGCAACGGAATACGTCGTGTTCATCGGGAGCCATCCGGCTTGGACAGACCAGCCGATCGGAACGAGGCCTAGCGTACCGCAGAACGGAGGAAACGGCCTTGTGTTCGACCGGCCACGGTCGAAACGGGATCCTATTCATCGGGAGGGGTCTGGCATACCGCAAAATGGAGGAAACAGAGTTCTCTTGGACCTCCTATGGTCGAAACGGGGTCCTCTTGACCGGGAGGTGTGTGTCGTACCGCAAAATGGAGGAAACGAACTTGTGTTGGAGCGCTACGGTCAAAATGGGGGTCCTACTCATCGAGGGGTGTGGCGTACCGCTAAAGGGACTCCATGAGATACTATTCATCTCTATCGTCTACTGCGTCCACGGGCTACTGTTCATCCACCGTCGACCTCCTCCAGCCTCCACCTGCGACATTTCATCCACGACGTCTCCCCTCCTGTCTCCACCAGCCACTGTTCATCCATCCTCCACTGCTCCTCCCCCGGCTATTGTTCAACCAGCCCTCTCCACGGGGTCCTGTTCAACCACCCCTCCACGGGCTACTATTCATCCAACCCTCCATCGGCTACTGTTCAACCAGCCCTCCACGGGGTCCTTTCCATCCAGCCCTCCACGGGGTCCTTTTCATCCAGCCCTCCACGGGGTCCTTTTCATCCACCCCCAACCGGCTCGATCGATCGACGTCCTGTTCATCCAGCAGCAACGGCCTCTACTACCACGGGGTCCTATTCATCCAACTCCACCACCGGAAACTGTTCATCCAACCCCTCCCCCCCCCAACAACACTCACTATTCATCCAGAGGTAGCAGGTTCGATCGGCTTCAGTTAGCAGCAGTAGTGAAGGAATCTCTCAATCGGGTTTAGTTAATAGCACGGGATTGATCGGGGTTTAGAAACGTAGCTACTGCAATCGCTCGGGTTCAGTTAGAGCCCAACGCCTCACTCAGGATCAGTTAGAGCGCAACGCCTGACACACACGCACGTATGTGTACGAGAGAAACGTGTAATGCTCGGCCCCCGACCACCCACCGTAACCGGGAACTCCCCGATATTTTCCTCGCCCTCGCTTTTACCATGGTCTTTTCCATCATGGACGGCCCAAAGAATGTCATGCAGCTGCCTCTCCGGCCCGCCCAAGACGAAAAGCCCATTTTCTGTCATGATTTTTTGTCATAGAAGTAGGAGCCCACCACATCTATGATGATACCGGGTTTTGTCACAATTATCGTCATAGAAGTGTCATAAGCATGACATAATTTTTTTTCGTTTGGCCCAAAATGTCACGGATGTGTCTTTTTTTGTAGTGAAGGGACAAGAGACACAACAGTTTATTCTGATTCGGGCCACCTTGCGGTGTAATACCCTACTCCAGCTTTGTGGTGGATTGCCTCGAGGGGCTGGATGAACTAGTACAATTGTAGAATAGCCTCATGAGGTGAGGTGTGCTTGTGCTCGGTGAGTTGGTGAGTTGGTCAGGGTGGAATGGATCCGTCCCCTCTACAATGGTGGCTAAGCCCTATTTATAGTGGCCTTGGTCCTCTTCCCAAAAGTAGGCTGGAAGGGATCCCACAATGGCCAAATTCGAAGGGAGATAACTAGTACAAGTTATCATGACAAAAGTAGTCTTCGCCTGCAAAAGCCTCTGGTGGTGATGCTGCGGTGGGCTCCGCGATGACCTCCGTCCTGCCGTCCTGGCGGTCTTGGTCTTGTTGCACTGATATGGAAACCTTTCCTTGATTCCTTGGGACCCCCCGCCTGCACTTGCCTCCTTAGCACCAAAGAGGAAACTGGTACACTGCGCCCGCTGGCGTCCGCCTGGCCTTGGTCGTCATGGCTCACGTCATGTGAACCTTGCGAGGTGTAGCTTGCATTGATATCTCCGCTCCTCGGGAGCCAGCCTGGGGAGTCCGCCCCTCGTGGAGGTCTTGGTGTCGTCCGCCTCACAAGGCTTGGCCCCTCACGAGGGTCTTGGGTTGTTGTTGTTGCTGAAGCTGGGTCGTACCGGGCCATCGACAGAGACACGCCATGGGCTGCAGGCAGGCAAGTCTGGGTACCCCCGTTCCCAGGACACTGACATTAGCCCCTGGGCCCAAGGCGTGCTCGAACTTGGCTTCGGGGCGAAGCCAAAGGGCAAGTGCGGAGTGCCGCGAGCCCCAACCACCTGCGGCCTCGGTTGATGCATGGCGATTGATGGGACGTGCGCGCCTCCGCTTCCCCACGCTGCCTCGGCAACTTGTCCTGGCTGACACCTGCTGTGAAGCCTTCATTGCCCTTCCTTTGTCTTGCTCCAGATCCCCTTCTCCTTCTACTCAGAAAACCTCCAGATCCGTCAATCTCATCCCAAATCAGCGACCGATGGCCACCGATAAGGCAGGATCCTCCACCGCGGTTGGGCGTAAAGCCTCCTGGTTCGAGCCAGCCTTGAGCGCATCCACCCTCGCTGAGGCGAAGCACCTCGCCACCATGCTCCGAACTATGGCTGACAGCAGCAATGAGTGGGGGGAGATGACGATCCAGTTTGGCTCCGTCAAGCCGGAAACCTTGAGCGGCACCTCCTACCCCTTCTTCCAGCACAACGTGTTTGCAGGGCTGGTTCCTCCCTTCTCTGGCTTCTTCTATGCCGTTCTTCGCCATTACAAGCTCCACACCCTTCATCTTCACCCCAACTCCGTCCTCCTCCTATCAATCTTTGCCTTTTACTGTGAGGCGTTTCTGGAGGTGATGCCCTCTGTGGCGCTGCTCCGCCACCTCTTCTACCTCCGGGTCAACGGCACCCAGTGCTCGGGGTGCGCCAACTTTGTCACGGCAAATGGCAGCAACATAATCTCATGGGCCAGGAAGAAGGTGGAGGTCTTCAGGAACATGTGGATGTTCATGGACGCCAAGCTCACCCACCCCAGGCTGGCGCTATCAACCTCGCAGCCGATGCCCCAGGAAAGATGGACTCACGAGAAGCTCACCGATCCCAGGGTTGAGCCATTGCTGGAGAGGATGGAATCTGACCTGAAGACCGATGACCTGAAGGCGGAGAAGCTGACGGGGGCCATGATCGTCAAGGAATTCCTAGCGCGGCACCTGGCTCCGCTTCAGGCGCACTCGCGCCCCCTGTGGAAGTTCAAGGGCGCAGGAGATGACCTCTGGATGCGCCTGGATGACTTGTTCCAGGAGGAGCTGGACCAGATTGTGCGCTCCCTGCTCGGGAAGGACTAGGGCTGCACCCGGGACTCCCATCTTCTACTGTACTGCCACCCGGATGGGGAAAAGATCGTCGCCGCCATGCCTGTCTTCAACGATCGCGGGCTTGTATCTCTGGCGCCCTCCCGGTCCCCGGGCTCCCTGGTGACGGTGCCCTCCGGCGAGTCCGACCAGGAGGAGGGGTGGACTCAGAGGCGACCCGGGAGGGAGCGGGGGAGACCTCTCCACTGCGCCAGACCGATCTCCTCCGCACCCTTGTTGACGATGACAACGCCAGTGAGCATCCAGTCAGGGAGTCACCACGCTCCACCAAGGTCACCACGAGGTCCCAAGGAACCCCTTCGAAGAAGCAGAAGCCAGGGGTCCCGAAGAAGAGAATATCGGCGCTGATACCCCGAGGTGATGCCACCGCCTTGTCGCCAGCCAGCACTACTACAAACCCAGGCGTCGTGCCCTCGTCTACCCCTGGGGCTCGCGCGCCAGTGCCCCAGCCCGCGAAGCCTGCGGGCATGGTGCTTCAGAAGAGGGTGAGGGATTACGCGGCCGTGGACCAGTAAGTGCTCGCCTTGATCTTTGTTCCTTGTTCTTGTCGTAGTATCTTCATGCCTTCCTCTTGTACGGTTAGGCCAATGCCGGTGGTGAAGAAGAAGAAGGAGACGGCCGTGACCACCGAGACATAGCAGCTTGCCGCGACCGCGCCGTCCCTAGCACAGAAGGATGGTGAAGTCCTGTGCGCTTCTGCGGCTGGGTCATCCTCGTGAGACACAGAGGCCCGGCCTCAAGAGAAGGCGATATCTATAGCCAAGACGGCTCCGGAGGCGCCCGCCCTCAGCTCGCCTGCTGAGGTCCCGAAGGCTCCGGAGCCCCCGGCCCCCTCTGCGGCTGCTACCTTGCCGATCCTAGCGCCGGCGCTATCTCCTCCCCCTTCCATCATGCCGCTGGGCTGTGATCTTCCTGCCTCGCCTAGTGCTCTGGAGGAGGCTCTTTTCGCGCTGAACCAACCTTCAAGGCGCCGACCGTCGCCTGGCTTCGGGGCGCCTGGAGCTGATCTCGGGGTGGCTGCAATCTGACGTGTCCGTGAGGGCGGCATGGTGCCAGGCCTTGGCGGCCTCTGACGAGGGTAAACAGGTTGCCAGCCTGGCCACGCCCGCCCGCGACATGGCGTTGAAGGATGCTGAGGCTGTCGAGGAGCGCTGCCGGGTGGCAGAGGCCGAGCTAGAGACCCTTCGCAACAAGCGGGCCGCCGAGGCTCGTCTGCGCGAGGCATGGGAGGAGAAGCTGAAGGCCCGGGAAGCCGCAGTCGCTGATCGTGACACCGAGCTGGAGCAAGCGACACGGACGCAGGCCGCAGAGTGCGGCCGCCTGGAAAAGCTGAAGGAGGAGGTGGAGGCGGAGAAGGCCCGGCTGGAGGCCAAGGCGAAAGTTCTTGCCAAAGATCGTGCCGCCTTCAATTCTATTGAGCAGAGGTCCCGCAAGGCACTGCGGGATCTCTACGGGAGGGGGTTGAAGGAGCCATTGGTGACTGCTGAGGAAGGCCCCGTCGAGCTGCTCCCCCAGCTAGTTATGACACTCAAGGGTGTTGTCATTGGGGTCAGCCCCATGGTGGAAGGAGAAGCCCACGCGCTCTCCGCCTCAGCCGTGACGCGCGTCTTCAGCCACCTCCATCTTTGCGACCCCGGCTTCGACTTTGAAGCCTTGCTTGATCATGTGCACCAGCAGCATTGCACCGCTGCTGCCGAAGTCGTGAAGGACCAGGTGGAGGCCCTGCTGGGGAAGTTCCTCGCCGTCGACCCCGCGCTCATGGCTGATGGCGCCGCCAACCCTACGGCCGCGGCTGACGGCATGGGCGACGGCGACGTTGTTGACGATGGGGCACTCCTTGCGAGCGATAGCAGTGCCCAAGGCTGAAAGAGAAGCTCGCTGGTGGTGCTCCCCTCCATTTTATTTCCGGCAACATGTATCATGCCTCGTGGAGGCATAAGAACTTAGGTGCTCTGAGCCTTTAAGAAACAATATGTCTTGTAATAATTTGCTAGGATTTTGCGATTTCCTTCCCGTTTGCTTTAATGTTCTGCATCGGTAGGGCCCGACCCCGCGCATACCTCAGCCGCCGCTGGGTCGTCCGGATCACTAGGACGAGACCAAGGGGCGAGGGGCTACGTGACCAGTTAGGCTCCTGAGTCGCGATGCTCAGGAGTCCCCCTTGACGTACAAACAGCCCTCGGGAAGGAGATGCGAGAGTAGACCTTAGCGTTCTACGTCGGCCTGGCGATTTGAGGTGACGTGAACGGGGCCGGCCCACCAGATAGAGGTCAGTCATTGCGTTTATCGACGCTGCAGGGACGGACCCGAGCATAGACGCTGTGCCCAGTCTTCTCATGCGAAAATCCTAAAGAAAGACAATAGGCGCGCGGCCCACCAGACAGAGGTCAATCGTTGAACTAGAGGTCACCTCCTGGTCCGAGGGACTTGGCACGGCGCGGCATGACCAAGGGGTGAGGGGCTACGTGACCTATATCTGAGGTAAGGCCTTGACGTACGAACAAGCCTCCAAACCTTTCCTCACCGAGGTCCTACTCAGGAGGGGCGCGCGAAGACCAGGTTCGAGGGACCTGGCACGGTGGCGTGTGCTAGGCATGACCTGAGCGTAGCCCTGTGCCCAGCCCCCTCGCGTGACTCTCCCGAAGGGAAAGTGTTGCGATGAAGCTGAACACCGGGCCTGGCGGCTCCCTGAGGTTAATGCGACTGTGAGGCCACCCCCAGTTATTTATCACCAGCGCGGAGCATGGCTCTTCTGCACTTGCATGAGCATAGCTGCTCCTCAACCGTGTCGACTGCCAGCATGGAGCATGGTGCTTCCACTGGTGCGTGGGTGGGGGCTCCCTCTGAGTGGAGCCCCTGGGGCGTGTATAGCCCCGCCCTGACACGTGGCTCTCACGGCAGGGCTAGAGGAGGTGTGTCTGGGCACTCGTGAGCCAGCGCGGGACTCACGAGGCCCTACCTCAAGGCGGGTTGCGCCTCAATTTGATTCGGAACACTTGTGATGGCCCTGCGAGATGGTTAGACAACCTGCACCGAATAATTCTCCTGAGGCTATTACATGAGAAGGCCAAACACAAAAGACCGCAGGAGGTGATGTGAACGGGGCCGGCCCACCAGACATAGGTCAGTCGTTGGGTTTATCGACGTTGCAGGGACAGACCCAAGCATAGACGTCGTGCCCAGTCTTCTCATGCGAAAATCCTGAAGAAAGAGAACCGGCGCGCAGCTCCCGTGGTGACGAGGCACCGTGTCATGCGCCCTAGATCGTCTGCCCGCGATTAGCTCATGCGAGAAAAGGCACCAAGGGCCATGGGAGGTGACGTACATGGGAGCTGGCCCACGAGCCAGAGCTCAGCCTCTTGAGTTTAGCGGCGCTGCAGGGACGCACCCAAGCACAGACGCCGTGCCAGTCCTTAATAATGAGGAGGTCGTGGGTGGGTTTGCAAGGGCGCACGACGTTCATGGCAACGTAGTGCTGGACATGCAGATGATAATCATAAAGCAACTTGTGGAAGAAGGTAAAGCTAGTTCTGATAGATGCAAAAGGATACATGCCACTGGGACGGACCCACGCGGCATGGGGATGATGCAGCCCGAGGGGCGCCCCCAACAGAGTGAATCAAAGATGCAAAAGGATACACGTCGCAGGGACAGGCCCATGTGATCTAGGGATAATGCAGCCCGAGGGGCGCCCTCAACTGAATAAACCAGAAAATGTCACCTGGCACATTGTTGTAGAGGTATTGAAGTAGCTAAAGATGCATGCTAAAGAAGTCGCTCCTCACGAGCCGCATGGGTCCTGAACCTCGGGAGGCTCTGAGTGCTCGGGGGGCTTGCGAAGAACCGTCACCATTTCCGCCAGGACCGCCTAGTGCCTGGCCTCGTGAGCTGCCAGGGCACCTTGCATGAGTCGATGGAAGGTGACAAATGCGTTCGTCAGGAAGAAGTGCATGCGAACATAGCTGTGAGGGGGGCCCTCACACCGACCAACGTGAGATGGCCAGAAGCGCTCCTGGGATGCAGCCCTGTTGAGTCCTGGAATGTTGATGCAGACACGCAACTCGTCGTCCTCGCCGGGACAAGGAGCCGCGCTAGGTGGTGGGCGGCGGTCACCATGCATGGCTCTCGCCTCTTGAAGCTCCTCGGTTGCCTTGGTGATGAAGTCCTGAGCACCTGGCATCCCATGCCTTTTGCCCTCGTGGGGGAAATGCGCACTGAAGCATGCCTCCACGTGGTGCCCGAGCGCCTCCCTCATGATGTTGGCTAAGTCAGAGGCCCTCCAGAAGAGAGCCCCGTAGCCCAACCTGAGAGGGGCCTCGGGCATGCCTTCCTATGCAAGAGAGGGAGGCGCCCTATCCATGGGCGCAGGTCCTGAGGTGTTGCCGCTGGAGACACCGCTCTCCTGAGGCTCTTGGCGGAGCATCTACTTCTTCTTCTTGGGGACAGCTTCGGGAGTTTAGACGTTGCCTTCATTGTCTGGGCCCTCGACCACCGTAGCCTGGTAGGCCCGCTCGAGAGAGCACACCATGTCCTTCTCCTCGCAGGCGATCATGATGATGTCGCGGTTCCCTGGCATCTTGAGGACATTGTAACCACGATAATTCACCGCCATGAACTTGGCCAGGGCTAGATACCCAAGGATGGCATTGTACGGAAAGCAGATTTGGGCGACGTCGAAGTCGATTTGCTTGGTGTGGTAGTTGTCACACTGGCCGAAGTTGACAGGGAGGCGGATCTACCCTATCGGGGTGGTGGAGCCATCGGTCACTCCTGAGAAAGGCTTGGTGGGCTACAGCTGATCATAGGGCACTTGGAGGCGGTCGAACGTCTCGATGGAATGAACATTGACCCCGCACCGCCATCGATGAGGGTCTTGATGACGAGGACATTGCTGATGACGGGCGAGCAAAGAATCGGGAGGGCGCCGGTAGTCGCCGCGCACTTGAGCTGGTCGGACGAGTTGAAGGTGATGATGCACTTGGACCACCTGAGTGGGCGCGTAGCCTCGAGCCTGGGGAGGGCCGCGTTCGCCTCACAAGCGAACTATTTGAAGATGCGTTGGGAGGCTAGGGCCTGAGTACCGCCCAGGATGCAGGCAATGGCACGAGGCTCCTGGAAGCCCCCAACCCCCTCGTCCTGGTGGTGGTCGTCGTTCCTTCTTCGAGGTGGTGGCAGTGGAGGGAGGCCAGCGTTACCCTGAGGACGGTCCTCACAAGGCCGATCTCTCCAGGCGCCCTCGCGAGGTTGGCGCTGCCAGCGGTCCTCACGAGGCTGGTCGCGCCACTCCTGGCGGGGGCCGCGGTCCTCCCAGTGTCCTCCACTTCGACCTCCTCTGCGGCCATAGCCTCGATCATTGCGCTCAGGGCGACGACCGAGGCGCCCCTTGCGGATTGCCCCGACCTCTTGACAGTCATTTGTGTTATCGCTGTGTACATTGTGGAAGACGCAGAATGGGCGGCTGCCCTTGGATGACTCTGGGTGGTCACAGCCGCGCTTCATCTCCGGTTCAGCCACGAGCACGGCCGCCCCCTTGCACTTCATGTCCATGGTCTTGGCCTTCTTGTCTTATGGATCGGCCGCTGGGAGTTCGAGGAGGGAGAGGCGTCCTTCCTTAGCTCTCGCACACTTAGTCGCCATGTTGAATATCTCCAAAGCCGTGCACCGGTCCTCGTGTATGGCGAGCTCCTCCTTCATCTTGACATCACGGACGCCATCCGAGAATGGTGAGATGATGGACTCGTCCGACACCTTGGGGATCTTGAGGCGAACGCTATTGAAGCACTGGATGTACTTCTGTAGGGTTTCCCCTGGCTTTTGCTTGATGCACCGCAAGTCACCTGCGGCAGGCGGGCGGTCGCGAGTGCCCTAGAAGTTGGCGACGAAACACTCGCGCATCTCGCCCCAGGGGGAGATCAATCCCGCGGGAAGGTTCAGGAGCCACGAGCGTGCGTCGTCCCTGAGAACTATGGGAAACCAGTTCGCCATGACCTTCTTGTCGCCGTTGGCTTCCTCGATGCTCAACTCGTAGAGCTGCAGGAACTCAGCAGGGGTCGGGGGTGCCGTCGTAGCATGGAGGCAGGTCGGGCTTGAACTTCCCCGGCCAGACGATGCTGCGTAGCTAGGGAGTGAAGGCTCGGGAGCCCGCAGTGGTCACAGGAGCCCGGCGTGGAGGTGGAGCCTGACCTTGGCGCTCACGCACCACCACCGCAGGCGGCACACGGTCTTGACATGGTGGTGCAGGGAGCGCTGGAGCATCTTCTTGTGGCCGCTGGACCTCCTGGCAGCTTTCTTCTTCACGCGCGGGCTCCCTGCATGGCGGGTCATGCTGTGGGGCCGCATGCCTTGGTACGAGGGCGACGTCTTGATGGGGAGGTGGCGGAGGCGCTCCATCGGCTACGTCGCCCGCGGCAGGCGGCGGGCGAGGTAGCGAGAGGGACGGTGCAGGCGAGCCCCCAGCGGCACTAACAAGCTCAGCGATGCGGTCCAGCCAGTCTTCATAGAAGTCGTCGATAGGGCGGTAGCATAGGAGCTCGCGCGCCATGAGCAGCGCAGCCTGCGCGTCCGCTGGCCCGTGATGAGCGGGAGATGACGGACCAACCAGAGTCAGCGACGGAGTGGCCGTGCGCCCATCACGCCACATGGAGGGGTGTAGTGACGAAGCTTGCTGCTCGTGCCCCGCCGAGCCGGTGGCGGCAGGCGATGGAGAATGACGGGAGGCGGCGACGGGCGCCTGGCAGGGGCGACGCGAGGGTGTCGGCGGGTCGGCCGCAGGCTCGACGGGCATCAGCCATGGAAGCAGTGGAGTGGCGGAGGGTCAACTAACGGGAGAGAGGCTCCGACGCACCCCTACCTAGCGTGCCAAATGTCGGATTCGGGGTTCTGCAGACCCTTGAGAGGTTCGAACTCCAGGGTGCGTGCGAAGAACTCGTCCTCCCCAGTCTGCCTGCTTAAGTATTCCATGCCTAGCTCAATGAACCAAAGGGACAAGAGACACATCAGTTTATCCTGGTTCGGGCCACCTTGCCATGTAATACCCTACTCCAGCTTTATGGTGGATTGCCTCGAGGGGCTGGATGAACTAGTACAGTGGTGGAATAGCCTCATGAGGTGAGGTGTTCTGGTGCTTGATGAGCTGGTGAGCTGGTCAGGGTGGAATGGATCTGTCCCCTCTACGGTGGTGGCTAAGCCCTATTTATAGTGGCCTTGGTCCTCTTCCCAAATGTAGGCGGGAAGGCATCCCACAACGGCCAAATTCGAAGGGAGACAACTAGTACAAGTTATCCTGACAAAAGTAGTCTTCGGCTGCAAAAGCCTCTGGTGGTGACGCTACGGTGGGCTCCGCGATGACCACTATCCTCCTGTCCTGGTGGTCTTGGTCTTGTTGCACCGATAAGGAAACCTTTGCTTGATTCCTCGGGACCCCGTGCTTGCACTTTCCTCCTTAGCACCAAAGAGGAAACTGGTACACTGCGCCCGCTGGCGCCCGCCTGGCCTTGGTCGTCACGGCTCACGTCATGTGAACCTCATGAGGTGCAGCTTGCATTGATATCTCCGCTCGTCGGGAGCCAGGCTGGGGAGGCCGCCCCTCGTGGAGGTCTTGGTGTCGTCCGCCTCACGAGGCTTGGCCCCTCACGAGGGTCTTGGGTTGTTGTTGCTGAAGCTGGGCCATATCGGGCCGTCGACGGAGCCATGCAATGGGCTGCAAACGGAGTCTGGGTACCCCCGTTCCAAGGACGCCGACAGAGTAGTCGAAGGATGGGTGACCCGGTGGGAAGTTGCACTACCAAAAAAATACACTTCTGTGATGATACGTGTTTGTCACAGTAGGTCGCGTTTTTTGTCATGCATGTACATCCATGACAAATATATGACAGAATCAAGATAGTCATACCTGTGCTGTAATAGAAGTGTTCCATGACATTACCAAAATTATCATCACGTAAGTGTCCACTTCCATGACGATAAATCGCGCGTCACAGAAGTGCTTTCGTCAAGGGTGACCGACACGTGGCATCCACCGTACCGGAACGCCGTTAAGCTATTGGGTCAGGTTTTGGATCCGATAACCCGTTAACAGCCCCGACCAATGGGGATTTTCCACGTGTAAAATCATCATTGGCTGGAGGAGACACGTGTCAGGTCCGCGTTAGCACAGGTGTCACTCATCCAATGGGCGAGACGCGCCTATGATATGTTGACACGTGGACCGGCCCATCAAGTTTAAATGGGCCGGCCCAACTGAAGGCCCACAAGATTTTGCGGACCATAATGGGCCGGCCCAGCTAAAGGCCCATGAGATTTTGCGGACCATAATGGGCTGGCCCAGCTAAAGGCCCACAAGATTTTGCGGGCCATAATGGGCGCCTGTAAAGGCCCACAAGATTTTGTGTGCCATAATGGGCGGCCGGTAAAGGCCCACAAGATTCTTCGAGATCATAATGGGCGGCCCAGCTAAAGACCCACGAGATTTCGCCGACATTAATGGGCCGGCCCAGCTGTAGGCCCACAAGATTTTGAGGACCCTAGTAGGCCGGACCATTAACTAGCTGCCATGTTTTGGGCCAAATGCCGGCCCATATTTGATCCGGTCCATTAATGGCCTGCCACGCTCCAGGCCTAATAGTGGCCCATATGACATCTGGCCCGTTAAAAGCCTACCATGTTCTGGGCCAAATTACGGCCCAGATCAGGTCCGGCCCTTTAAGAGGCTTTGGGCTCAATTATGGCCCATATCAGATTCGGCCCGTCAACTGGACACTATGCTTTTGGGCCCACTTGCTAAAGGCCCACTTAGTAATTCGGCCTAATATTAGTTTTGGCCTGTTAAGGGCCCGTTTAACATTTCGGCCCTATATTAATTTTGGCCTGTTAAAAGCCCGTCATATAGTTGGGCCTAACTACGGCCCAGTTTGCATCCGGCCTGCTCACAGTCGATATCTAATTGGGCCAAACAAGGACTGATACAATTTTGGCCTGTTAAAAGCCCGTGATTTGATTCGCACAATCATGGGCCGGGTTTCATTTCGGGCTGCTGCCGGCCCGTGAGCTGTTCGGCACATTTCAGGCCCAACCTACATCGTGATTGCATGACGGCCCGATTATGTACCGTAATTTTACGGTTTGGCCGGTTTACAGCGAAGACATGATATATATATAGTAAAATAACTGTAGCATCGTGAATAAGAAAAAACCTAGACTATACAATAAAGAAATTACGGCATATTACATCCAATGGGCATCAAAGTTCGCCACTATGATAATAGAGCAAAAGCAGACAACAGATTACATACACTGCGCATCAAACATCGCCACCAGTGCAAATAAACACGCCGACAAAATAATATACAAAACCGACATCACTTCAATAGAGTTCAAGAAAGGTTAGCCTCTTTGGGAGCTGCGGTATAGAAGGTGAGCAAGATGATGAGACTGCGCTTGTTCAACACTTATATCTTCCTCACTCTGAAAGATAAACAAGCACACAGATGACAGGTTTTGCACATAAAAGTATCAGTGCTGACAATTCATCACATTTCTTACTGACGAATAAAGTGACATAGTTTAAAATTGCATTAACACAATATGTTATTGTTCAGGTCAAGACATGGCAGGAAATGACATTGTGAAGGAGTTGGCAGCTTCACGACACCACTGGATTCCAGATCAAGAACTCATAAGTATCAATGGTTAGTGTCTTTGTCAATTTATACCATTTCAGATTCGCAAATAAAGAGACGGTTTAAATAATAGTAGAATGATATGACATTGTTCATAGTTAAGACATTGCAGAATATGACATTGTGCTGTAGTGGGTAGGTTCACCACACCACTGGATTACGGATGAAGAACAGAAGCATACATGTAGTGCAAAAGAAGATCACTAGCTCTGTATAGTTTAATTTACATGGTATGAAGAAGGAACTTGGTTGTACAACTGAAAACTTAAATTGAGGAAGGACCAACTTTTGTTTATGAACTACATAATAAACTTTAAAAAAGCAATTTGATGCAAACACCAAAAATAAACAGCTGTTGCAGTCATGCCTTAATAAATATATACAACATAGTTTGAAGGCTTCAGATGGACAAACTTACATTATTGGTGAAGACAGGCTCTATAAAGGCCTTGTCCATGCTGATGGGGGGCAATTCAAGAAGTTTACCACAGAATCTTCTTCAAAAGCATTGCCTTTATTCTACATTTTGTTAAGAGCAAATATAGATGTGATAATATACGAAAAAATGGAGAATATTTAAGATAAGATGAAGAGTGATGCTACATAACCAAGTAGCTATAAATGTAAGTGCAGCGATACAGGCAAAAGGTACAGCCAAGAGCATTGCACAGCTAAACTTCTTGATACCAACCTTATGGTAGAGTAAATATAGATCGATGTGTAGAAAATGGAGGCAAAGGAAAATAAGCTGCAGAGTGATGGTACATGAACAACTACTTGTCATTATAAGTACATCGATAAAGGACAGCATGTACTTACAAGAACAATGCAGAGCTAAAAACATTGGCATTGGATATATTCTACACTAATGTAACCATTCATACTGGATCAGATAATTTGGGCGAACAATTGATAAGCAAGCTATCATGCATCTGCTGTCACATAATGAACCAGGTATGTATGCAAATGCGTGATCTGATACAACGGTACTAACAAGAGCAAAGCAGCGGGCAACATATTTGCGATATCACGTCGTTCTTGTCAAGCGTGAATTCTTCTTGAGCAGATTTCCTGCAAAAAAGATCCGTAAGGCACATGCGGAAAAGTAGAAGTTCAAATTGTCATGTGATTTCATAGACAGTACCTCATCCTGGGAACGAGACCAGTGCATAATAAAGTTTTTCCATTCAATGTCTTCTAAATTTAGCACAGTAGACTTCACCAGAAATTCGTTTATAGACTTGCCATCAAAGTGTGATTTTCTCAGGTAACACCGATACTGCTGCAATGCTTCCTTGAAAAGCACAAGAAAGCTTTGCTCGTCATGACTATCCATATTGACCCTCGCCTAGTTACAACAATGTAATGTAAATCATGGATGTGTTCAATCAGCAGAAAACAGGAAAGTAATAACCATGAATAATAGCACTTACATGTAAGTTGGACAGGAAGATGTGAAAATGGTGTTTGTCTTCACAATAATCTTCCCATGATGGGAATATATGCACGTAGTCCCTAACAACATTGAAAGCATTGTCTTTTAAACTAGGAATAAATGGAATGGGGTTCCTATCTGCAGGAATTGGCCATCTCTGCAGTTGGGATAGGTCTTCGACCGGTGGACTTGCTGTACTTTTTGCTGGAGTGGGATTTTTCTGTGGTACAGCTGGTTCTATGGCAAATGAAATCGGTATACCTTTTGCTGGAGTGCAGGTCCTGTGTGGTGGGGCTAGTGGTGTGGCCAGTGAAGTATGGGTACAGTCTGCTGGAGTCGGTCCTATGTTTTGTGTCACTGGTTGTACATCCAATATAAGTGAGGTGATGTCTGATTTCTCCAGCACAACCACGTTTTTCAAGGACTTTGCTGGTGCTCCTTCAGGTTCGGCAATCACCCTCTTCCTTTTTGATGTCTGATGCACAAGAACAACATTTGAGTGAAAAAACATGGTATGATGACAGATGGAATACGTATTGATCATGGATGGGCATGGCATCTCGACATATATGATGAGTAAACTAAGCAGATGGCGGTGCAACAAAGTAGAATAAATGCAAGACAACATATGCAAGATACCCGCAATCAATAAAACATTGCCAAATTAGAACAGGCACCTTGATGGGTGAACAGGACATGCCATCTGCCTTTGACTCCTCGAGGTTAGAATAGTCATTATGTCGCATTTCCTTGTACTAGGATTCAAGTGGGGGTATCCTATTCCTAGTATCCCGAACTCGTGTACGTAGGGGCATCCCGAATCGCAACACCAGCGGCAAGGCTTTCCTAGTGACCGCCAAGATCCTCCACGGTTTCTTTGGATCCATTCAAGAACGAAGTATTCAAGGCCCCGGCAAGAGGAGCTTGCCGGGAAGGCTCGGTGAGCGACAAGCTTCCGAGTGCGACAACGGTTCAGCCGCGGCAAAGGCGCTTGCATGCAATGAGCAACTCTCTTCATCTCCGCTCCAGCTCATCCGCTAACGATGTCGCCATGGGGCTATTCCGAGCACTGCGTGTCAAGAAGGCTGTGCAGCCAGCGGAGAAACAGCGATAATGGCGGCGACAAGAAGGCCATCGTGGCGAGCGGTGGCGCTCTGACGGTCCTGTTGCCTTTGTTTGGCGACATGGATGGGCATTTAATGCCTTTGTCCCTTGCCGTCGAGTTAGGTAGATTACCTTGTACCAAGTAGTTGCACCAACGCAACTCATTTTCCCATTTTGCCCTCATCTCGTGCCACTGTGGTGACCCCTTTGAGCCTATAAAAGGAGGCCCATGTGCAGCGTAGAAAGGGTTCGACTCGATTCGGTTCTACTCACGAAACCAGATACACTCAAGCTAGGTTTTGTAGCTCTCATTGCTCCCTAGCAAGAACACAATACAATCAACCAAGCAGCGGTAGGAGTATTATCTCTCCGGAGAGCTCCGAAGCTGGGTAAACTGCTCGTGTGCTTCGCCTCGATCTGCTCTTCGTGCAATCTCCGCCCCCCACGAACCAAAAGGGACTCGGTCCGCCGGTCCCATAGGTGTTAAATGGAGTGCGATCAACCTCCCGACATCTTTGGCGGCGCCCGGTAGGGGTGCGTCGAGGCTGTGTGAACCTGATCCGGCGTTCACGAGCAACTTCTTCATCATCTTCATCAACATGCCACGAAGAAGAAAGCTTGGCGGCAAGAAACCGTCGCGTCAAACCCACCACCACCGGGCTGGCGAGTGGTGGGGAAGACGCAGCGGAGAAGCGAACGTCGTCGAGAGCCATGGCGCTGCCAAGTCAAGGACAAGGCGGCGCAGACCTCGGCGTCCGGATACGTACAGCGTCCATCTCGGGAGGCGCGAGACCGACAGCGTCATGGTGCTTTCATAGCGCCATCGTTCGTTGGGCCATGATCAAGCTGGTGGATCGAGGGGCGCTCAAGAAGCGGCTCGCGGCATATGAGCTGGTCCAAGCGGCACGATCGCTGGGCGGGATGCTGCTCCTTCTAATGTATTTAGAAGTCGAGCACATCCGCTCCTTGCACCGTTCGCCATTACCGCCCACCACTCAAGCGGAAGCTTTGGCGCGAGCTCAAGCTGCTCTGGATTACCCTCAACGGCGAGACAAGGTCGAAGAATGGAGGCCACCATTCGAAGTCTCATCGGCTTTGCCAGCGGCGGCGTTCGCGGCAACCAAGCACATCGCAGCCGTGGCGGGGCGACAAAACGCGAGCGGGTGGCGATGAGACCTGTGGGGTGCAACCACCATGCACTCTCCATCCCGAAGGCCAAGATCGCCGACTCGTCGGATCCACCTCGGCAGCGACTCCACGCTGCGTCGCCGGATCCACGAGCTTCGCCGTGATCAGCGCCAAGTTCTTCAAACGACAACAAGAAGGCGCTCGAACTCGCATCGGCGCCCGAAAGAAGCGGCGTCAATCGACCAGCGCGATGGGGCCCTTGTTGACATGCAAGCGCCCGAAGAACGGTGATTTGCCATCTGTGATAGGTTGCCCTGCGTTCACCCGTGAGCTGCGGCAAGTCGATGGCCCGACAAGAAAAACTTCAAGCGGGCGTGCGGAGAAGTATGATGGCGGGGCGCATCCGTCGGAGTTCCTCGGCATCTACACCATTGCGGTGCAAGCTGCCGGGGGGCGAGACGACAAGATCCTCGCCAACTACTTCCCACTGGTGCTCAAGCCCAACGTCAGATCTTGGCTCATGCACTTGCCGGACAGCTCCATATCCTCTTAGGCAGATCTATGCCATCAGTTTGTCAGCGCCTTCACAGGCGGCCACAAGCCTCATGGCCAAGAGAGTGACCTTCACCTGCTCGCCCAGAAGGAAGGAGAGTCCCTGCGCAAGTTCATTCAAAGATTCAGCCGCGTGCACTACAACATCCCAGATGTCCACCCTGCCGCGGTGATAAGCGCATTTCATCAGAATGTGCGGAACCGCAGGATGAGGGAGGAAATGGCGATGTGCAAAGTCAAGGACGTCAGTGAACTGTATGCTCTGGCCGACAAGTGTGCGCGCGCTGAGGAGGGGAGGAGACTCCCAGGAGAGAATGCAGAAGCAGGATCTGATAGTGAGGAGACCGCCCCGGCAAAGAAGAGTCGGCGGCGGAACAACCGAAGGAAGAAGAGCAAAGAGGTACTAGTTGTCGAGCAGTAAGGCAACGGTAGTGCCGCCAAGAAATCCAAAGTTGGTGGTTCCGGCAAGGAGGTTGCGGCGGCACCGACTGCGCAAACTGTGGCGGCGCCGACAAGCGGGACAGCTCAACAAAGCGATCTTGCAAGATTCACGCACCAAGGGCCACGACCTCGAGGGCTGCAAGAAGGTCGAGCAGCTTGTTGAACAGCGAAGGCTGAGTCGCAGCGGTGCGACAAGGAGAAGAGCCAGGAAGGTCTGGGGGGGAGCAAGCAAGCGACCCGGCGGGGAGGGCGCAGCAAGGCAAAGCAGCGGCAAGGAGACAGACCTCCCAGCGGCGCGACAAGGATGAAATGAAGCGGCGCAGCGAAGACATGGATGATGATGAAGCTGATGATCAAGAGTTTCAGAAAGCCACGGAGGTCCTCTATGTTGACGGCGGTGCTTCTCTGCATACTTCACACCGCTAACTCAAGTAGTGGATGCGGGAAGTTAATGCAGCGGAACCATCCGTAGAGTCACGCAAGCCTCTGAAATGGTCCAGCACGCCCATCATCTTTGATATTGAGGACCACCCTGATCGCATAACTGCGGTCGGGTGCTTGCCGATGTTGGTTTCACCAACTATCTGCAACCTCAAAGTCACTAAGATGTTGGTTGTGGCGGGGCGGCAAACCTGATCTCCTCTGCGGTGCTCCGAAGCTTCAAATCCACAATGAGCTCGAAGAGGCTGGCACTTTCAAGGAATCAACCCGGAAGGAGCAAGCGAAAGGAAGACCACGTTGCGGTAACATTTGGCGGTGAAGCTAAACTTCAGGACTGAGAGGTCACGTTCGGCGTTGCTGATTTCCCATTGCCTTATAATGGGATACTTGGCGTCCGGCCTTTCGCCAAGTTCATGGAAGCCTCTCATTATGCATACAACTTACTCAAGATGCGGCCCGATAAGCGTCATCTCTGTCCCCGGCGACAAGAAGGATGCTCTTATCTGCGCCAACAAGATCTACCGGAAGCGGCGGCTGCAAAGATAGCAAGTCACTTGCGCTGAAGCTCTGGGGAAGAAAAGACCAAGTCGGCAAGAGCTCGATGCCCCTCCGGCAGCGCACCTCTTGGTGATGCGCTACCGTCGAGGGCGCACCATCGAGCTCCACCGGCAAGTATAAGAAGGCGATGGCAGCTCTAGAGACTAAGAAGGTGTCCGCCAAGGAGGGCGGCTGGTGGTACCTTCACCAGCGGTGCCACGCTTGACCCTAAATAGGAAAGCGCTTTTCGTTGCTTTCCTGCGGGGTAACGTCGGCGTGTTTGCATAGCAACCGTCGACATCCCGGTGTTCCCGGAAAGTAATTGAGCACCATCTGCTGTATGCGTCCTCATGCACGACCCGTCAAGCGAAAGTTAGGAAGCGGCGGTGGGCGCCAGAATTCATAGCGAAGAGATCAAGAAATTGGAAGCAGCGAGGCCTTGTCGGAGGTGCTCCATCCTCGTGGTTGGCCAATCCTGTAGTTGTACACAAAGCAAATGGGAAATCGAGACTTTGTATCGACTTCACAGATGTTAATAAAGCTTGTCCCAAAGACCCATTTCCCTTGCCGCGTATCGACCAGATTGTTGACTCCACGGCTGGATGTGATTTGCTCTCGTTTCTTGATGCGTACTCAGGATATCATCAGATCTTCATGGCAGAAGAGGATGAGGAGAAAACCGCATTCATGACCCCATGTGGCAGATACTGTTTTGTACGGATGCCTTTCGAGTTAAAGAATGACGGTTCAACATTTGCAAGAGTAGTCCATCACGCTTTTGAGCCGCAAATACACAGAAATGTGGAAGCCTACATGGATGACATAGTGGTCAAGAGCAAGGACAGGGCAACTCTGATTCAAGATTTGGATGAAACCTTTGCAAATCTGCGCAAGATCAACCTCAAGCTCAATCCCGAGAAGTGCGTGTTTGGAGTTCCCTCCGGCAAGCTTCTCGGGTTCTTCGTGTCTCAGAGGGGAATTGAAGCCAATCCCGACAAGATCAAGGCCATTGAGCAGATTGAAGCACCAAAGCGCGTCAAGGATGTACGAAGGCTTGTCGGTTGCGTGGCTTCTCTCAACAGGTTTATCTCTAGGTCTGCTGAGCACGCATACGCCATTTTCAAGATTTTGAAAAGGCAGGTCAATGAAATGGACTCCCGAAGCGGAGGCTGCGCTGCAGGACTTAAAGAGGTACCTGTCCTCCACTCCAATACTTGTCGCACCTAGGCCACAAGAGAAGTTGCTGCTATATTTAGCGGCAACCAATCAAGTGGTTAGCGCTGCGTTAGTAGCGGAGAGGGAGGCGGATGATGAGTTGGCAACCATGGCAGATGCATCCAGCGACAAGCAGCGGGCTTCGCCGACAAGCTCTGGTCCTGACAAGGATGGATCTGCACAGGAGCATGAGAAGATGCAGAAAAGGATGGTGCAGCGCCCAGTTTACTTTGTCTGTTCCCTTCTGCAGGGGGCTAGGTCGAGGTACTCTGGCGTGCAGAAGTTGCTTTTCGGCCTCCTCATGGCCTTGAGAAAGCTGCGCCATTACTTCCAAGCACATGAGATCACAGTTGTCACTCGCTTTCCGCTGAAGAGAATATTGCAAAATCCGAAGCAACAGGCATAATTGTCGAGTGGGCCTTTGGGCTGTCAAGCTTTGGCCTCAAGTTTGAAAGCACTTCAACTATCCAAAGCAGAGCGTTGGCAGAATTCATAGCAGAGTGGGCGCCAACGCAAGATGAAGAAATTCAGAGAGCGAGCATCCTCGTCAAGGAGGCAAATAAAGAGTGGCTGATGTACTTTGGCGGTGCCTTTTTCGCTGCAAGGCGCCCGGTGCGGCGTGCTGCTTATCGCACCCACGGAGAGCTCCTCAAGTACATAGTCCAAATGCACTTTCCCAAGGAGCAAGCAACAAATAATCTGCAGAGTATGAAGGTTTGCTTGCGGTCTCGTAAGTGCGATGAGACCTTGGGATCAAGAAGCTCATTGTCAGGGGTGACTTGCAGCTTGTCGTCCACCAAGTAAACAAAGATTATCAGAGTCCGTTGATGGAAGCATACGTTGATGAAGTGAGAAAGCTAGAAGAGCACTTTGACGACCTACAAATGGAACGTGTTCCAAGAGCTCAGAATGATATTGCTGATGGCCTGTCAAAGTGTGCCACACTCAAGTTACCTGTGGGACCAGGAATTTTTGTGCTCAAGCTGACTCAACCGACTGTAACACCATCAACTGGACAGAACAAGAAGAGGAAGTTGATTTCTGGTGACTACTTTCCGGCAGAGTTCCCTGAAGCCGCCGCCAAGAGGGTCCCCAAAATCAACGCAGATATCGCTGAGGAGCAGTCTGCTCCGACAAGCCTAAGGGTTTGTATCGTTGAAGCAGACGCTCCCGACATAGAAGCTGATGTTACCGCAGCGGCAGATGTGCCATTAGTCCTTGTTGTCGAGATGCAAGCTCCAACATGGGCACAATAGATCGTCCATTTCCTTCAGACAGGAGAACTTCCCGAAGAGCAAGAAGAAGCAGAAAGAGTAGCCCGACAGTCAAGTATGTACCAGTTTGTCGACCACATCCTGTACAGAAGAAGACTCAACAGTGTGAAATTGAAGTGTATTCATTGGGAAGATGGACAGAAGCTGTTGGCAGAGATACACTGAGGCATATGTTGTCACCACATTGGCGCAAGAGCACTAGCAAGCAAAGCTTTCCGGCAAGGTTTCTTCGGCCTACAGCCCTCCGGGATGCAATCGCACAAGTAACCAAGTGTGAAGCGTGCGGTTCCATTCCAAGCGGATACACCAGCCAGCTCAAGCTCTCCGGACAATCCCTTTATCCTGGTCATTTTTGATGCGGGGCTCGACATCCTCGGCCCCTTCCCCGAGCTGTCGGGGCTTTGAGTACTTATGCGTCGCAATCGACAAGTTCACAAAGTGGCGGAAGTGGAAGCGATGAGGAAGGTGACAGCCACGGTCGGCGATCAAGTTCTTGAGTCAATTGTTTGCTGTTTTGCGATTCCTAACAGGATCATCACCGACAACGGCACACAGTTCTGAGCCGCACCTTCATGCAAGATCGTCCAAGATCTTGGCGCCAAGGTCGCTTTGCTTACATTGCTCATCCGAGAAGCAGCGGTCAGCGAGAGGGCAAATGCTGAAGTGCTGCGAGGACTCAAGACCAGAACTTTCGGCGAGGCTGCACAAGTCGGAAGAAGCTGGATTGAGGAGCTGCGGTGGTTCTTTGGTCGATCGAGCAGCGCCAAATCGAGCCATTGGCCAAACACCTTCGCTCTAGTCTATGGGCAGAGGCAGTTCTCCCCACGGAACTTCGTATCACGGGTCACCTCGGTGCTCGCTTATGATGAGCTCGAGCAAGAGCAGCTGCGACAAGATGACGTGCTGCTCCTTGAGGAGGACCGTCTTCAGGCCGCTGTACGAGCTGCTCGTTATCAGCAAGCTTTGCATCGCTACCATAGCCGCAAAGTTAGTGCCAGAAGTTTCGAGGAAGGCGACCTTGTTCTTCGGCGCATTCAGTCCGCCAAGAATTCCAAGAAGTTGACGCCGAAGTGGGAAGGCCCTTATCGGGTGAAACGAGTCACTAGGCCTGGCGCTGTCCGCCTTGAGACCGAAGATGGTGTTCCGGTGAGCAACTCCTGGAACATAGAACATCTTCGTAAGTTTTACCCATAGGGCGCGGTTGCCGGAACCTGTTCCGGCAATCACCTTTTGTACAAGTCTTGCCCATGTTGCATGTGATCCTTTGTACAAAGCCGGGCGCAGACCCCGTGCATCAGTAAAGCTCATGTGTTGCACGCAACTTGTCAACTACATGCTTTCATAATCCTTTTTTGCATGTTTTATCTGACATTTTGTGCAGCATCCACACCTGGTAAGAAATAACGAGCCACAAGGCTCCATAACTTTATTTTCTCTTCTTTCTTCTCAAAAGAAAAGAAGGTTCCCTCACCCACAAGTTTGCCAGGGGGGAAGGAGAAGAAGATAATGTTGTGGACCAAGCGTAGCTCGAAGAAATTTTGCCTTACTGGGAAGCAAACGACAGAAAAGCTAAGTTGCCAAAGTTTGAGCAGCCTGTTTTTAAATTTTTTAAGTTATCTTCCTTGAACGACCGTGCTTTGTATGGAAAACCTGTGCGCGAAGGAACCAACTCGTGGCTAGTTTGCACCCTTACTTTGTTTCGAGTCCGCTCAACAACTTAAGTGAGCTGCAACTAGTTGCGACAAGGTTTCTTGTCAGAAGCGGCACCACCAGCAGGCTGCTGATGTTCCGCACTCAGCGCTCGCGACAAAGGTGCCCGCGCCGACAAGTTCCCTAAAAGCGTAGGGTACAAACATACAAAGGAAGGAGTCAAATAAAGGGAATAACATTGCAATCATTGCCAAAGATAGAGTTATATTACAGAAATAACTTGTCACAGATCTAATAAATTGTTCTCCTAAACATGATCTGCAGCGACAAGGGAAAGATAAAACGGGTAGCCTAGTCTACGCGGTCGCCATCGACCCTCTTGACTCTGCTCACCCTGTCCACAATGGGTGCGACAAGGGCCTTGAGCGCTTCAACGTCAGCAGTCGGCGGCATGGACTTGAGGACGTTGGCGAAGCTGACGCCTGGATTGCGGAAGGCCACCTTCATCAGCACCTTCTGAAGAGCCCCGGCGCAGATTTGGCGCGACCCGTCGGCCAGCTGCTTTGGGATCTCCTCCCGGAGCCGCTGGAGGGCCGTCACCATGCCCTTGAGGAACAGGCTGAGCTTGGCGCTGGGTTGAAGGCGCTCGTTGGTGGAGTACCCGAGATCCATCATCCCCAGCTCCATCAGCCCATTGTTGATGGCGGCGGCAGTATCTACAAGACCCTCCGTCCAGTGCATCACGTTATCTCTGAAAGTATCCTGGGCGGTCACGGCATTCGCCAGCAGCTCCTCGTTGGCCTTGATCTTCTCCAACAAACCCACTTCCCGCTCCTTGGCGCCGTCCAGCGTCTCCGTCAAGGTGGCCAGCTTCAGCTCAAGATCCGCCTTGGAGTCCTTGGCAGCGTCGAGCTCTTTGATCTTCTCCGCGAGACGGCCCTGCAACTCGCCAAGAGTGTAGGCGTCCTTCTCGCGCTCGCGCTTCAGCGCGGCGACCTCCTCGCCGCTCTTACGGAGGTGGCCTCGGCTGCGCCACCCTCGTCTCCAATTCCTTCTTGGCGGACTCGGCGGCTGCGGCGGCGTCCTTTGCTTCCTTGAGAGCTCCGCCAAGTGATTGCTTTCATGGCAGCAAGATCTTCCTCATAGCTGTCAAGGTTGATCTTCCGCTGCGCTATTTCGCCTTCTTCTTGAGATAGCTTCTGGCGGCGAGCCTTTGCTGCTCCTCGACCTCGGCCTTCTCCGGGATGAAGGCCGTGCGCTCCTGCGAGTCACCCCGCTCTTACGCCACGTCCGGAGAGCTTCTGGTTGGCGCGCGGAGCTCTTCGCGCTTCTCCATGTCGCTCCTGCCCTCGCGACAAGCGCTTCCGGGACTCCAGCTTGGCTTGCGGTAGCGGTAAGCGACAACAGCTTCTTCGGCGATTGCTCCTCCTCGGACTTCGCCACCGCTGCTGCTTGGCGCGTCAACCAGCGACAGCCAATGAGGCGAAGCAGCTCCTCGTCGAAGGTCTCTCCTCGGCCGGCGCCACAGGCTCGGCGCCCATAGGAACTTGATGAAGACGCCGTCGCCGGCCTTGATAAGCGCTGGCTGGGGCTCTTGAACTGGCGCTGCATCGGTGGCGGAGGATCGGCGGCGATGTGGCGCTGGCGCTCCTGCGACCTCGGGGTCGTCGAGACGATCACCAGACCCTCCCGGCCTTTGCGGCAGCAGCAGTGGCCTCTCGCGGCGGACCCCGCCGGCGCCAGCCTCTTCCTCCATGTTGGCGGCGTCGTCATTGTTGTGTAGCGTCCTCCTTGCCGGCAACCTCGGTCTCCATGGGCTCTCCGGCAGATGGATCGACAATCGAGAAAAAGAAAAACGATCAAGCAAATGTTTGAAAAGAAGAACGGAAGAAAAAAAGAACCCAAGGGAATTTTTCAAGCAAGGAGATTACTGCGATGGGATCGTGGCGTGGTCTCCACCACCGGAGGATCGCGGCGCTGCCCTTGTCGGAGAAACTTCCCTTGTCGGAAGCCTCCCTTGCCGGAGGCGCTCCCTTGCGGAGAATTTTCCCTTGGCGGCGTGGTTGAAGCGAGCGGAATTTGGGAGCGACTTCGGGCCCTCCTGATGATGCTGCTCTGCTCCTACACAAATCAACAAGTCAGATATCAGTAAAGAAGGAGCACCCATGCACACCGAACCGTAAGAAATAAACCAAATACTTACGCTGGGGGCTGTGCTGGGGGCTGCTCTGAGGAAGGGTTGCCGGGTCCGGCAAGGGAGTCTTAGACGCGCTCCCCGTCGCCACGGGGGGATCGTCTTCGATGACAACCACCGGGGTCTTGGCTCTCTTCGACGCTCTCTGAGCCAGCGTCCTAAAAAAGGAAAGAGTTCAGAATGAAGCAAATCAGATACAAGACAAAGCAGCAAATTGAAGAATTACAAGTAACAGCGACAAGATCTTACTCTTCTTCTTCTTCCTCGGGTGAGGCGGAGAAGTCAGTCCGCTCCGCCTCGGTGCGACGAGATGGAAGGGTAGGCTCCCTCGGCGCTTGGCGGGGAGCGAGGGCGTGGTCCCGAAGGCCCGCTCCGATTCTTTGTGGCGGCGTGAGGTGCTCCAGCAGCTTGAGCTTGCAGCGGTGGAGCGCATCAGCAGCGGGCGCGACGGCTGTTGGCCCGTCTGCCGCCCCGCCACTTCCCCGGTCTTGCGGAGGCGCCTTCTTGGTGGAGCTGCGGGCTCCTCCCGCGGCAAGCTACCTGAAGGTGGAGGGGAGGCGCCCCAGGCAAGCTCGTTCGGCTCAGCTTCCGGCTCGGCCTGCTCCTCCGCGCCAGCAAGCTCCTCTCAGTCGGCAAGGCTTGCCGCCTCTGCTGCCTCGGCCTCCTCCACGGTGAACCCGAATTCACCAGCGGCAGCAGCTTCTGCCGCCTCCTCCGCCTGGTGGCGTCGCTGCAGCTCGGCGTCGGTGGTGTCATGGTGAGCCACTTACGCTCGTCGGCGCGGATCGGCACTTCTTCCAAGCTGTCGAAGAACTGCTGCACTAGCGTCGTCGGCGGGCTCTTGCGAGGTTGGAGCGATCCATGGGAATCGCTGGCATCATCATCGCGGATGCGGTCAAGCGAAAGTTGTTGCACAAAGGCGACCCCCCTCGCAACATGAACCACTCGGGGTGATCGGCGTCATGCTTGAACAGCTCGGCAGACATTGCATCCAGCTCCAAGGCGGTGAAGTTCCAGTTGAGGCCGGGCGCAGCCTCATGATGTCCGCTGCATTTTGGAACTCCCAAGCAGGTCTCCTCCTCTCCTACAAGGGAGCGATGCGGCGGCGAAGGAAATCCGCGCCAACAACGCCTCTGATGAGCCGGCATGCACGAGGCGCAAGATCCGGTCACGGCAATCTTCAACCTTGCATCCTCCGGCGCCAAGTTGCTCCAATCGTTGCCGCGCACTATGGGAGTTTGGCGCTGGGCAGTGAAGGGCTGCGGGTTCTCCTCGATGATCCAACACCAATCGGCCCTCCACTCCTCCCACTTGCTGCGGAGCTCTACTTCAAGATAAGCTTCTTTCTTGCCGATCCTAGAGATCCAAGCAATCCCTCCGGCAAGTGGCTCTCCTCTCTCAACGCGGGGCATGAAGAAATGGCGGAAAAGGGCTACATTTGGGTGGACTCCGACAAAGTTCTCGCAGAGGTGTGCGAAAACCGCCATGGTCAGGACAGCGTTGGGGGTGAAATCAAGGAGGCGGAGACCATAGGTGTTCATGATGTCGCAAAAGAATTCGGAAAAGGGCGGGCAGAGCCCGTAGTAGAAGAAAAGCGCGAAGAAGGGATATCAGCGAAACCTTCTCGGATCTGTGGCGGAGATCACCCTCGTCTTGGAGTGCGCCAGCGTCTGCGTCGACGAGAAAGGTAGTAGCCCTCCCTCAGCTCCTTCGGCGTCAGCTGGGGTCGAAGGTAACCCGCTCCTTCCATGAGCGCCCTTGAGCCGCTGCGCCTCGGCCGACTTCCGCCCTTCGCCTTGTCGGCTTTGAGCCATGGCGGAGGTGGTGGAGGAGTCCGGCGGCGTTAGTGGCGCCCGATGGCAATGGGGGCGGGCGTCGCTCTCGGACTTGAGGAGAGGGCGGCGGTGGTTTTGAGATGTGACAGCAATGGCGAGGTGGGCGTCCTGCCCTGTTTCCCTGCTTATAAGGAGGAGAGGGGCGGACGTCCGCTTTCAATAAAAAAGCCCACAATCTCTCCACGGCGCCACGTTCGGGCGCGTGCTGTGCTCGTGGGGGCGTGGTGGGTCCGGGCGAGTAACGGCGTGATCTGGGCAGCGTGCCCGTGCATTGTTTTGGGCCTGGCCCAACAGAGCTCGGCGCCGTGTGTGGCCCAGGCCCAGGGGCTCCTGTCGGTGTACTAGAGTAGGGGTACCCTAGTATCCCGAACTCGTGCATGGGCAGTCGTAGCACCCCGCGGCAAGGCTTGCCTAGTGACCGCCAAGATCCTCCGCGGTTTCTTTGGAGCCATTCAAGAACGAAGTATTCAAGGCCCCGGCAAGAGGAGCTTGCCGGGAAGGCCACTCAAGGCACGGAGAAGACAAGACCCCGGCAAGAGGAGCTTGTCGGGAAGGCTCGGTGAGCGACAAGCTTCCGAGTGCGACAAGGGTTCAGCCGCGGCAAGGCGCTTGCCGCGGCAGGCAACCTCTCTTCATCTCCGCTCCAGCTCATCGCTAACGTGTCGCCATGGGGCTATTCCGAGCACGCAGCGTGTCAAGGCTGTGCAGCCAGCGGAGAGCAGCGATAAGTGGCGGCCGACAAGAAGGCCATCGTGGCGAGCGGTGGCGCTCTGACGGTCCTGTTGCCTTTGTTTAGGCGACATGGGCGGGCATTTAATGCCTTTGTCCCTTGCCGTTAGAGTTAGGTAGATTGCACTTTGTACCAAGTAGTTGCACCAACGCAACTCATTTTCCCATTTTGCCCTCATCTACGTGCCACTGTGGTGACCCCTTTGAGCCTATAAAGGAGGCCCATGTGCAGCGTAGAAAGGGTTCGCTCAGTTCGGTTCTACTCACCCGAAACCAGATACACTCAAGCTAGGTTTTGTAGCTCTCATTGCTCCCTAGCAAGAACACAATACAATCAACCAAGCAGCAGTAGGAGTATTATCTCTCCGGAGAGCTCCGAAGCTGGGTAAACTGCTCGTGTGCTTCGCCTCGATCTGCTCTTCGTGCAATCTCCGCCCCCACCGAACCAAAAGTGACTCGGTCCGCCGACCCCATAGGTGTTTGTGGGTACGATCAGCCTCCCGGACACATTAGGATCATATTCTGAACAAGAATCAACAGGTGGGGAGCGTATGCGTTTCATTGCATCTAGAATGGCACTCAATGCCTTGGTCCCAATTTTGTAAGTCATTGCAGTGTTTAGCTTCAAGAGTGGACTGCTGCTAGTGCGACACAAAGCCGCTACACAGATCATAGTGTAGATATAACGGGAAAACCTTAAGCATCAGAGTAAAATCAGCAAAGTGGAACTTGCTGGAATATATGTGCTAGTATTGCCGGTATGGCTAGAAAGGCTTCGGATACCAGCTCTCTTCAAGTGAAGGTGTGGAATGCTTGTTAATATCGGTGTAACTCTCAAAGCGACACAGCTCCCGCATTTCCTTGCTATTCTTATAGGATTCAAGTGGGCAGGCCACTACAAATCCTATTCCTATGTTTACAAGATCCTATGAATCAAAGAGGCTCAAATTGTCCATCACAACCGACCGTATAGACCTCTACACTTCAAATGTCCCTGCTCATCTTCAGTACAAGGAACATACTATACTACTATCATACTCCCTCCGTTCCAAAATATAAGTCTTGGTAGAGATTTCCACTATGGATCACATACTGAGATGTATCCGAGATCTTTGTTTAGAGTGTAGATTCACTCATTTTGCTCCATATGTAGTCCATGGTGGAATCTATACAAAGACTTGTATTTAGGAACGGAGAGAGTACATATTAAACAAGAATGGAAGAGGAACATGGTAAAGAAGAGCAAGCAGATTTTGGATAATAAAATGTTGGTTGCGCAGTGCCCACACATGATGAACCAGAGCGCATTAAGAATGCAACTCCCAGCTGTCTCTCGACCATTTCAAGCAGTTGGATGAAGATCCTATGTCTCCTAACCCTTCTTCTTCCTCGTCTCGATTCTTCCCATCTGAGAACACCTTGCAGACGCCCGGCAGACCACGGCCCCCACCGCCTGTGTTCCTCCGCCACCCCACCCGACCTCCGCCCCAACCCCCACCGTGTCGAGTTTTCTTCGTTCGTGAGGCCCCACAACCACCGAGCCCTTGATCGCACCGCGAACTCCGTGAGCTCTGAAAAATCGTGACCCAATTTTGAAATTTAGTCTACTGTGATTTAACTAGTGTGGAATATAAAAGGGGAAAACCATAAGCATTGGGAGTATAGCATTGAGCGTGCCATGGCGGATCTGAAGGTGCAAACCGGACAAAGGCAACTTCACAACCAAGACAAGAAATCAGAGTAAAGTAGTGGCGATCTATTTTCTTGCTGCGATAAATAAGTTGAGCAGATACGAAAGAGTACCGCCTCTGGTGCTGTGTCGTGTACACATCTGCTAAGAATTTGACGGTGCTGCGGTAGCGATGGCTGTCGGCAGCGTGGAGGCAGATCTAGGAGGGTAGACGGTGGTGGCGGGGCGCGGTGGACGAGATGGTTGTAGGAGCGGCGCCGGCAAGGTGGACGATGGCGGGGATGAAGCGAGAGGACAGGATGCAAGGATCCCGGTCCGAAGCCGTGGTTGAGAGAGGTCGATCTCTTGTAATGGATGGGCGTCGGGGTATCAACTCCGACATGGTGGAGGAGGACGGCGGTGGATGGGGTGGCAGACGGAGGAGGGTGGGGTGGAGAGGGTGTTTTGGCGCCCACGGAGTACGAATGGGGAAAAGGGAGGTAGAGAGGAAGGGGCGAACCATGTATTCAGGGCGCGCTTGTCTCAAATGCGAGGAAATTTACAAACTTAGCCCCCGTTTCAAATTTCTTCTACATCACTATAAAATTAGTCGGTTGGGGATAGGACGGTAATCTCGCATACAGCGAATATTTGCCGACGAGAGTTTGTTTTTGGCGCCCATCGTGTATGAATATGAATCGGGGAGGGAGTCGATTTCGGCCGAGGACACACTGTGTTTTTGCGCCCAACGTGTATGAATCCGGGTGAGAGGCGGTTACGTCACGTTTGGGTGAAATTACAAACCTACCCCTATCGAAACCTATAGAAATCCAGCAGATAGGCTTTGCGTGGAAGGGATAGGCAGTAGTGATTTCCATCTCACAGATTTTGGTTTCGGGCGGTTAGTGCGACTTTCCCTGCTTCGTTCAAATTTTCCAGAGTGCACGTTTACCGTGCCAACTCAATTCGAATCCCATTTGTATTCTATTTTTTTTCCGGGCGGGATCCATTTTTAATTGGAATTACATTCTATATACATCATTTTTTATATATACTTTCAAAAGCACAACAAAGAATTCTGCTCCTTTATATGTATAATATGATTTACAAATACAACGATCTCGAAATCTTAAGTTTGAATTCGAGAAAATTTAACCAAATTATGTTCTACTAAAATGTATTGATCAGTAATATCTACATATTAAATAACATAGATGTGCGTGAATTCATATGAGTATGCATGTTTGATAGATCAATTTTGGTTCGAGTATGGATTACATGTATCATCATCTCGAATTCAAATATTTGAATCCCTTTTTTATTCACTCCTTTCACGCCCATCTCTCTCGCATGCATGCTCCTTCAGGTAGCTATCACTCTCTTTTCTCCAGCTTACCCGCACGCTGACTTCATGTTTCTCCTATCCTCGCAAACATGGTCTCTCGATGTCTCCCTTGAGAAGTGTCACACTCTCCCTATCATTATACATTACACGGTTTTCATTATCTCTCACGTCTCTACTATTCTCTGGTATCACTTGGTACCTAAGCTTTCTTTTTCACCGACACACACAGTCTCCACGCGTCTTTCACTTTGTCTTTCTCTCTATTGGATTATCTCACACACTCTATATGTCTCTACATATGACTCATACCACTAAAATTTCTCTCTCTCTCCTGTAGACACAACATTTGTTGCGGTCTCCTTTTCGTCTCCATCCCAGACTGACATTATTCATTTGTTTACCGATCAGACAAGCCCGACTACCGTCTCCTCTCTCTCTCTCTCTCTCACACACACACACAGACACACACACACAACTCCTACTTCCACTCCCCTTCCCGACTACCATCTCTCTCACACACACAAAAAACTCTCGCTTTCGCACCCCGACTCGTATTTCTCTCACAAACATTTATCGACTAGCTAGCCTCTAGATAGGTTTATACACCCGCACACTCGTGCTTCCACCATTGCATACATGTCTCTCTCCCGCTCCTTGTATCTATGTAAATTTTTCTTCCCTTCTTGAGACACACCCTCTCGATCGTGCACACAGACACTATCGCCTCATTTTAAGCTGATACCTATCGCACACACACTCCTTGTGTCTTTGTCACACATGCACTCCGTCCTCCTCCACTCTCCCTCTCTCTCTCACACACATGGGCTTTTTGCAACAACTAGCAAGATGCCCATGCGTTGCACGGAACATCGAGATGCATTTGTATGAGTAGTTTATCTTGTGGGGGGAAAGGATGAACAAGGGAAGGCCTTATTTGCAAATGTGGAGAGGGGTGTGGGTATCTTTTTGCAAAATTGCCATAGTTTCCTTCCTATCCATTAGATATAGATCGGACGGCCTATATTGCAGGACGGCAGGCACACGATCATCACCAACAATGCTTTTTATAAGAGTAGGGATAAAAAATAGAGTTGGTGATGATGGTGGCCTGCCATCCAGCAATGTAGGTCGTCCGATTTATATCTGACGGATAGGAAGGAAAATATGGCAATTTACCCGCACTCTGCACCACATTTGCAGATAAGGCCTTCCCTCGTTCATCCTTTTCTCCCACAAGATCTTGATGTTCCGTGCAACGCACGGGCATCTTGCTAGTAAGAGTAGAAATTAGACATATACCACTTCTCGAATCTTGAAACCAACAACATTCCTCCCTTATCTCATCAAAACCGCCAAAGGAATACATTTTGAGTGAAACATAACATATTTTTAGTGATATACATATTTCAAAACTAGACTTTTTTCTATCAAATCGGCGAATATGTATTAATCTACTTTAATCGTGTGGCAACGCATTGGCACATTGCTAGTAGCTATTATAATTTTTGGACACCGGACAAGCGGTGGAGTACATATCTGAAGAGAAGAGGCGCATGCACGATCGGCCTCTCGCTGTCTCGCACACATGAGTGTTACGTAAAGGCGACGTTAACAAATAAACCCTAAAACCCTAGGTGCAGGATTGCTGCATTCGCGGGTACCGGGTACGTGGTGGAGCACCTTTGTAGGAATAGTCAGCTCGCGTGATAATTTGATCCGTAGGAGTTGATGGTCGGGACCACAAGTGAACGACTTGGAGCGCGGTGGCTCGCCAGTTGCCACAGATCGAGTAGCCACGTTTAAAATATCATTTTTTTAGCAGGGCTAAGAGTTCCGATTTTCAATGGCGCGTTATAAGTAGTAAGTAGTTTTTAGAACGATTGGTATGGAGCGAAAATGGAATTCATAGTACTACGTACCTCCTTGGCGTATGGTTGTATGTTTTTTTTACGATGGAGGTTGTATGGGTTTATGTTGCGAGATGTTGAACCTGGTAGTTCTAGGGAAAATACTATGGTTTAGATTTAGATGCTGGTTTTCAGTAATGAAAATCGGAAGGGGAAACCCTTCCTTGATTAGAAAAACTACTACCTCCATTCTGGTTTACTAGTCCCCATCGTACTTTGAGTCAAAGTTTGTCCACGAATTTTACTTGTAAAATGTGAATGGAAAACGAGATTTTGTTATACCCAAACAAAAAAGGACTGGAGGGAGTGATTGCTCTGACACGGACGCGACCTCTCATAGCGCAGGCATTGAACCGGCACGCCGGCCAAGAGGACCGCACTCGCTGCAGGCCCGGCTGAGCACGCCTCCTCGCCGCGTGCAACCAGCTTAAGACTACCCCGCCTGCCTTCATTGAATCCGCGCGTGTGCCGGCAACACGTCCTTCCGCGAGCCGGCAAGCATTTTAGAACACAAAAAATGACTAAAATATAATTAATTTACGCATGGTATTGACTTGTTGTGCGCGCACTGGTAGCAGGAACTAGTAGATGATTTTCTTTATTTATAACTCTCCTCACATTTTTTTGGCTTTGAAGTGAATCATGGTTGAGGACTTTATGTATGAATGTGCAGATATCTATGAACATGAGGTTGATGTGGAAGTTGAAGTTGGAATGTCGGGCTTGCGCGTGAACTATACCATGTCCAATGCTTCGTATGTTATTATTTGCAAAGTAATTGCTGTTATTACGTGACCCAAAAAAAAACATTTTGTGCCACATCAGTAGATGCACGGACATCACAACAGGCATGCTGACTGGATAAACATTTGAACCTAGCTATTATGAAGGAAATTTTGTATTGACAATAGTTTTAGATAGCAGGAGACGCCTAGCCTGCTCTGCCTCTGCTAGCTTATTTCTGGCTTCTTCCATCTCTTCTTTGGCTTGGGTGAAGAGAGCATCTGATTGCTCTTTTCGCTTCTTCAGGAACTCAGCTACATTCTCAAGGGCTGCTGCACGCTTTCTTTCAGCCTTTACTAATGCCACGAGGACACGAACAGCTCGCGACTCCACCTGGCTAGTGTGTAATCCAGCATCATCTGGGAATTTGCACCTTGTGTCTAATCCAGCATCATTAGGGAACTGGCACCTTGTGTGTAATCCAGCCTCATTTTGGAAACATGATCTCGAGGTTGACCATACTTCCCTCCTCGCAGGAACTGCATCCTAACATGAAGTTACTTCTTTTTTAGATCAATATTTAGAGCAACCTAGATCCATTTAGTAGAAGCCAAATAAACAGAACTCGGAGAAGTGAATTCAAAAGGAAAAAAATAATAACATACTACAAGGTGAGAATACCCACTTCCCACATCAAGCTAAAAACGAAAGCATTAGGACGATTAAGACTCTTCTTATTACACATCAAAGAACACCACGCTTAAGAGAAACAGAAACTACAACATATACACATCGAAGAACACGAGGCTACATGAAAGTAATTGAAAGGGTGTTACTTACCAAAGCTCGTTTTACAGGTTCGGTGCAACTCCTCTTTAACTTGCCACGCTCCTTGAAGATGTCCCGAATATCCCGTGTTTGGTCTTCATTGCTCCTCTGCATGTTCGCACTCGCGGTTTTAAAATCTCAACATGGCAAGAAAAATATACTCTTAGTAATACTCGCGCATCTTGTGGGCAACATTAAAGCACTCATCTACCATGTTAGAGCATCTCCAACAGAATCATAGCTTGGCGCTTTAAAAAGCGTTCTGATGCGAGATCGAGAAGTAGATACTGGAGAGAGTGGAGGATAGTTCTCAGCATAGATAGATAAAAAAAGATAATTCAACTACTCCTCATCGTCCAACTCCTCCTAGGTGATGTCCTCCTTCGACGTCTGACTGTAGGCGTGAAGATACCGATCGTCGTCAGATTCCCAGGGCGACGCTGCTCCTAGCCTCATGTTGAATTGGCGTCGCTCGCCGCCACGCTTGTCCTCGCGATAGGCGGCTCGCTCCGCCCTCCTCTTATCCCTCTCCACCCTCCTTTGCGCGTAGAACTCACGCTCGTTGATGATGTCCTGCGGGAAGTGTTGGCGCCACAGCGCCATGGCTTCCTCGTCCATCTTGGTGATGCCGAGACGGTGCTCCCGCCTCCGGTTGTCGCGACGATCCTCGTCGGTGCTAAGCCGTGACAGAGGCGCGAGCTCCTGTGCCCGCTCCCGCGTCGGCACGTTGGGGAAGTTCAATGTTCTATGAGGCCATCGGAGGCGCCACACCGCCGCGTCGTACGCGCGGGCGGCCTCGTTGGTGGTTTCGGAATTGCCGAGGCCGAGGCGCATCTCGCTGAACCGCATCTCGGCGGAGAAGCTGCCGGAGGGGCGCGCGTGGACGCCGCGGTATCCCCAAGTTTCCCAGCGACGCGGCGGCATGGTGGCGTGGCGGCGGCGAGGCGAAAAAGAGTGGGGAGAGAGCGGTGGCGAGGCACAGAGTGGGGAGAGAGCGGTGGCAAGGCACAGAGCGGTGGGAGTGCTTTGGATTTTATAAAGCACGCCGGACGCCGCACGCCAAAACTAGCGCACGCCCGGCCGCTTTTTCCCGCGCATGCGCGATCCTTTCCCGACGTCTCTGCTATCTCTACTCTCTTCCCTACTGTTATATTTATTTTATATTTAATATTTGTCTCTAGTTCCTTTACTGTCTACTTTTTTCTCTATACTTCTTTTTTCTTGAAATATAGGTCGTCCGATTTATATCTGACAGATAGGAAGGAAACAAATGGGAATTTTGCAAAAATGTACCCATACCCCTCTCCAGATTTGCAAATAAGGCCTTCCCTCATTCATCCTTTTCTCCCACAAGATAAACTACTCATACAAATGCATCTTGATGCATGCAACGCATGGGCACCTTGCTAGTTCTAAAAACCTTCCCATCATTTGCCACACTACTGGTTGCGGATGAAAAACCTACCAAGCACAGTAGCGATCATGGAGTGGACGACAATTACAAGCTGATATTCTGTTGGACAATGGAGGCTATAACCAATTACTTTTACAGGAACAATCGCACCTGTGAAATTTGAAGCGAGGTATGAACAAAATTGGAACTGCACATGTCTTTGCTAAGTGATTCAATACACACATTACCAATCGAGGAGGAGAACGACCGTCGTGGCGGCCTCTGTGAGTCATAATTAAACAACGGAGTCAGTTCATTGTCCATGACGGTGGTACTTCTGTGCTTGGCGTCGGCTTCCGGGAGGCAGATCCGAGACCGTGGAAGACGATGCCGGGGAAGAGGCTCCATGTACGACGACAACGATGGACCGGCTCCAGTGTGGCGTACGAGGTCGTCGATGAGGCAGATGCGCTGCGGTGGACGAGTGCACCGATGTAAAGGGGAGGAGCACGAAGGGTGCGGTGCAGTGGAGAAGTCTATTTTACGGTGGGGATAGAAACTGGGGAGTATTCTGGTGTACTACTCTGGGTGCTAGAGTGGGGTTGGCTGGGTAGGGTGAACCTAAAGTTACAAAAACAACCCCCTACCAAGCGTCATCCGTAGGCCTGTTCCGAAGGCTATGATGGTAACTTCCCACTGCTCGAATCAGGGTCGCGGGAGATTTTCCCACCGACCTCAAAATTTTGTGACACTGGACTCCCCGTGTGGCGTGTTGAGTGATTCGGCTAAGCAACTAGCGAGTAGTAGTAGTAAACTCTGCATATTAGGTTTGACCGAAGTCAAACTTCCTAAAGTTTGACATAGTTTATAGAAAAATATAAACATTTACCATAACAAATATTTATGATGTGAAAGTACATTCAATAATGAATCTAATGGTATTTACTTTTATTGTATATGTTAATATTTTTTGTTATAAGCTTTCTGAGAGTTTACAAAACTTGACTTTGACCAATGCTAATACGCGGACTTAAATAAAAACAGAGGGAGTACACATTTGTTTTCTTAGTTTGTAGTGAACTAATCATTTGTTGAAATTGTGAAATAAATATATTAGGCTATTGACTTCGAATGTAATGGTCTATTTAAAACAAAAAAGAGGCTAGCCAACTCCCCTCCGGAACGCTCCCCCGATTGCAGCTTCGTCGGTCGTCGGATCTGCCCCTCTGACGCGTTTGAGCCGTTGGATCTTCACAACAGTAAAACCCAATTTTCACCTCACGGTCATTTTCGCTGGACAATGACGGGTGGGCTCGCGTCGTGTGCTTGTTGGCTGGGTTCGTCGTCACCCCGTGTAAGAAGTTTTGGCCAATCTGCTCCGCGCGTTCCGCGTCCAATCCTACCCTCGCCTCGTTCCACTCCCACTCCCATTCTAGCCGCCAGACAAACCCTAGCCCCCTTGCCCAATGCCCCCTGATCCCCACAGCCGCCGCACAGCCTCGCTCCTCCTTCCCTCCCGCTGCAGCCTCTCCTTGCTCGCAACCGCCTCCTTCCCGCCTCCGCCCGAGCTCCGCCTTCCTCGCCCGCCTCCTCCTCCTCCTTGCCATCAGCGGAAGCGGTGAGCATAGGGGCAGCGGCTGGATGCGATGAGCTTGCCTCTGGCGGTGCTAGGAACCTGCACGCAAAGGGCGACCCCATGGATCCGTCCCTGCAGGAGAGAGAAGATGGAGGGAGGATTGAAGGATAGGGGGAGGTAGGCGTGCTGGGGCGGGGTGGTCTCGCCTGCGATGACAGGGCTGACCGGCCGGAGTTGGATCGAGATCCCGGCTGGCACGGCTCGGCTCCAACTCCCTCTTCCACCTCTCCGCTCCCCGACACTCAAATCTTGTAAATCTCCTCTTAGTTCATTGCGCTCTTAGGCGATTACCCGATTAGTTATCAATACTAATCCTGATGCTACCTTGGAACTGTATGGTTGGCTGATTTATCTTGTTTGACCCCTGTTACAGGCTCTTCTACACACATCCGTAGCTATGGAAAGAAAGCTTGTAGTGGAGTGGCTTCCTTTGTATGATCTTGGAAGATGGTCTGTATTGTTGACTATGGACTTCAGACCGTTTCTATTTTCCTCCGTGAACCTACCACTGATGTTTTGGAGGTGCTTGCTTTGTGTAGATGACCTCTGAAGCCCATTAGAAAGCATGGCAACGGCTAAAGGTTAGCGCATTTCAAGAAGCCAACAGATCATCGCCTACTTCCTTAGGCTGACAATCACCTGCAGGATAAAGTACGATGTTTTGCCCGAGGGGTTGGAGCAGGACCGCAGGATGAGGTGAGAACAAGGGTCATTTCAGATTCACCTGAACCATCCAAAGTATTTGTTAATAAATTTCTTCAAATGAGCAGTCCATCCTATTAATTACAATCCTTTTAGTTCATGTGAGTAGTAACTGACTTAGTTGTTTATGTGCTTATGAAAAGATGAGTATACTTTTATTTTGCTTGGCAGGGGCAAGATCTTGCTATTAATCAACTTTCTAGAATAATTTTTCTTGATATGAATTATGAAATTTGCTTTGTTAACATCTTCATATATTGTCACCTAAAAGGTGTAGGCTGAGATGATCGTTTTATTTGCAGACAAGATCAAGGACTGGGCCAACGCGGTCGTCACGCACGAACCAGTGTATCCCATTGGCACTGGTAAAGTAGTATCGACGGCTCAGGGACATGAAGTAAGTTCCTCCGTTTAGGTGTATTGGTGTTTCTTAACTAGCAGGCACAATTCATCTCGTGACCGCTGGCCGTTGTCTTCCCGTCTCCTAAAATTTGTGACCAAGCGATTATACCTCAAACTGAAGCTTGGTCTTTCTCAAGATTTACCATGGTGTAATTTTATGCTACAGTCAAGCCTTGGATATAAAATAAACATGTTATGAAGATGATATATCAGTTTTAGAAATACATATTGAAGGACTATAGCAGCGTTTCTTTTTACTGAATTTCGTTTTGTTGTTTTTTCATCTATATCGCTCATTTTGTTGACATGATTATTCAAATATGCCTAATGTTTCTTTGTTTTTTCAGGTTTCTCAAAACTAACAAATGCTGCTCTCTGATAAATTAGGAGGCTGAAGATGGTAGCTTACTGAACTCCCATTTTGGAAAAAATCTGGAGATGTGTAGTGTTGATAAAGAAATGCAGGTATGTATGAGTCTGATGTCTGCATCTTGTGACGCTCACATGCTCGTGCAGCTGCTATCTGGATTTGCCGCCACCGCCTCGAGTCGCTTCCACCTGTAAATCCAGTCGCCACCATGGTGATTTCTTTTCAGTCCCAACTCTCCTCCTGTTCCCCGCATTTGCTTGCTACGGGTTCTTTTTGTGTGTGTGCTTGTTGGCTTAGTGACGTGTGTGTTCAGGCACGCGTTGTCTTTGACTGCCAGGGTGTTGGCTCTGCTACTTGGCCGGTTACAGCGAGTAGGAAGCTGATAGGATGGTATTTCTCCTTCGTCAGCCAAGGAGTTCACACATCTCTCGGTTCTCTGGGCATGTCACCATGGACAAGTAGAGTGGGAGGACACTCTTCTACTGGTTCTTGGAGGCTCAGGCATAGCGTCTCCTTTTCTAGCTCAATTGGGATTTCTTACTTACCTCATTCTCTTGATTTTCATTTTTTTACTTAGTCACTTATTTCTGGAAAGATTTTGTAGCTATTATCTTGAGCTGCTTGTAGTTCAATAATGTTTCGGTTGCTACTTGGGGTGCATACCTAAGAATACACATTATTTTTCAGTTCAATGCGCAATAGATAGCTTTTGGTTGTCGCCATTAGGACACAAAAGTACTAGATTTTGAAGTTTTTAATAGCTCAAATATGCCAACTGCAGAGCAACATGGCAGTTACAATGGTTCCATGTCCTAATTAGTTATTTTATTTCGTTTTGCAGGCGTATTATGTTGGAGGTTGTTTCTTATTTTTACTATAGATCAAGTTTCTTTGTTTCCTTTCTAGCTACCTCTGCTGCATTTGTTTTATATATCCTATATGCTTTAAATATCCTATATGCTGTCATGATCCTTGCTTCAGTCATCATGTTGATTTTCCAAATTTGGTCGGGTGTTGCTTTTTTTGGCCCTTGTGCGCTTTGATCGATGTGCTCTGGCTTTGTGACTCTGATGATGCACAGGCAATGGCGGCATGGCTGGAACGAGAGGAAGGATGGGAATCAGCTACTTGCATTCGCACGGAGGAGGCAACATCGACTTGATGGCACAGCAGAGGAGGCTGGGCTCGTTGTGGATCTTCTTGAGGCAGCAGGACGTCGGCGAGAGCATCGCTGCTGGCAACGGCTTGAGTGACCTCTTGAGGATCTTCTCCATGAGCACCTGGGACGACACCAACTCCAACATCATGTTCTCAGCACCTGACAGCAAGAAGGCCGAGGTGCTCGGCGACAGCGATGTCGGCATGGTCACCGGCTTGACAACATCGACTCCAGTGTAGGACAAACTTCACATATATACACTTCACATCCATCCGGACTCTCCGCCGCCAATTGTATAATGCTACACTTCTACTAACACCTTGGTCCAGATTAGTTAGCCCTCTCGAGCTGGACATGCCCAGCATGGACGACTACTGCAGCTGCAGCAGGACTCCCCGACTCTGAGTCCATGCCAAGCGTGGCTGCACCTGACCCATGAGCATCGCTTGGGAGGGTTAGTTAGTTTGCTGCAACATTTTGGTATTCGTCTTGGTGTTGGATGTTTATCTTGAACATTTTTCTTCCTTATGCTGTTTAGGAAAGAAGAACAAGGATCAATAAGAGGCTAAGGAGGCTGCAAAGACCTCATTCCCTACATGGACAAGGTCACAAGGTAACTAAATCAGCTGAATTGATGCACACTGTCAATTATGTTACGACACAGAGATGAAATTTTCGCCAGGAATTACAGAAAATTGTACTCGCTAAAGTACTAAATCTGATGACTACATGCTGCATATTTAGCGACAAAACTGAATACTAAAGTACTAAATTTGGTGTTCCTAACCCGAGTTGGAAGTGTTGCCCACGAAAATCGGTAGTTGTCAATAACCCGGACCTTAGTTACTTCAGATTTCAGAATTGCAAAAGTGGCAACTCAAAAAAACTTAAATGTTGGCTATACTTTCTTTCGTTATCATGATGGTGCAATACTTTGTAGTAGATTCTCTTCGAATCCTTCTCTAACAAGGTTATGGTAGTAATTTGTACAAAAGTTGCTATGATTTTTTGATTCTAAGTTTATTCTACCAAGGATTCCCTCTGGTATGTGCATGTTTCACAACTGAATATACACGTAGAAGAAACTTGAGAGCCAATATTAGTGCTAAAGGATTACTCTGATTGCCGATCTATCTTGTCGCGGCAACACAGGCCAATACACATTCGGAAATATGTGACCAACTTCCCAAGGTCCGCAGATCGTCTCATCGAGGTTAATTCTCGGTCTACAACCTCCAAAACCTGCAGTTCTATTTTGAAAATGCTTGCGCCCATTGCTCTAAGCGTCGACTGTCGCTTCGCTTATGCTTCATGCTTTCCTGAACATTGATTTCTATCAAACTTGTTTTTTAAGTTTTCATGCTGATTACTGATTGTGGGAGCTGAATTGTGCTTCGGTGGAAGTGTTAGAGTGTATCATTTTTGTAAGCATAATCTATATCCATTCCTATTGGGAACATACCCATGTAAGTATTTGTAAGAATCCTGTAGGAGCATGCTACTAGGACTTATGTAGATTGGCTATTATAGATATTGGCATGATAATGGTCTGCATCCTATATATGGTCTTAGTGCGTCTAAACAAGCACGTGTTAAATAACTGTCAGCACAACGGTTTCTAACCAATAGAAAGTTACTCCCGTTGGTATATATGAGGCAATGTATAATATTTTGTTAGAATAATGGTTTTATTAATTGGATGATTATCACTTTCATGGTGCGCCTACTTTCAGATATGTAAAATCCAGGACTCTATGTAATGTGCCTTCAATATCTATTCAACAGTGGAATAGCAACATCAAATCATTCCTCGAACTTATTATATCATGCTCTCTAACTTCTTGACATTTAATTTCAATTAAACAAATCTTGTTCATAGTGAAAAATATATTTTATAGAAAAATAGCCCTTTATTCTGTTTATTATCTCTAGCTACTTCTCTGTGGTCCTTGCTTAATCTGATGTTTGTCTTGTGATTGATTCAGGATATTACATGCCCCAAGCCCTATGAATAATGCCCATCTAATTTCAACATGGGCATGACAACATCAAACTTCTCTCTTCAATATTGAAGAAGCGGCTTACTCGGATCAATGGGCATGCACTTAGAAAAATAGCTAAAGAGTACGTGATATTCCTAGAGTAAATAAAGGACATGGTGTGCTCATAAGTTAGACAGAAGCAAAATGTTATTTATTATGCTCCTGTTGTATCTTCGGACATTTTCTTCCACCTATCAATACCCCAGTATTGAATATTTACTTTCCCATTGTCGTACAGAAACTAATGTTAGTATTTGTGCATACTCTTTGTTTTAAGTGGGCTTTCTTTTAAAAAGCATGCCTTTATATTACCCAAATAACATAACAAATTATGTAATCTAAGTATATATTTTAAGAGACAAGTCTTAGTTTTTCATATAAATGGGTTACAAATTGTATGGATTCAAATTGGACTCTGTCATTTGGTCGCAAAATGATCACAGTGATGTCTACAACCTCCTCCTAGATGTATTAATCTCAATCTCATGTTTGGTTTTCTTCCCTTTTCTCTTCTAATGATGTAATTTCTTTTACTAAGATAACACCATGTTTGTTGTAATGCCTTATTTGATGTAAGATCCCTTTTCTACTTTGAATGAATTTACTTCATATATTAGTTTAGTTCATCATTCAGAGACAGTGGAATATTTTTGCCCTTCACGGTTAAATGAGCATTGTGTAAAAGTATGTCTAAGTTCTCTTTCTTCAAGTGCTTCAAGTAAATGAAATTGTTTATTTTGAATTTAATACCTTTTAATAATAATCATAATGAGAGGGGTATGCTTCTCTCTCTGGGAAAATGTTACTTTAGACAACATGTACTAAGAAATAAAAACTCTGGAAATGTATTTGAATCGCACAAAAATAGTTTGTAGTTCTTATTCATATTTCAAACACGTGAGGCTCTGCAAATTAAACCATGTTTTTTATTCAAGGCACATATGGATTTAGCAGACCACAACTAAACCGACTCTATATACATGGCCTGTCGGATTTAGCAGACCACAACTAAACCGACTATATATACATGGCCTGTCCTTAGTAAAGGAAACTATTTTCATTGCGAACATGACTTTAGTTGAAGGTTCTTGCAGCATGAAACTATTTTTATCGACAACATGTCTTCAGCAGGTCTCTGCACCATTTGGCGCAACGGGTCAACTAGTACAATTCAATAGTTATAATCATTGTCGAGTCCCAAGATGTATACAAGGTCTATAGTACTTCACAACATGCTCAAACTCACATAATACCAGTCAAATGAGAATCTAAATGCATTTTATAGTTATTACTTTGTAGGATGCAACATAAACAACCATAACTCTACATCATCCATTATAGAAGCAACATTTTGACATATCCTAATGTGTGAATGAAACGTGCAGAGAGAGCTTTTGAAGATGGAGCAAATAGGGCGGGAAAGATTGTATGTATGTGGACGAGAGAGTAGGAGACAAATTTAACGAGACAGAGAGAGAGATAGAGAGAGAAAGGGGGAGGAAGAAGTTAGGTCTGTGAGAAAGATGGATACATGTAATATACATGAGATGCGTGTGCATCTGGATTCTGTATACGTGGAAGGAGAAGAGACAACATGTTTGATGAGAGAGCTAGAAAAACATGGACGATAGGGGAAGGATCTCGTGGGTTGAGGGATTGACAATTTTGTGCGGGGGAGAGAGGGATTGGTAATTTTGTGCAAGAGAGAGAGAGGGTGGGGGGAGGAGTCAGTCAGCCGTCGTCACATCACCCTGCTTCCAAATGACCCCGCATTCTCTAGCACGGTGTGGTCGCCGTCTTCGATCTGCTCAATGCCCTCTTTGAAGATTGAGGTGTTGTGCATGTTGGGGTGCAAAGAAGCATAAGCGAGAGTGGTCGCCGTATAACCTTGGATAGGGATGAATTGTGTGCTCGGGGGAGTATGTGTGTGTGTTGTGCTGCGTGTGTCTCTGTGTGTGTGTGTGTGTGTGTGTGTGTGTGTGTGTGTGTGTGTGTGTGTGTGTGTGTCAGATATTGAGAGAAAACAAACCTAAGGAGAGAAATGTGTATTCAAGAAGATATTGTGTGGGCCTTGAGGTGGGCGGGCGCCGGGTGAGGGTGTCAAAATGTGTGTGTTGATGCATGTGTTGCATGCGACCGTGCGAGGGACGGACGAATCGAGAGAGATGGTTGTTGTGTTACAGACGCTCCTCCCTCTCCCTCTCTCTCTCTCTCTCTCTCTCACACACACACACAAGTAAACTAGAAGACCGTTCTCTCATGTATACACAACGTATCGGCATCTGTCTATGTCTCACTCATGCATGATCATTTGCACATTCACACCTCTCTATGCCTGTATCACATGCACACCGTCACCACATTGCCCTTCCGCCACAACACACATATGGACACATACACACGTTCTCTCTCAGTCACGCACACAAAATCAGTACTAAAAAAATAGGGCGCACCTAAAACGTCCAAATCCAAATAAACACGAACTGGAGCTAAATTCAAATATATGGATATATTGCAGCGTCAAGAACTTTCACAGGAAAAAAAAGTTGAGTAATATTCGAGGATTGTTTTCACACACACAAAAAGGTTCAGTGGATGTCCTTCGAGCGCGACACGGTGACGTACCGTTTGATCGACCACACGGCTGCGGTTCACGCGCTTGCACAGGATTCCGTATCGTGGCTGTGGTACTAACTAATAAAAGCGCTGCCTAAGTCTAATGTTTACGTGTACTAGTACAGTTTTCTTTAAGTTTGACCAACCTTATATATAAAACTAAAGTAAGATCCCACACACGCACTCATCAATATGCCGCCGCCGCCGTTGCGCATGCCGGCGCCTGCCTGCTCCGGCCAACAATTTCTCGCCCATCACCGCCGTGTCGCCGCCATCCATGTGCCAGGAAGCCAAAGGCTCGCCCGCTCACGTCGTCTGCAGTCCCTCCTTGCGATGCCGCCACGTTGCCAAGCACGCGAGCAGCTGGTGGAGCCGCGTCTATGCACACATCGTACGAAGAGGAGGACGAGCGCGTGCTCCAGCACGCCGGCGATGAGGAACTAGCGTGTCATTGTTGTCTCCGCCTGCGCGGAGGAGGCGCGCATGGTGGCTGTCGCGGCGGAAGCCGATCGCGCGCGCGTCGATCCCGCAAACCTGGTGCGGACGCGGGATCTACCTTCGAGACCTTGAATGCCACGTGGATCCTGCAATCTGAAGGAGCAATTTGCGTCAGTCGACTCATGTGAGTCGTTTGATGCAACATGGATGGCTAGAAGGGCTTCTTCCACCTCTTCTGCCGTCTTCTTCCTTCGCTCCGTTGAACTTCTTTCACAAATCGACTGACCCAAATTATACTACTAGTACGAGCGTATTAAGTACAGAGGAACACGAAGATCTGAGCAGTAGTACCAACGCAAGAAGAACAGTAGTAAGACATAGTACTAGTACTACATGCGCACTAAAGAGTTCAAATAACAAGAAAGAACATAAACATAGTTCTGCTGGGGCCTCAGCACAACACACCCTTGAAAATAAACTAAGCAACTAGTCCGCTTGACACTGCAGTAGAACCAGCATGAGCGACGGCACTGCCACCTACTCGGAGTCCGAGTCCACGTCCTCGACTTTGCCCTCGTCCCTCTTCCTCTTCCTCTTCGCCGACGCTTCTTTGCTTGAACCGGACACTAGGCTCTGCTTCTTCATCCAACCCTTGTAGATATTTAAACAAAGGTAGGCATCCATTCCTGCGTACATGATGTGATCTTCAACTAATGTCTTTGACTCCCATGCATGATGAAACTCGTGATGAGGTTTCTTCAGTTTAGCGTACGGAGGATCAATCATGGCGGCTGCCAGGGTCAGCATTGAAGGTTGAGAGGAGGACACCAGGCTTGCCTTCTGGAGATCGAAGGGCTGGCCTACAACGAGACCTATCCGACGCAGGACATCCCTGTCGTTATTAAAGCCTACAGTAACAAATTTCACTATTTTGTCCTTGAGGAAGTTCTTAAAATCCTGGCACTCAACGTCGGCATGGCATATGTGGTAGACCAAGCAAACGTTATGTACGCAAACCTCTCCACGCCGGACGAAACTCGCCGCCGCCGTCGCCAATCGGCGAACGCCGCGTGGCCTCCGCCGCCGCGCGCGCCGTCCCGCTTGCTGGGGCCGCAGCCTGCCCGCTCGGCCAGCGCGACCGCCGCTGCGCTCCGCCCCTCTCCGCCGCCCGAAGGCCTCGCGTCTCACCTCCGCCGCCCGCGAACCCCGCCGCCCGCGCTGCGCCGCCGCGCCACGCGCCGCGCCGCCGCGCCGCCGCCGCCTCCGGCGCCTCCAGCAGAAGCTTCGCCTCCCGCCGGAGCCCCGAGCTCCTCCGCCTCTCCCGGCCATCTCCGGCCGTCGTCGTCCAACTCCGGCGAGATCTCGTCGGGGTGGACGAGATCCACCCATCCCTCCAACCAAACGGCCGGATCCATCCCGCACCGCGCCGTCCCGCTCCACTCGATCCCGCGTTGACTTTTCACGGAGGTGATTTTTTCTACTAAGTCCCTGATTTCCTACATTCTGGAGCTATGTTTGACCTGCCATATCTTCATGCATATTGCTCCGTATGATGTGTATGATATATCAGAATGTTCATCATGAGATGCTCCTCATTTTATTCCATTGTGCCATGTTTTTTTTAGTTCATCTTGATGCCCTAATATCTGATGCAAGAGTTCTATAAAATGTTGTCTGATGTAGTTTATCAGAACATGCTCATTTGTTATTTTTCGATCTTTTCGTGTGATTTTCTTTTGAGCATGAAGTCTACATGTGTTATGAGCGACAACTTGCCATCCTTTCTGTGGTGCAATCCGTTCTTCATGATATGCCATGTGTTGATTGTTACAAGCTTGCAAAGTAGCCTTCGTGATGTTGCTGATTTCTATGACTTGGTGATTTCTGCCAAGTCTGAAACTGATATATTGTGATTCTATGTAAACCTGTTGATACCATGAGGTCTATGCATAATCTGGAGATATTCACTAAGGGTGTTTTGTTATACATGTTATTCTCTATCCATCCATGCCACTGTTTGCATTTATGGTGTGCTCTAGCATGTCTTAATCTTGCTCTACTTTTGCTATAAAATTTTCCTGGCAGATTGTTTACATGTTAATCAATTTTTCAATTGTTGTTATTAGTGATCCAAGCATTCTATGAACTTGTTCTTGCCATGGTTAGTTCATGAACATGTCTTCTTGCTGGTGCTATGCTTTTCTTGTCATGCAATGCCTTGTGGTGAGTGAATCGATCTCGCAAAGATGCCTTCATAATTTTGTTTATGCCATGCACTGTTATTTTCATTATGTCTGAATCTATTTACGAAACTTGCTATGTTTACATGGGTTCTGTAATATCTTCTGTGCCTTTTTGGCTCATGATCACTAAAGGACTTTTGTTCTATGCAATTAGTAGATTCGTTCCATGCCTTTGTTTGCTATGTTAAGTTCCTGTAGAATGTTGTTTGGTAGCTCTAAACATTGCAACCTGATGTTATTTCTGCAATGTCCTATGAATTCTGCTAAGTCTGTGAACCTGCTATTATTTGCAATCTTGCCATGTCCTTTTGAGCATGCTCTATTGATTTTTATGGAGATAGCTCAGTGTTAATGTTTTGTTATGCTTTGTCTGTACATCATGACCATACATTTTGTTTTCATGTTGTGGTGCTGTAGCATGTTGTTTTGATGTTTGCAATATGCCTAGTTGCTGTTTTGGATAGCTTGTCCTTTAAACTTGTTTCATGTGTATGTGTTGAACCGTTGCTCCGTTTTGAGTGTGCTCTATGTGAAACTTGCTTAGTTTTGTATGTAGTTTCATGTTACCTTGTTGCATCCATGTTTTGAGTGTGTTTGCTTGATGTTTGAATGCATTTTGCATCAATGCCATGTTTAACTTGTTTTGCTCATATCTTGTAGGTCGTAGCTCCAAATTAAATGAACTTTATATGTAAATTGACTAGAATATCGTGTAGATCATCGCGGTGCATCTTAACTTCCTGTTTAACAACTTGAACATAAGGTTCATTCAGATCTGGACCAATTTCGAAATTTGCATATGAGGACTTACCGGAATTGTTATATGTTGTTTCCGGCCTCATTTAAACTTGCTTTAATGTGTTGCTCTTGTATGCATCATCTCTTGCCATGAGTAGCTTCATGTAGCCTTGTCCTGCATCATACTTGGTTGAGCATCATGCCTTGTTCATTTGTGGTGTGTTTACCATGTTGTGTGCTTCTCTCGATAGTTCCCGTTTCGTTGCTATCGTGAGGATTCGTTCGACTACGCTTGGTTCTTCTTCGTGGCTTCATCTTATTCACGGACTCGTTCTTCTTCCTAGCGGGATTTCAGGCAAGATGACCGTCACCTTGGATCTCATTACTATCATTTCTATGCTAGTTGCTTCGTTCTATCGCTATGGCGCGATACCTACCACTTGCTTATCAAGCCTCCCAAGTTGCCATGAACCTGTAACCTTTGTCACCCATCCTAGCAAACCGTTGTTTGGCTATGTTACCGCTTTTGCTCAGCCCCTCTTATAGCGTTGCTAGTTGCAGGTGAAGATGAAGATTGCTCCATGTTGAATAATGTTTATGTTGGGATATCACAATATCTCTTATATTATTAGTGCATCTATATACTTGGTAAAGGGTGGAAGGCTCGGCCTTATGCCTGGTGTTTTGTTCCACTCTTGCTGCCCTAGTTTCCGTCATATCGGTATTATGTTCCCGGATTTTGCATCCCTAACGCGGTTGGGTGATTTATGGGACCCCCTTGACAGTTGGCTTTGAATAAAACTCCTCCAGCAAGGCCCAACCTTGGTTTTACATTTGCCTCACCTAAGCCTTTTTCCCTTGGGTTTCCGGAGCCCAAGGGTCATCTTTATTTTAGCCCCCCCGGGCCAGTGTTCCTCCGAGCGTTGGTCCGAACCGAGCAGCCTGCGGGGCCACCACGGGGAAACTCAAGGCCTGGTTTTACTCGTAGCTTGACTTATTCGGTGTGCCCTGAGAACGAGGTACGTGCGACTCCTATCGGGATTTGTCGGCACATCGGGCGGCTTTGCTGGTCTTGTTTTACCATTGTCAAAATGTCTTGTAACCGGGATTCCGAGTCTGATCGGGTCTTCCCAGGAGAAGGAATATCCTTCGTTGATCGCGAGAGCTTATCATGGGCCAAGTTGGGACACCCCTGCAGGGTTTGAACTTTCGAAAGCCGTGCCCGCGGTTATGTGGAAGATGGGAATTTGTTGATATCTGGTTGTAGTAAACTTAAAATAAACTCTTCTAAAATACACCAACCGTGTGCGTAGCCGTGATTGTCTCTTTTCGGGGTTGTTCGAGAGGAGAACATGGTCTTGGGTTATGTTTGACGTAAGTAGGAGTTCAGGATCACTTCTTGATCATTACTAGTTGACGACCGCTTGCTAAGCTTCTCTTCTCGCTCTTGTTTCGTAAGGTAGCCACCATACATGCTTAGTCGCTGCTACAACCTCACCACTTTACCCCCTTCCTTACCCATTAAGCTTTGCTAGTCTTGATACCCATGGTAATGGGATTGCTGAGTCCGCGTGGCTCACAGATTACTACACCAACAGTTGCAGGTACAGGTTATGCGATGATCATGACGTGAGAGCGATGTTTATTTGTGTTGGAGTTCTTCTTCTGCTTCTTCTTCGTTTGAGGGATAGGTTCCTGGTCGGCAGGCTGGGATAGCAGGGTGGATATTGTTTGAGTTCTTGTTTCTGTTTCATCCGCAGTCGGATGTTGATCTTATGTATGGTCTTTTGTTGTATTCTTGTGTCTTTGGATGTATTGGATGTATCCCCGTCTATTATGTATTGTTGATGTAATGATATCCACCTTGCAAAAGAGTCTTCAAGATGCGCTTCTATCCTTGGTGGGACCTTCGAGTTCCTTTAGGATAGGGTCGCATCTTGGGCGTGACAAGTTGGTATCAGAGCCTCGACTGACCATAGGAGCCCCCTTGATTGATCGTGTAGTTTGGCCGATGTCGAGTCTAGAAGAAAACTTTTTCGGAGTCTAGTTATATCAGAGAGTAGGAATTCTTTTTACTCCTCTGCCCCTTCGTTGCTCTGGTGAGAAATCTTGACGTAGGTGTTTTGAACTACTCCTCCTCCCCTTCAAATTTTTCTTTAGGATCATGCGGTTAGCTTTCGTTCGTTGTCCATCCTCTTTTGTCCTGTGCATTTCTCGTCAAGTTGATTCGACCCTCTTTGTCTTTGGGACATCAATCCGCAGCTCTTTTCAATCGACGTTGTTTCCCCGTCCGAAGTTGTCCTTGTTTTTCCCACCCACCCACCCTTATTCTTCTCGGAACCGGAGTCTGAAATCGAGTATCCATCTTACTCGTGCGAAGCCTTTGCATTCTTTCTAAATCATTTCAACCGGTGCTTTTATCTTCAAGTATTCATCTCTTCCCGTTTCAGTTGCCTTGTTTTTCCCGCGCACCCACCCCTTTTATTCTGGAGCTTGAGCCTTTATTCGAGAAATCAATTTCATTTGTGCGGAGTATCTTCAGTTTTTCCTCAATTGTCGCAACTGGTGAAGTCTCATCAAGTTCTTTATTGTTCGTCTCGTTTTTTTTCTGTTTTCGGTGGATTCAACTCAATTTTCTTGGTTCGATCATATTCTTTCCCTCGACCGAAGTGTTTTCCCTCTGATCGTTCGCCTCTCGCCAGTTTATCCTTCCGGAGTGATGAAGACATCTCAGAAGATTCGTGTTTGCATTCAATTATTCCGAGGTGGTCACCTCATTCGAGTTTTTCAATAGTTCCGGTGCATCTTCTCTTCTTCAATCCTTGCCAACAGTGTTTCTTTTTAGTGGGCCCTAACCCACAGGTCTTTTTCCAGGATCTTACCTGACTCTTCTAATTTTCTCGGAGTCATTCTCAAATTCTTTTCGAAGTATGACATAAGTATGGATTCCATCAGTTATATGCCTTCTCTGAGATCGCTTTCAAATTCTTTTCAACTTTGGGTCAACATTTCTAGTATTCATTGTCCCGGAGCATCTCTCTATTTCTTCTAGGTGTTTCTCGTCGTCATTCTCATCTTTTGAAGACCGAAGTAGAGTTTTCCATAAATCTTGCCCGTTCTCCCGGAGATTCGCGGTGCTAGCTCGATGTTATCCTATCAAATTGTTTCGAGTCGTGCAATTTTTTTTCACCCATCTGGGGTATTTCAGGAGTTGTTCTCCATCTCGATCATCCGGAGGCCATCTTTTCGGAATATCTCTCCGTTCTAAGTTTTCAAATTTGTTCTCCAATTATTCTATATCCGTGCCCCTTCGTTCGTCTCAATATTCTTCCGGTGCCTCATTCAAGTACTCTTCAACCAACTCGCAATCTCTTCGTTATTTTGTCTCTAAATTCTCTCAAGTATCTTCGTGCTTTTCTAATTCTTCCTGGTGATTCATTATCCTTCGTCATTCAATTTTGAATTCTTACGGTGGTTCATTCAAGATTCCTTTTCCATTGATTATCGTATCTATTCATTCGGTTATTTCCAATCTTACCGGTGGTTCATGAAGACTCTCTCGTGTTTGCGCTATATCTCCCCTTTATATTTTTTTCCAATGTGAATAAGTTGTATGCAAATCCGTTGCTTCGCATCAATTTAATTAGTGGAGGATGAGCATAACATAATCCTTATTCCTCTTTCTTCAAATGGGTTAATCTCTTCTTTTCGGAGTTTGTTCATCTTATCACATTCTCGGTTCAAAGTGTTTTTCATCTTTTCTTTCCCGGAGTTCAAAGCTTCCTCGACCATCTCGTCGGAACCTCCATCGGAATCATTGCAAGGCTTTAATCTTATCCCTTTCATCCTTCTATTTTATCTCATCATCCTTTTTGTTACCGGAGTTCTTATGGTGGTTCGTAAGGATTTAATTCATTCTTCAAGTGTTCATCAAGATTCTTTTGGAGGAGTTCGAGTATCTTTCCTTCCTTGCCTCTCGAAGTGCAATTAATTCTCCGTAGTATTTTGAGATGGAGTTTTGCATTTCTTCATTCTTCTCAGCTATTTAATCTTTTTCCGCTTGTGGTCGGTTATCACCACATAATTTTGAGATGTTACCCATAAGTCCACAACAAGCTTATTCTTTTGTTGTTGAATTTCCAACAACTCTTTTCAATGCTTCCTTCTATGGATGCTTTCTATTTCATTCGTGGTAGAAGTTGTCATCTTCTTCCCCGTTCTTCTCATTCCACTCTTTCAAGTCTTCCGGAGGTTTTGTATTGTTCCTCAAGTCAAGTATCGTTCCATCTTCTCAAGTTCATGTCCTATTCTTTCCTTGTTCAGTCAGAATTCTGCATAAATTCTTTCATTCTTATTCCGCTTCTATCTTGTTCTAACCGGAGTGGTTTCAAATTCAGTATTATTCCTTGAGCTTTTGCTTCTTGCCTCATTCAACATTCCTCTTTCCTACTCGAGTGTTCTTGACTTTGTTCATTCTCTCTCTTTTGTTCTTATTTCACCTCATCCCTTTTCCCTTCCGTCTCGGTCCTAAGATCTTGGGACGAGATCTCTTGTTAGTGGAGGAGAGTTGTAACGCCCTGAATCCGATGCGCCAGGTGTCTTCCAGTTATTCGCCGTCATTGCCATGTCAGTTGCTTGCGTGTTGCATTTTGCCATGTCATCATGTGCATTGCATTGCATACGTGTTCGTCTCATGCATCCGAGCATTTTCCCCGTTGTCCGTTTTGCAATCTGACACTCCTATGTCCTCCGGCGTCCCCTTTTTGTCTCTTGTTGTGAGCGGGTGTTAAACATTCTCGGAATGGACCGAGATTTGCCAAGCGGCCTTGGTACACCACCGGTAGACCGCCTGTCAAGTTTCGTGCCATTTGGAGTCTGTTTGATACTCCAACAGTTAACCGGGGAACCGTAAAGGCCTCATGTGTGTTGCAGCCCAACACCCCTCTAAAGTGGCCCAATAACCCATCCAAACCCCCTCCGTGCTCTCGGTCGTTCGATCACGATCGTGTGGGCGAAAACCGCACTCCATTTGGAGTCTCCTAACTCCCTCTACCTATAAATATGTGCATCCCATCCAAAATTCGGGTCCAAACCCTAGCCCTCTCTCCCCTCTCCATGCCGGACGAAACCCGCCGCCTCCTTCCGGCCAGTCGGCGAGCGCCACGTGGCCTCTGCCTCCGCGCATCACCGCCCGGCCCTGGGCCCTTGAGCCGGCCCACTCGGCACAGCACCCGTCGCCGCGCGCCCGCCTCTCTCCGCTGAAAGGCCTCGCGCCTCGCCTCTGCCACCAGCGAATCTCGCCGCCGCGTTGCACTGCTGCCTGCCCGCCGCCGCACGGCCGCCGCCGCCTCCGCCGCCTCCAGCAGCGAAGCTTCGCCTCCCGCCGGAGCCCCGAGCTCCTCCGCCTCTCCCCGCCATCTCCGGCCGTCGTCGTCCAACTCCGGCGAGATCTCGTCGGGGTGGACGAGATCCACCCATCCCTCCAACCAAACGGCCAGATCCGTCCCGCACCACGCCGTCCCACTCCACTCGATCCCGCGTTGACTTTTCGCGGAGGTGATTTTTTCTACCAAGTCCCTGATTTCCTACATTCTGGTGCTATGTTTGGCCTGCTATATCTTCATGTACATTGCTCCGTTTGATGTGTATGATACATCAAAATGTTCATCATGAGATGCTATTCGTTTTGTTCCAGTGTGACATGTTTGTTTGAGTTCATCTTGTTGCCCTAATCTCTGATGCAAGAGTGCTATAAAATGTTTTTTTGACAGAAAGACTGTAAGGGAACCCCTTACAGTATAATTGGTGCAACAAACCCAAATTACAAGTACCATGCCTTGAACCTGGGTGGGTGGGAAGGCATCAGCCCCTTCCCACCACTAGGCTATGCCTTAGTGCTATAAAATGTTGTCTACTGTAGTTTATCAGAACATGCTCATTTGTTATTTTTGGATCTGTTCGGGTGATTTTCTTTTGAGCATGAAGTCTACATGTGTTATGAGCTACAACATGCCATCCTTTCTATGGTGCAATCCACTCTTCATGATATACCATGTGTTGATTGTTACATGCTTGCAAAGTAGCCTCCGTGATGTTGCTGATTTCTATGACTTAGTGATTTCTGCCAAGTCTGAAACTGATATATTGTGATTCTATGTAAACCTGTTGATACCATGAGTTCTATGCATAATCTGGAGATGTTCACTAAAGGTGTGTTGTTATACATGTTATTCTCTATCAATCCAAGCCACAGTTTGCATTTATGGTGTGCTCTAGGATGTCTTAATCTTGCTCTACTTTTGCTATAAAATGTTCCTGGCAGATTGTTTACATGTTAATCAATTTTTCCATGATTGTTATTAGTGACCCAAGTATTCTATGAACTTGTTCTTGCCATGGTTAGTTCATGAACATGTCTTCTGGCTGGTGCTATGCTTTTCTTGTCATGCAATGCCTTGTGGTGAGTGAATCGAGCTCGCAAAGATGCCTTCATAATTTTGTTTATGCCATGCACTGTTATTTCATTAAGTCTGAATCTGTTTATGAAACTTGCTATGTTTACATGGGTGCCATCATATCTTCTGTGCCTTTTTGGCTCATGATCAGTAAAAGACTTTTGTTCTATGCAATTAGTGGATTCATTCCATGCCTTTGTTTTCTATGTTAATTTCCTGTAGAATGTTGTTTGGTAGCTCTAAACATCGCAACCTGATGTTATTTCTGCAATGTCCTGTGAATTCTGCCAAGTCTGTGAACCTGTTATTATTTGCAATCTTGTCATGTCCTTTTGAGCATGCTCTAGTGATTTATGGAGATAGATCATTGTTCATGTTTTGTTATGCTTTACCTATAGATCATGCCCATGCTTTTTGTTTTCATGTTGTCGTGCTGTAGTATGTTGTTTTGATGCTTGCAATATGCCTAGTTGCTGTTTTGGACACCTTGTCCTTTAAACTTGTTTCATGTGTATGTGTTGAACCGTTGCTCCGTTTTGAGTGTGCTCTATGTGAAACTTGTTTAGTTTTGTATGTAGTTTCATGTTACCTTGTTGAATCCATGTTTTGAGTGTTTTTGCTTGATGTTTGAATGCATTTTGCATCAATGCCATGTTTAACTTGTTTTGCTCATATCTTGTAGGCCGTAGCTCCAAATTAAATGAACTTTATATGTAACTTGACTAGAATGTCGTGTAGATCATCGTGGTGCATCTTAACTTGCTGTTTAACAACTTGAACATAAGGTTCATTCAGATCTGGACCAATTTCGAAATTTGCATGTCAAGACTTACCAGAATTGTTATATGTTGTTTCCGGCCTCATTTAAACTTGCTTTGATGTGTTGCTCTTATATGCATCATCTCTTGACATGAGTAGCTTCATGTAGCCTTGTCCTGCATCGTACTCGGTTGAGCATCATTCCTTGTTCATGTGTGGTGTGTTTACCATGTTGTGTGCTTCTCTCGATAGTTCCCGTTTCGTTGCGATCGTGAGGATTCGTTCGAATATGCTTGGTTCTTCTTCTTGGCTTCATCTTCTTCATGGACTCGTTCTTCTACCTAGCGGGATTTCAGGCAAGATGACCGTCACCTTGGATCTCACTACTATCATTACTATGCTAGTTGCTTCGTTCTATCGCTATGGCGTGATACCTACCACTTGTTTATCAAGCCTCCCAAGTTGCCATGAACCACTAACCTTTGTCACCCATCCTAGCAAACCGTTGTTTGGCTATGTTACCGCTTTTGCTCAGCCCCTCTTATAGCGTTGCTAGTTGCAGGTGAAGATGAAGATTGCTCCATGTTGAATAATGTTTATGTTGGGATATCACAATATCTCTTATATTATTAGTGCATCTATATACTTGGTAAAGGGTGGAAGGCTCGGCCTTATGCCTGGTGTTTTGTTCCACTCTTGCTGCCCTAGTTTCCGTCATATCGGTATTATTTTAGCCCCCCCGGGCCAGTGCTCCTCCGAGCGTTGGTCCGAACCGAGCAGCCTACGGGGCCACCACGGGGAAACTCGAGGCCTGGTTTTACTCGTAGCTTGACTTATTCGGTGTGCCCTGAGAACGAGGTACGTGCGACTCCTATTGTGATTTGTCAGCACATCGGGGCGGCTTTGCTGGTCTTGTTTTACCATTGTCGAAATGTCTTGTAACCGGGATTCCGAGTCTGATCGGGTCTTCCCGGGAGAAGGAATATCCTTCGTTGATCGCGAGAGCTTACCATGGGCTAAGTTGGGACACCCCTGCAGGGTTTGAACTTTCGAAAGACGTGCCTGTGGTTATGTGCAGATGGGAATTTGTTGATATCTGGTTGTAGTAAACTTGAAGTAAACTCTTCTAAAATACACCAACCGTGTGCGTAGCCGTGATTGTCTCTTTTCAGGGTTGTTCGAGAGGAGAACACGGTTTTGGGTTATGTTTGACGTAAGTAGGAGTTCAGGATCACTTCTTGATCATTACTAGTTGACTACTGCTTGCTAAGCTTCTCTTCTCGCTCTTGTTTCGTAAGGTAGCCACCATACATGCTTAGTCGCAGCTGCAACCTCACCACTTTACCCCCTTCCTTACCCATTAAGCTTTTCTAGTCTTGATACCCATGGTAATGGGATTGCTGTGTCCTCGTGGCTCACAGATTACTACACCAACAGTTGTAGGTATAGGTTATGCAATGATCATGACATGAGAGCGATGTTTATTTGTGTTGGAGTTCTTCTTCTACTTCTTCTTTGTTTGAGGGATAGGTTCCTGGTCGGCAGCCTGGGATAGCAGGGTGGATATTGTTTGAGTTTCTGTTTCTGTTTCATCCGTAGTCGGATGTTGATCTTATGTATGGTCTTTTGTTTTATTCTTGTGTCTTTGGATGTATTGGATGTATCCCCGTTTATTATGTATTGTTGATGTAATGATATCCACCTTGCAAAAGCGTCTTCAAGATGCGCTTCTATCCTTGGTGGGACCTTCGAGTTCCTTTAGGATAGGGTCGCATCTTGGGTGTGACAAGTGACCCACTCATCAGTTGAACTGTTGAACATGCGTACAAAGCGAGCAAGCCATGCTTTCACCGTCTTGGATCCACGTGTGTAGATGACGATGAACCGATCGCCGGCGATGGCTCTAACCTGGTACTCAACGGCGACCATGGAGATTTGCGAGGCCATGAATTTTGGAGGAGGGTTAGGAGAAGTTGAACTGTTGTACCCCGCAAAAAAAACTGGGAGCGAACTAATGTGAAAGGACGGGACAACTGGGAGCGAACTGTTGTAAGGTAGAAGACGGGGACGAGTAGGGCGTGCGAACGGCGTGGGGTTTCTGGCTTGCCCGGTGGATAAACGGCTGCAAGCCCCCAAAGAGTTCTCGAGAACTATGCGGGACCCACTAGATGTCATGTCTACCAGACCCATATCATAGGCCTGACGGTATAGCTTCTGCCTGTTCGCACTCCATGCCGGCGCGTGGATGCAACTTCACTTAATTCCGTCAAACGTCGCGCCTCCCATGACCTTCGCCTCCCTCGCGTGATCGCGCCCTTTGAGACTTCAACCGACTATAAATGAGCAATTTTTTTGCCTTTTTTAGACAAGCAATTTTTTTGCCTACTCCGCATGCATGATACTCCCTCTGGTCCTTTTTACTCCCGTCAACCGTTTGCAAAGTGTTTGACCAAATTTATACTTTTTTTGAACACCACCTTATACTAATTAACCAGCCACACCAGTACACTCATTCGATACAATATTCACCACACAGGGCGGTACGTTATTTACAAGAATACCATCTAATCTATTGTCAAAGCTATACTTAGCGATCAAGTGTGCCACCTTATTGGCCGAACGGCTACTCTTTGACAATGGAAGATTGTTGATCAACTTCGAGAATAGCAGACATGTCACGCATAGCAGACCTGTCATAGTCCCCCGATGCAAGAGACGCTACCACAAAAGCGCAATCAGTCTCTAAAATTACAGGATTATGAAGAGAAATACCTATGTAGAGACCGGCAATGCAAGCCCTAAGCTCCGCTTCCTCCACGCTTTGACAGGCATCAATGAAATCCCACGACCAAATTTATACTAAAAATATCAATATCTACAATACTGATTATAGTGAGTATAAGAACTACGTTTTACAATGAGTGTAAAAATATTGATTTGACATTGTGAATGTTGACACATTTTTCTATAAGTCTGTTGAAAGTAGAGGTACTTTGACTTCAGACAAAACTTAAATGCACAATGCAGACTAGTTCCTCCGTCTAGGTGTGTGCCATGTCCTATCTTGTCATCACAACAAGGTTAGCTATTAGAGTACCACTACCTCCCTTCTAGTTTAAAGGGCTCTTTCACCTACTCTTAGCAAGATAGTAGAGGCGGTGAATAGTTTTTGAAGTCTGCAAAAGTACTCAACTAGTGATGTCGTTCTTCACAAAAAATGTGTTTACCAATGCATGCATGAACACCATTGTGGCCAGCCTCAATCATCGCATGCAATAATTTAGTGCACCTTGAAATATGAACATGTGTGGGGCGTGTATGTTTTTAATGACTTGAGACTATACCTAGCCCGACATGCAAGATGACTTATTATCCACCGTTCCCCATACCTGCAGGAAGCCCATTCGTCTCCAAATCTTTTCCTCTCCATGTGTGGAAACAATATGCCTGCCAAACTGTCCTTCTCCCTCCGGCGGTCCCACCACTCCACCCCGTGTGAAAAAATCTGCATGCATGACTCTCCTCCCCCCACGCTCATCCAATCCATTGTGACCAGCAATATTTCCACCCCTTCGCTCCCCCGTAATTTACTCCAACAAATATGCCCACATAGTTGTTACTTAACTGCAGGTGCATTGGGTCATTGACATATGGGCCCAACAGGGGTCTGGCCCACATGTCAGTGACGCAACTGGACCTGCAGCTAAGTCAGTGCAGCTCAGTCCATATCTTACGTAGGTGTGCCATTGCTCGCTATAAACACTGCGCCTCCCACAACATCGCTATCTCCTCCCGCTCACGTTCACGTTCATCGCTATCTCCTCCCCCTCCCTCTCACGTCGACCACCATGGCATCGCCCCTTCCAGGCCCTAGGAGCCCCTCGCTGCACCACGTGGACGGTTACTCGTCGTTGTTCCGTTTCTCGCCGCCACTAGTCGAGGAGGACGCGTCGGTGTTCCACTCCTCGCCGCTACGCGACGTATCGCCGTTCCGTTTCTCGCCGCCACTAGTCGAGGAGGACGCGTCGGCGTTCCGCTCCTCGCCGTGACGCGACGCGTCGCCGTTCCGTTCCTCGTCGCCACTAGTCGAGGAGGACGCGTCGGTGTTCCGCTCCTTGCCGTGACGCGTCGAGGTGGACGCGTCGGCGTTCCCAATCTCGCCAGCACACGCGCCGGAGGACCCGTCGGCTCCCCGCTACGAGGAGAACGCCGCGCCGCCCGCCGAGCCCCCAGCCTTGAGGAGCTTTGGAAAGAAATGGATGTCACCTTGTGGGAGGCTTTGCCTCCAGTAGAGCGCGCCAAAATAGAGGTGGAGAAGAAGGCCGAGGAAGAGAAGCGCACCGTGGAACAAGCTGCCTGGGAGGCCTATGTCGCATCCGAGAGAGTCATGCAGTTGGCTCTTTGGCAGAAGGCTCGTGCGAGGGCCGTGAGGGTGGCGGAGGACGCCCGTGCTGACGCCCTGAGTGCAGTCGGGCCCAAGCGCCTCATCTACGCTTGGCGGTACGTGGACCGGGTGCACCTTCCAGCGAGGAGGAGTAACTGTTGGCGCCGGATCACCACACCGGTGAGATCGCGCTCGCCCGCCGGCAAGCCTCCAATCAGCGCCTCACGAGTTGCGAGGCTGAGGAAGAGGTGTTGTGTCGGCGCGCTGGGAAACGGCCGCGCACCAGGGCACTTTCGTGGCGGCGCAGCGCCTCTCCTGCGGCGTCGTGGCTTTTAGGAGGAGTATAATTTTTGTTTAGTAAGGCGATCTCATTAGTTTTATGACGCAAATGATAAATCGAGCGTTCAGGATTTTTAGCGTCCTTAATTAAGTATGTAAAAGGAAAGTTTGGAAACCTTGTGTATTAAAGACGCATTTTGCAAGTGCGTGCATATAGCACAAACTTTACTATATACTATCGCACTACACGCCTCTCTCGATATATGCTTGCAGATTGTGCTACTCCCTCCCTCCAGGTCAATAAGTCATCTTTGGTTGTGTACCGTGACCAAGAAGGAGGGAAGAATTATACACCTAGACGGAGGGAGTACTACTATTACTTATGGACGTGCAAATGCACGTTTTAACATTACGATGCGGTTTTTGTAAAAGTAGAAAAACAGCACTAGTCAAGCTTGTGAAACGATTCAATGCAAAACAAATGCAAAAATTCTTGTTTGATTGTTTACTTTTAGCTTCCTTATCTGTGGTTATTTCTCTGTCGTACTTTGTACGGAGTATCTCACTGGTTGGAATGGCATGCAAATTCCCAAACCGCTTCCTACACCCTGTATCAAATTTTTTGCCTAACAAGTTGTGTCGTGCAATTGGAATTCCAACTTGAGTACTACTACTAGTAGGAGTACCAGGGGCTAGTTCTTTTAGGCTTCTAGATTATTAATCCCATAACTACTACCTCCGTCTTGGTTTATTGGTCCCCATTGTAATCTGTGTCAACTTTTGACTTGTTTCTTGTAGGTACATATGCCCTTTGCAACGATCCATGCATCGACCCTTTTTGCGTATGGGGCAATCAGATATTCATGAACAAGCATCAAGTGAGGAAACTGATAAGGATTATTAGCAAAAAGATACGAATGGTGGCAAGCAAATTATTTGTTTATGCTTTGTCCAACACAACAGTGAGCTGTAGGATGGTAACTACAAACTATGCAGCCTTCTCTTTTTACTGCCCATAATGAGTTGTTAGACAACAATGTCTGAATCCTTTTCGTTCGTAGTGGTTCCCGAAGAAGTTCACTCAAGATTACCTCGCAAAGTACATGATTGGTGTACACGCTATGAAGATTAAAGTATTTCATCTAGACTACAATGAGCATTGAGAAGTCGTACTGAAGACAGCGAAGGATGGGCGGGCAGCCATCACAAGGGGTTAGCCTAGAGTCGTGCGTGCATTACGCATGGAGGAGGGCAGAATATGGGCATTCCACTTCACCTTCTCCAGCAACCAGAATGTCTTTCGCCTCTCTCTTTACAGTCTTTAGTACAACTGTGATTCATCATTCTTTACTTGGTGCTTCCGTAGTTCTTCAATATATGTACCTGTGCATCGAATTATGCATTGGTTGTTGAACCTATATTTGTAATAAACATGGTTGGATATGAAATAAGTGACTGCCTACTTTCAAATTCAAAACATGTGATTTTTAAATTAGGGATTACACTGCACACGGTTTCTGAAAGCAAAACATCTACGATAGACGTGGAGATCAGACACGTTTCTAGGATCCACTACGTGTGCGATCAATCTCCACTACACACACGACATATTCTAGAACCTATATTTGTAATAAATGTTTCTAGGCCTACTAGTTGAGATTTTCGTCATCAGTGATGCTACCATCAATGGCGAATAATCGAGATTTGGATCTTGAATCACTCCATATCAATTATGATAGATATTTATTTGAGTGGGACCACACTTTAGAATTAAATTGTTCAATTCTTAGTCCAATTAATTAGGAACATTGTCTAATTGTAATTTGCATTAGTTGTAGAATGTTGGATCGCGTTTCCACCTTCCCTATTGAAATTGAATAGTTGTCAATTAATCTAGTTAAAACTTTATGATTGGAAATGTAATGTGAGGATTGTGCTCAAGAGTGTCGAGAAGGATTTTGTCCTATTGCATGCTTGCGGTATTCTCTTGTTGATGCTATGGATGAGTAACTCGCGTCCTTTGATCCAAAAGCTACAATTCCACCCAGTCAAGTGAAATATGCTTGCTCCCATGTTGTCAGCGTTCTTGGAACGGGGGTCCCCAGACTTGCCTGCCTGCGGCCCATGGCGTGGCTCCACTAGTGGCCTGGTACGACCCATCTTCACCAGCAAACACTCAAGACCCTCGTGAGGGGCCAAGCCTCGCGAGGCGGGCAACACAAGACCTCCTCAGGGGCAGCCTCACTAGGCTAGCTCACGAGGAGCAGAGAGATCAAGGCGAGGGGCATCTCATGAGGTTCCCGTGATGTGAGCCATGACGAGCAAGGCCAGGCGGGCGCAAAGTACCGGTTTCCTCTTCGGTGCTAAAGGAGTAGGCGCCGGCGAGGATTCCCGAGGCGTCAGGCAAAGGTTTCTATATCGGTGCAACGAGACCAAGACCAGCAGGACGGTAGGACGGAGGTCATCACGGAGCCCACGACTGCATCACCACCAGAGCCTTTGGCAGGCGAAGACCACCTTTTGTCAGGATAGCTTGTACTAGTTGTGCCCCTTCAAATTGGCCGTTGTGGGATCCCTTCCCGTCGAACATTTGGGAAGAGGACCCGGCCTCTATAAATAGGACTAGCCACTACTGTAGGAGGCAACGGATTTGGCCCCAACTGATCCAGGATCAGATCCATTCCATCTACACACACACACACAATCTCATTGAGCTCAAGAACACCTCTCCTAAGGAGGTAGTTCTTCCCTTGTACTTGTTCATCCCTAGCCTACAAGGCAACCCACTACACCACACTGGAGTAGGGTATTACACCACATCGATGGCCCGAACCAGTATAAACTCTTGTGTCCCTTGTTCATCGGGTTCGGCGAGCTGAGCTTTGAGATCGTGGCGAGAGCGTGAGCTAGGGGGAGAGAGATCTTCGTGCACACCCCAGAGATCGAACCATAAGGGTTTTGCCGGAACCCGATATCCAACATTTGGCGCGCCAGGTAGGGGTGCGCCGAAGCCTCTCTTACATCATCCGACCCGCCAACACCCCGCGGTGCCGATGTCCGGCGACCTGAGGACCGACGCCGACCACTGGGCAGCTTGGCCAGTCAGGGCGGCACCGTCTGCCCAAGAAGACCTCAACTCCGCGCTTCAAGCGGCTCGTGCACCGTCGAGCACCGCGGGGCGCGGACGCCAGGATCTGGCGCCTTCCACCCTTACCCCGCAGCATGCGCGGGCTGCCACAAGGGCCTCGATCTATGCTGCGGTGATGGCACCGCACACCCGACAGGAACAAGCAAACATGAGAGCCGCGCTCATAGTGGCGCGGGGGCTGCTGTGGTGCCGACTAGTAGAGAGCGGTCGTGATGCATTGCTGGAGCGCGTCGATGAGCTGTTGGACGCAGCAACCAGGGGTAAGTCACCTTTCTGCTCCTTGCCTACGCCTCAAGTTGTGGCCAGATCGCACGGTGGGCCTCGCTGCGCCCGTGTGCTCCCAGGCGCACCAGGAGGGTTCATCAGCGTCAACCCGGCCAGCGGTGCCGGGCACCCAGCCGCACCTGTGCCTCCCGTAGTGGGCGCAGTCACGAATGTTGCCCCCCACGGCCCCAGCAGGTTGGCACCCTACCATCCTCTGGGCGACGCGCTGGGCCCGGCGGCATGGAGTGCGGGGCGTCTCGGCGGAGGTACTGGGGCGGCGGCTCCGGAGGCCTATGTGCCTCGCATGATGGACCGAGAGTGCAAGCCGGAGGATGACCCCAGCTTGTTCCTCGAGCCGGGTTGGGAAGAGGAGATGCTAGAAGTTGAGGCCTTCCAGGAGCCACCCAGGAGCCTCACCGACCCCGCCGACGACAACAACCACAGGGTACCGCTAATCTCTTAGGAGCAGGCTTACGCTAACTATGGGTTGTAGGTAGATCAGGTCACAACGATGGAAGATGATCCCAGCACGGCAGCCTCACTTCCACCAGGGGAAGCGCACTGGGGGCTGCGTGGGAGGGGCCTGGAGCAAGGCCCCTCTCCGCATCGCATGGATCAAGGAGTCGCCCGGAGGTAGGTCCTCTGTTGGGGAGGCACTGGCGAGCCTTCCCACCGGCAGAGGGCCCGTGGTCGCCGAGGGCGCCGCTAGCGTCCCCTTTGCCCCTCGGCATCGTCCTGGTTTCCGGACGCCCCAATGGTGATCGAGGGCGGCACAAGGCGGGGCCCTCGTCTGCCGATATGAAGCAAGGCTCACTCCTGTGAAGGTCTCCGCCCGTGACACTCTCACGTAATAATGAGTGGGGTTGTACACGGCTCGGAGTCTCCGGAGAGCCGCCCTCGGGCCTCAGGGGCTCCCGCCCATGTCCTAGTGGAAGCACCATGCTCTGCGCTGGCCATCGACACTGTCCCCCAATGACTATGCTCACGGCCTATGAAAGCACTTAGCTCCGTGCTGGTGGGAAGAAAAGAAGAGTAGCTAGGTGCCGGATGCGGCCATTTTCTTTCAACCCCTCTTTTCTATAGCTCGTTTTGCTGCCTTTTTGGATTTGAACTCGAAATTGTATTTTTGTTGGCAAGTTGCATGGCAATATATCTCGGAATGGCTATGGAAATGCCATAATAGGTAGGTATGGTGGCTGTTTTGAGGAATATATAGGGAGGTTTATGTGTGATAGAGCGTATCATATCACGGGGTTTGGATGTACCAGCGAAGTTTGCACCAACTCTCAAGGTGAGAAAGGGCAATGCACGGTACCGAAGAGGCTAGCAAAGGCGGAAAGGTAAAAGTGCGTATAATCCATGGACTCAACATTAGTCAAAAGAACTCATATACTTATTGCAAAAATTTAGAAGTCATCAAAAATCAAGTACTACGTGCACGCTCCTAGGGGGATAGATTGGTAGGAAAAGACCATCGCTCATCCCCGACCGCCACTCATAAGGATGCACAAGCCAGGTACACTTCATGTTTCAAATTTGTTACACAACTTTAACCATACGTGCATGCTATGGGACTTGCAAACTTCAACACAAGCATTTCTCAAATTCACATCTAATCAACTAGCACGACTTTGATATTATCACCTTCATATCTCAAAACAATTATCAAGCATCAAACTTTTCTTAGTATTCAACGCACTCAAAAGAAAGTTTCACATATCTTGAATACCAAGTATATTAATATTAAGAAAATTACCATGCTATTAACGACTCTCAAAATAATCTAAGTGAAGCATGAGAGATCAATAGTTTCTTTAAAACAAATCCACCACCATGCTCTAAAAGATCTAAGTGAAGCACTAGAGCAAAAATTATCATGCTCAAAAGATAAAAGTGAAGCACTATGAGCAAAACTATCAAGCTCAAAAGATATAAGTGAAGCACATACAGTATTCTATCAAATTCCAATTTATGTATGGCTCTCTCAAAAGCTGTGTACAGCAAGGATGATTGTGGTAAACTAACAAGCAAAGACTCAAATAATACAAGACGCTCCAAGCAAAACACATATCATGTTGGTGAATAAAAATATAACTCCAAGTAAATTACCGATGGAAGTAGATTTAAAGAGGGATGCCTTCCGGGGCATCCCCAAGCTTTGAATTTTTGGTGTCCTTGGATTATCTTGGGGGTGCCATGGGCATCCCCAAGCTTAGGCTCTTGCCACTCCTTGTTCCATAATCCATCAAAAGAATTTACCCAAAACTTGAAAACTTCACAACACAAAACTCAATAGAAATCTCGTGAGCTCCGTTAGAGAAAGAAAACAAAAGACTACTTTAAGGTAATGTAATGAACTCATTCTTTATTTATATTGGTGTTAAACCTAATGTATTCCAACTTCTCTATGGATTATAAACTATTTTACTAGCCATAGATTCATCAAAATAAGCAAACAACACACGATAAGCAGAATCTGTCAAAAACAGAACAGTCTGTAGTAATCTGTAACTAACGCAAACTTCTGGAACTCAAAAAAATCTACAAAAATTAGACGACCTGGAAAATTTGTTTATTGATCATCAGCAATAGGAATAAGTATTTTATCACGTTCTGGTGACTTTTAATAATTCTGACACTGAGCGCAAAGTTTCTGGAAATTACAGCAAGATCAAATAACTATCATCCAAGAAGATCCAATAGGTCTAGCTTGGCACAAACACTAGTAAAACATAAAACCACGTCTAAACAGAGGCTAGATGGATTATTTATTCCTAAAAATAAACAAAAACTAAAAACTAAAAATAAAATTGGGTTGCCTCCGAACAAGCGCTATCGTTTAACGCCCCTAGCTAGGCATAAAAGCAAGGATAGATCTAGGTATTGCCATCTTTAATTTTCAGTTTTTTAGCGGAGTCATTCTCGAATCTGGGTGGTTCTTTCCGCTTCTCTTCATACTCAGAAATTTTTAGATCTAAAGAATCCAACCGCTTATTACAAAGAGTAATCAACATATTCATGCGGTGAAGATTTCCGCTAACACTTTTAAGAGGCTCAAGAGACTTTTGTAAATTTTTTGTTACTTCGCAAATCTTCTCAAACACTTGGGTTTCTTCCTGGGTAGGATGAGATCCTCCATTTTGGGGTAGTGTTCACACTATTCCCTCTATAATTTCATGCGCAATACTGGGATCAATCTCAACGAAATTTCCCTTAGCGAAGCAATCCAAGAGTTTTCTATGCGTCATATTTAACCCAACATAAAAATTGCGAAGAAGAATTCTAAAGTTCACCTCTGGGGTGCACTTACGATAAGATTCCATCATCCTATACCAAGCATCTTTTAAGTTTTCTTCTTGCCTTTGCTTGAAGTGAAGAACTTCAAACTCGGGAGACATAGGAGCGGATAAGGAATTAGACATAACGACAAGCAAGCGAACTAACACACGAGCAAACAAGCGGACGAGGAAAAGGCAACGGGAAAAAGAGGAGGAGATTGGGAAAGAGAGGGCGAATAAAACGGCAAGAGTGAAGTGGGGGAGAGGAAAACGAGAGGCAAATGGCAAATAATGTAATGCGAGAGATAGGGATTGTGATGGGTACTTGGTATATTGACTTTTGTGTAGACTCCCCGGCAACGGCGCCAGAAATTCTTCTTGCTACCTCTTGAGCACTGCGTTGGATTTCCCCGAAGAGGAGAGGATGATGCAGCAAAGTAGCGTAAGTATTTCCCTCAGTTTTTGAGAACCAAGGTATCAATTTAGTAGGAGGCCATGCACAAGTCCCTCGTACCTGCACAAAACGATAGCTACTCGCAACCAACGCGATTAGGGGTTGTCAATCCCTTCACGGTCACTTACGAGAGTGAGATCTGATAGAGATGATCGATAATATTTTTGGTATTTTTTTTTGTATAGAGATGCAAAGTAAAAAGTAAAAGGCAAAGTAAAAACAAAGCAAGTATTAAAGTGATGGAGATTGATATGATGATAATAGACCCGGGGGTCATAGGTTTCACTAGTGGCTTCTCTCAAGAGCATAAGTATTCTACGGTGGGTGAACAAATTACTGTTGAGCAATTGACAGAATTGAGCATAGTTATGAGTATATCTAGGTATGATCATGTATATAGGCATCACGTCCGAGACAAGTAGATCGAAACGATTGTGCATCTACTACTATTACTCCACTCATCAACCGCTATCCAAAGATGCATCTAGAGTATTAAGTTAAAACAGAGTAACGCCTTAAGCAAGATGACATGATGTAGAGGAATAAATTCATGCAATATGATAAATACCCCATCTTGTTATCCTCGATGGCAACACTACAATACGTGCCTTGCAACCCTTTGTGTCACTGGGTAAGGACACCGCAAGATTGAACCCAAAGCTATGCACTTCTCCCATTGCAAGAACTACCAATCTAGTTGGCCAAACCAAACGGATAATTCGAAGAGACTTGCAAAGATAACTCAATCATACATAAAAGAATTCAGAGAAGATTCAAATATTATTCATAGATAAGCTGTATCATAAACCCACAATTCATCGGTCTCAACAAACACACCGCAAAAAGAAGATTACATCGAATAGATCTCCATGAGAGAGGGGGAGAACATTGTATTGAGATCCAAAAGAGGAAGAAGCCATCTAGCTACTAGCTATGGACCCAAGGTCTGAGTAAACTACTCACACTTCATCGGAGGGGCTATGGTGTTGATGTAGAAGCCCTCCGTGGTGGATGCCCCCTCCGGAGACTCAAACAGGTCCCAAGATGGGATCTCGTGGATCAGGAAGTTCCGGCGGTGGAATTAGGTTTTTGGATCCTGTTCTGATCGTTTGGGGGTACGTAGGTATATATAGGAGGAAGGAGTACGTCGGTGGAGCGACAGGGGGCCCACGAGGCAGGGGGACGCGCCCTAGGAAGGGGTGCCCCCCACCCTCGTGACCGCCTCTTTCGTTCCTTGGAGTAGGGTCCAAGTCCCCTGGATCACGTTCGGTGAGAAAATCAGGTTTCCGAAGGTTTCATTCCTTTTGGACTCTGTTTGATATTATGTTTCTTCGAAACACTGAAATAGGCCAAAAACAACAATTCTGGGTTGGGCCTCCGGTTAATAGGTTAGTCCCAAAAATAATAGAAAAGTGGAAAATAAAGCCCAATATAGTCCAAAATAGTAGATAAAGTAGCATGGAGCAATCAAAAATTATAGATACGTTGGAGACATATCAGCTCGCAAGCCCTTTATGCTGCAAATGAAGTTCGTAGATCCTCAGTACGCTCCTCTTGATCGGATGTGGAACTCTGTAGACGATTATCTCAATTTGGCAGCGAGTGCCGCTGATGCGGCCAAATACTTCAAAGATCAAAAAGATCACGAAGTGGAGAAGCTGTTCTGGTCACAATTTAATGCTCCAGCGCGTCCGCTCCCATTGAATGAACGGATGGCCGAATGGGCCGAGCTCCATAGGTTGTCCGGGCTCGCCATGAGGTCTGTTGTGGATCATTTTTGGCCGGAAGGGCCAAGGCCAAACAGTTATTTTAGTCTGGCGTAGCAGTTCCTTGGTGTTGTGTCGCGCATCAACGCTATGAAGAAGTCGGCGTGCATCGAGGGTGCGCGGATGGCGCTTGCCCGTGTTAAGACATGCTGGGCAGAGATGGAGGCCACCGCAATTGCAACCCCGAGTTCGGCCATTGGCCGAGTGGCTGCCGAGCACTACTTTGGCGAAGTCCTTGAAGGAGCTCATTCAATAGAAGCTCAGTGCTCAAAGAATATTATGTTCTAATGACATGTATTCCCATTGAAAAAAAATGTTTTACTTAATTGTAAAGGCTATTTTTATACTTTTGCCTGAAAGTGTTATGATGCCTCTTGTGCGGCCGTTTATGTATATATGTACATAACCTGAAAGTTTGCAGTCGTCGGCTTCAGCCCCCACGCATATAATGCGGGGTGTTCGCAGAAGACGCGTGTTCACACTTGACCCAACGTCTTGGTCCATTAAGGAGGTGATAGCACAGCGAACTAGGCAATCCGGACTATATTGCTCTAACACTTTCACTTAGCCATAGGAGTTTGACAGTGGGGCTACTATATAGCCCCTGGTGGCTCCGTTCTCATCCGGATACGGGGCACGGTAGTGCCTGGCCGGGAAACGACCCTTCACTAATGCGGAGGAATCCCGAAGATTCCGATAGGTCATCGAGTGGTTGACCAATCTCTCGCTTTATCATGGCAGGCAGTTTTCGGCTTTCTCTACTGAGGTACTCGTCCGGGCTAGCCAGGGCACAATCGCAGTAGTTCTCCTGGTTCCACCTTAGCTGATAGAGCGGAACGTAAGGTAGCAAAACACAGGAGCCAGGCAAACCCAACATGTGACCAAAGACATGATTCGGAGCAGATGCATATAAGGCCAAACTCGCGACGCCGAACACTCCCTAAGGTATTCGGTCTTTGTAGTATATACCGGGCTAAACAAAGCCCTTGGTAATGAGCCCCTAGTGTCCAGGTACGTGCAATATTCTGACGTGGCCACATGCAAAGAACGCCAGCATCCTTCTCGGTTATATTGAAAATCCGGAGGATGTGAACAACGAAAGACGGTAAAAAAGGTTTACGAAGGGTCTTAATCTAAAGAGAAACCTTTGAACAGGTCCCTGCTGCACGTCTGCGCCTGTGTCTCCGTTGTGTCGTATCCTGGACGGGTGTAGCACGATTGTCATCTGTAAAAGAGAGGAACTTAGTTGAAAGTCGTCGTGCAAAAAATTGGCTATTATAAATAAACCGTATTAAAAGTCAAGATGGGTAAAGTTGAGCCGTATTATCGCTGGGAAGCCCCTGGTACTTCCTGGGAGGGTGTAACCATTAAACCAATCTCAAGTGTATCCAATGATTTTCCGGACTCGTCGAACCGTGTCCATGGTCTTAACGACCAGTCATCTGTTCTGGTTGGTGAGGCCGTCTAGTGTTCGGCTGTTAAAGCACCCGTACATTCTTCTGCGCGAAAGAAGCGCTCAACATTTCCATTTACTGTGATGATGCCACGTGGACCGGGCATCTTAAGCTTGAGAAAAGCGTAGTGCGGTATTGCATTAAAACGAGCGAAAGCCGCTCATCCGAGTAGTGCTTGATAGCCACTTCGGAATGGAGCAATGTCGAAGGTTAGCTTTTCACTTCGGAAGTTGTCAGGCGAGCCAAACACAACCTCTAGTATAAGAGAGCCCATGCAGCGGGCCTCTGTGCTTGGTATTACCCCCTTGAAGGTAGCATTACTGTGGCTGATTTTTGTTGGTTTATTCCCATTTTGCGGACTATGTCCTGATATATCAGGTTTAGACTGCTGCCGCCGTCCATGAGGACTCGTGTGAGATGGTACCCGTTTATTATTTGGTCTAACACCAACGCAGCCAATCCTTCGGGCCGGATACTTGTAGCGTGATCCCTATGATGAAAAGTGATCGGTCGGGACAGCCAAGGGTTGAACTTGGTGGTGATGGGTTCTAGGATGTGTATGTCTCGGAGTGCATTTTTGCTTCTCCCCCTCATCACTTGTACCACGTTTACCGTTTTGACTTCCGGTGGGAATTTCTTCTGTCCCCCGGTCCCTTGCTGGCGAGGCTCATCCTCGTCTTTGCTTGGTGTGTCCTCACCCTTGTGTTCGGCGTTTAGCTTGCTGGCCTACTTGAAGACCCAACATTCTCTGTGGGTATGATTTGCAGGTTTATCGGGGGTGCCGTGTATCTGACAGAGTTTGTCTAGGATCTTGTTTAGGCTATTCGGACCATCTCTGTTGCCTTTAAAGGGCTTTTTTCGCTGACCCGGTCGGGAGCCCCTAAATCCGGCGTTTACCGCCGTGTTAGCTGGGTTGTCTTCTTTATTCCGGCGTTTGTTTTTACTGTGTCGTGGTTTTCCATTGTCGTCCCTGACTTCGGATGTGCTTCGGTCGCTGGTGCTACTTCAGGCTAACCAGCTGTCCTCGCGCGTGCAAAAGCGGGTCATGAGGCTTGTTAGAGCTGCCATTGTTCTCGGCTTTTCTTGGCCGAGGTGCCTGGCAAGCCATTCGTCTCGGACACTGTGCTTGAAAGCTGCTAAGGCTTCAGCGTCCGGACAGTCGACAATTTGGTTTTTCTTAGTGAAAAACCTGTTCCAAAGCTTTCGGGTTGACTCTTCGGGCTGTTGAATTATATGACTTAAATCATCAGCGTTCGGAGGTCGGACATAAGTCCCTTGAAAATTAGCCTGGAAAGCGTCCTCGAGCTCCTCCCAACTTCCAATGGAGTTTTCGGGGAGGCTTTTCAGCCAGTGCCGAGCTAGTCCTTTGAGCTTGAGGGGCAAGTATTTGATGGCATGGAGATCGTCCCCGCGAGCCATATGAATATGGAGGATGAAGTCTCAATCCGCACCCTGTGGTCTGTGGTCCCGTCGTACGCCTTTATGTTCACTGGTTTGAACCCTTCTGGAAATTCATGGTCTAATACTTCGTCGGTGAAACATAGGGGGTGTGCGGCACCTCTGTATTTAGTTGTACCATGGCGTTCGGACGGTTGTGATATTTGGTTTTGGTTGGGTGCTGGAGCGTGTTTCCTTGATCCGTAGATGGATCTGTTTGCGCCGGTCTTTTGATGCGAGTCCTCGCGTGGGTCATGTACTGACTTATGTGCAGCCTCATTGGCCGCTCTGACACGGCCACGGGGTCGTCGATCCGACCGGCCGGTAGTTTTATTTTTTGACTGTGGGGGCTCTAAGGCCTCGTCGTCGAATTCAGGCAGCAGCTTTCGCTTTGGGTAGCTCTTCGTGTGGCGACTGTCACCATACATTTCTGCCGTGTCGAGCACTTTGTTCCATCTACTGTTGAGTGTATTTTGTGCGGCCTTGAGCCTTTGCTTTTGCTTCTTCAAACTCCTCGCAGCGGTGATAAGCCTTCTACGAAGGTTCTCTTGCTCCAGCTGCCTTTCCGGGATGACGTGTTCATCGTCATCCGGACTGTTTTCTTCTCTAGAGACGGGTTGATTAGCTTGACACTCAGTGTCACCGTGTTTGGAAAGTGGCTCCGTACTTTGTTCATCCGCTGGCTCACCCTGCTCTATCGCTGGGTCTATTTGGTCGTCGTTTCCTCCGGAGTCGACCGGGGTATTGTTTATTCTTGCGCTGTTATCGCTGTTTTTGCCGAGGCGGGATTTGGGGCGGCGCTTATGGCGCTGCTTTGATTGCTTCTAAAGGGAGCTATCCTTCTTCCGTTCCTCGTCATCATTTTCTTTGGGTGTATACACCATGTAGATGTCATGTGATGAAGTGGTGGTCCAGCGCCCTGTTGGCGGTGGTTCCTGTTCATCTCCTGCATCGTTGTCCATACCATCGATGTCTTCGGAGTCGAAGTCGAGCATGTCGGTTAAATCCTCGAAAGTGGCTACTAAGTGGGTTGTGGGTGGGGAGTGAATTTCTTCGTCATCCGCATCCCATTCTAGCCGAGCGTAGTTCGGCCAAGGTTCTCCTAACAGGAAGACAAACCTTAACGACTTTAGCACATCGCCGAAGTGCGAGTGCTGAAACATATCCGCGGAGGTGAACTCCATGATCGGCGCCCAATAGGATTCGATAGGCATGGGCGCAGGCGGTTCGGAGTCCGTGGCCGGAGACGAGTCGGCTTCACGGCTCTCATGAAGGGTAAGGTCAATATTCGGCTCTATCCCCACTGAGGGTGCGGCTTCCGAGGCGGGGTCCATCCACCCGTCCTCGGGTGGCGCGACCTGTTCTGGATTAATGGCTGGGGCGGTTGCTGGTGTGATTTCCTGAACACTGTCCGACGGCAGAGCTATATCGTGCTCGTTGTGATCGTGCGGCACGCCTGGCACGGGCTCGAATCCGTCGAAGATCAAGTCTCCGGGGATATCGGTAGTGCAATTCAAGTTTCCAAACCTGACCTGATGGCCAGGGGCGTAGCTATCGATCTGCTCCAGATGGCCAAATGAGTTGGCCCGCCGTGCGAAGCCGCCGAATACAAAGATCTGTCCGGGGAGGAAGACCTCACCCTGGACCGCATCGTTACCGATGATCGAAGGAGCCATCAAGCCTTATGGTGACGACACAGTGGAACTCACAATGAAAGCACCAATGTCGGTGTCAAAACCGGCGGATCTCGGGTAGGGGGTCCTGAACTGTGCGTCTAAGGCGGATGGTAACAGGAGGTAGGGGACATGATGTTTACCCAGGTTCGGGCCCTCTCTATGGAGGTAATACCCTACTTCCTGCTTGATTGATCTTGATGATATGAGTAGTACAAGAGTTGATCTACCACGAGATCGTAGAGGCTAAACCCTGGAAGCTAGCCTATGGTATGATTGTTGTTGTCCTACAGACTAAACCCTCCGGTTTATATAGACACCGGAGGGGGCTAGGGTTACACATAGTCGGTTACAATGGGAGGAGATCTACATATCCGTATCGCCAAGCTTGCCTTCCACGCTAAGGAGAGTCCCATCCGGACACGAGACAAAGTCATCAATCTTGTATCTTCATAGTCCAACAGTCCGGCTGCCCGGATACCCCCTAATCCAGGTCTCCGTCGGTAGGTCTTCCCTTGTACTTGTTCATCCCTAGCATACAAGGCAATCTACTACACCACACTAGTGTATGGTATTACACCACATCGGTGGCCCGAACCATTATAAACTCTTGTGTCCCTTGTTCGTCGGGTTCGGCGAGCTGAGCTTTGAGATCGTGGCGAGAACGTGAGCTAGGGGGAGAGAGATCTTCGTGCGCACCCCAGAGTTCGAACCTCAAGGGTTTTGCCAGAACCCGATATCCGTCACATGTGACCCGAACTTCCAAAGTTTGGGACAATTATGTGATATTCATGGAACTAAGAAATTGTTTCAGATACAAAGAAAGGCTAAAAGACATGAGATATCCAAAGAAATGTTTGCTTGCCAATATTAGTGAAGTGTTCACTAGGCATTAGACTAATAAAATGGGATCCAGAAGAATGACTGTCAGGTGATGATGGTGAATAAAACAACAATTTAAAGAGAAAGGATAATTCCGTAGGGTGTCAGTGAGACTTACATGCCTAGGAAATCCAGGGCTAACACCACTCTTACAGTGGGGTGCTTCTTCTGTGAGTAGGAGAAATACTAGAAGTAAAACTATTAGATGTATCAAGACAAAAATAAATAAGACTAGAAGGTCTAGCTCAAGTATGAATGTCATACATGTTATAGATGTTTAAGAGGTTGACCAAAGAAGTAATTCTTGGGAATTATGATTAAATTGTTAATCACTAATTATTTGGTATTGTGATTAAAAGTTTATCAGAAGGACACTATTTCGATTGCATTTGTTGTTACCTGATGCAGGAACTACTGCAGCCTAATAGACTAGCCAGTAATGAGGTTTTGATACATGTTGGAAACATAGTATAACTTACTAAACTTTCCACCGATATATTACCGATGCATTTATGTTGATAATTATCTTTAGAGTTTTATACAATCTAGCCCTTTACATTATGTCTGTTGCAAGAAGGTTGTTCATAAAAGAACAATTTTTGTTCGGTGTCATGAATAACATAAAGGCCATGCTTCCTTTATGAATGGGATGTCTGTTATGAATATTGGTGATAATATTATACATCCATAACACTGATGCTAAATGTTGCAAGACTAAAAGAATACCACATTTCCATGGTGTTGCGTTTGGTAACATTGGAGTAACCCGCATGGAAAAATTCCATAGTGATGGATTTGAAGTTAGTTTGATTATAAATCATCTAACTCTTGCAACTTTCATCCGAAAGGTAAAGTGACTAATATATTGTTGACGGGCCATGAGGAACGAGCACCAAACTTATTGGTAATCATACATATTAATGTGTGCAATCCAGGAGGTGATGTTACTAGTAGTGGATTTGTCCATCTTCAACGATGACTCGAGTAGATATGTAAATATCTGCTTACTGAGACATAAGTCTGAATCCTTTGAAATAGTTCAAAACGTTTCTAGTATGAAGTAGACATTATTGTAAGAAAAATTACGTTCTGCAATTAGATTGTGGAAAGGAATATTTGAGTTACAAGTTTAGAGAATGTCTCATGAGTTGTCAAATAGTTTCACAACTTACACCTCCTGAAACACCACTGGCACTGAAATGTCCGAGAAGATGTAATGAAACCATATATGACATGGTAAGATCAAAGCTGACATTAATCGAGTTTCCATTATCCATTTGAAGTGAGGCTTTAGAGACTGACTTTTACACTGAAAAGAGTGCCATCAAATTTGTTAAAATGACGCCATGGTATGGAACGCTATCAGCATGGGGCCGACGATCTATGGGGAAATGCAGCCCCTTTGCTGGTTCGGGGGGGGGGGGGGGGGTTGACAATCAACGCTGAGAGCAAATACAATGAGGAGCACACGATTTTAACCAGGTTCGGGCCGCCCGGAGGCGTAAAACCCTATTCTTGCCTTTGGTGTATTGGTGGAGTTTTGTGGCGCCCCCGATTCGACCGTACACTAATCATACACGCAAATGTGTATGATCAAGATCAGGGACTCATGGGAAGATATCAAAACACACCTCTAGACACAAATCAAAATAATACAAGCTTCATATTACAAGCCAGGGGCCTCGAGGGCTCGAATACAAGCTCGATACACATGAGTCAGTGGAAGCAACAATATCTGAGTACAAACATAAGTTAGACAAGGATGCCTTAAAAAGGCAAACACAAACATCAACGATCGAAGAGGCAAGGCCTCCTGCCTGGGACCTCCTAACTACTCCTAGTCGGCGGCGGCCTCCATGTAGTAGCATCTGTCGGCGGTGACATCTGTCTCCAAGGATCCACCATCTGGTTGCAACAACCAGAAAGAAGGAAGAAAGGGGAAAAGGGGGTAGCAAAGCTACTGTGAGTACTTATCCAAAGTACTCGCAAGCATCAGATCTATACTAAGTATGCATTGGTATCAAATGGAAGGGCTGTATCTGTGGACTGAACTGCAGAATGCCAGAATAGAGGGGAAGGCCTAGCCTATCAAAGACTAGCATCTTCAAGCAGCTCCAAGCATCTTGCAGCATGTAGAAGAGTAAAGAATAGCGTTTTATATTAACAAGCATGTTGTAGTAACAATGCCCAGAGATCCTTCCTCGACTCCCTGCGAGGAAGCAATCTCGGAGCCACATATCCATCACATATCAAGTATCCATTTCCAGTTGTACAAGATCAGGATACAAGTCTGAATGTCCATTACCGTGGACACGGTATTCGAATAAAGATCTTCCCTATAGGGGTGCACCACGTTTTCCAACACGCTCGATCACTCTGGCCGGACACACCTTTCTGTGGTCAATGCCCAGCCTCGGAAGATCAACACGTCGTAGCCCTATCTAGGCTCAGCAGAGAGGTCCCCGACGGTCTACATCCTAAGCACTCCGGGGTCTAGGCCCATCGCCCGTTGCACTCCAGTGCAGCGCAAGGGGATACCAAAGACCACCCGTGAAGTGGATGGCACGATCCGCCCACCACAATGCCGAATCGACGTCCGACAAAGCTTGGCCGACATCGCGACGTCGAGGCCCATAACTCTTCTCGCGTGGTGGTTAGTGTGTAAAGGCCAAAGGCCAATTCAGAACAAATACCCAAACCTATTAGTACATTATTAAAAGAAAGTAGTGACGGCTGTCGGGACAAGTCCGGAGCTACCACCCCTCCTGGGTGATACCGCTAAACAACCAGCCCGGGTGCTCTCCGGGCCCACCCGGCTTTCACATCAACTCGCGGGTACCCCTCAGGGCCAACTCGACTTCATCAATGGTCTCAAGTAAAGTCAAGGTAACCATGTGTCCAAAACATCAAGGAAGAAAACCTGAGGAATCACCCCCGGTGGATTCCACTCAATGTAATCATCAAGGTGAACGTAAGAGGGACCACCCTCGAGGTTCACACTTGAGGTGTTGAATGACAAAGACGTATCTGGAATGGTGAAAGAGGAAATCACCCTCGATGACCACGACCGAATAGCTACACTACAGAATTAGCATCAGGAGTGCGTTATGAGGATCACCCTCGGCACTCGATAGTAGCTCTGTAGAGTCGAGCAACAAAAGGGGCGTGATGTGATGTGAAGTGTCGGGCTCTGGTCGTCGATCACGTAGATCGAGTCGTCTATGATGAAGCAGGGGCAACAAGGACAAGGTGGGGGTCACTGATGGATCACTAACCAACCTATACTAAACAGTTTAGGATAAGCAGGTAGGTAACAATAAGTAGGTTACAAAAGCAGGCTATGCATCAGAATAGGACCAAACAATAACAGTAGAAAAATCTAATGCAAGCATGAGAGAATGGAATGGGCGATATAGGGATGATCAAAGGGGGGGGGGCTTGCCTGGAAGCTCCACTGAAGGGGAAGAAGGGTCGTCGTCGACGTAGTCGATCACAGGGGCATCAACAACGATCTCGGGGTCTACCGGAGAAAAGAGGGGGAAGAAATAGTAAATATAATGCAAACAGATGCATGACATGACAATAAGCAGCACTAGGCATGCTCTAACGCAGTACTACGCGATACCGGCGAAGGGGGTTAACATCCGGAAAGTTTTCCCGGAGTTAGGCATTTTCGGTCAGATGGAACGAAGGGGGAAAGTTGCATGTTCGCTATGCTAGGGAAGTTTGGCAGACGAACAGAGAGCGTATTTGGATTCGTTGGATTTTTCTGAGCAACTTTCATAAAGAAAACATATTTGTCGGAGTTACGGTCTAATTTCTATGAATTTTAAAGTTTAAACAATAATCTAGAATTATTTAAATTAACAGAAAAGGAATTATGACATCAGCATGAGATAAATGTGACGTCAGCAGTCAACAGTCCGGTTGACTGGGCTCTAACCTGACCTATGGGTCCAGTGGGACCCACTGGTCAGTGACTGGACTAATTAAACAGTGTTAATTGGACTAATCTAATACTAATTAACAAGCGGGCCCATTGTCAGTATCTAATGGGTGAATAGATTAATTAATCAATTTAATTAACAGATTTTCTATTTATCTAAAACGTTTTATTGACTCGGCCCCACATGTCAGTGGGTTGACCCAGTCAACGAGTCAACTCGGCCCAACCGTTAGTGGCTCAGCGGGCCCCATACGTCTGCGCCAGGTCAGCCTCACCGGCGTCGGCGCCGGAACCACGCCGGCGACAAAACCTGCAGCAGTGTGGCCTCGGAACTCGTAGGAAAACGCGCTAGGGCCACCGTTTTGCGCATGCGAGGTGGCGTTCGAAAGAGGGGAGCGAGGCGCGTCGCGCGGCACTGACGGTTGGCCTCGGGAAGGCCTAAAATGACGACAGCACGCGGCAAGGCGGACGCCGGAGTTCGACCATCTCCGCCAACGTTGACAAAGGGCACAAGGAGACGAGCTGGAGGCTCGGGCGGCACCAGGGAGGCGCCCTGAGCACGTTGACGTGCTTGCCCGACCTTGGCAACGACTACAGCGACGCCGACTAGTTGCGCGGCGGAGCTCAGCGCGGCCATCCATGGCGATGACGGTTACATGCGCGGAAAAGAGCGGTAGAAGGAGGGGGGAGGAGCGGAGCTCACCGTGCGGCTAAGAAAAGCCCTCGACGGCTTTGTAGCGCAGGGGAGGCGACAAACGGAGCGGTGGAGCTCCGGTGATCCGAGGCGGACGCCGATTCAATCTGGGGCCTGCGGCATTCCCCCGCAGCAACGGCTAGCCCCATGCGATGAGGACGAATGCCGCGGAGCTCGTGGACATGCCAGCTTGGCGCGGGGCGGCCGGTGGCCGCGGGATCAACGTCGAACGGCGACGATGGTGTCGGGCAACATGGGGCGGTGAGAGAGCCAGAGGGAGAGCGGGGTGGATCTGGAAGGTGAGACAAGGGAGTGGTGACCGAGGGGCAAGTGGGAGAGGGGAACGAGGGACCGGGTGCGCTGGAGGCCTTATACCCTCCCGGGATCGCCGGCGAGGTGGTTGGGGGCAGCCATGCCCCTGTAGCGACCGAGACAGAGGAATAGGAAGGGGGAGCGACCGGGAGGTCAGGTGGGCTGGCTCGGGTGGGTGGTCGACTGGGCCGGCCAGTTAGCCGAGGCCCAAAGGCAGTCAGGGGAGTTATCCTTTTGTCTTTTCTATTTTGCATTTTCTTTTTGCTCCAAAAGACTTTTGTAAAAAGAGTAACTTGTCTCAATAATTATTATGTAGTATTTGGCACTACCTCAAGAAGTTTAAGAAGCAGTTGGAAAGCCTTAGAATTTTTATAAATTTAAAAGTGATTTAAAAATATTATTTTGACCCCTGTTTTATTCATTTAAGGGCATTTAAATAATTTATAAAATATGGGTTTCAACAGGACAAATATCCAGAGATTATTTACAAGACTTTGAACATTTTGTTTTCATGTTTGAGAAATTTGAATCTTGGACTTTTATTTTAAATTTGAATTTGGATTGTGACTTGGATCAACCGAGGATTAGCAACAGTAATGTGATGACATGGCACCATTAACGAGGGTTTACTGTAGCTTAATTATCCGGGCGTCACAATTCTCCTCAACTACAAGAAATCTCGTCCCGAGATTTTAGGAGGTAGAAGAAAACAAAAGCGAGGTATTCATCTCGAAGACGATCCTCGCGTTCCCAAGTGGCTTCATCTTTAGAATGATTTGACCACTGAACTTTCAGAATTTGATATCCCTCAGACGGGTGCGACGTTCAGCTAGAACGAGAACGCAGATCAGATGCTCTCTGTAAGTGAGATCATCTTGCAGGGCTTGGGCTTTATAAGTCAAGGGGTTATTGCAATAAGACTTGTGACTCAGGGCATCGGCCACTACATTAGCCTTGCCAGGGGTATAAGAAATACTGTAGTCATACTCTGTGATTGTTTCATACATCGCTGCTGACGGAGATCCAGATCTAGCTGAGTGAATAGATACCTCAGACTTTGATGATCGATGAAGATCTCACAACGATTACTAAGAAAGAATGTCGCCCCAACTTTAGTGCAAAGTTAACGACAACAAGTTCAAGGCCATGGACTGGGTAGTTCTTTTGGAAAGACATCTTTGGATTTGCAAACGACTGGAGCGTTTTTAATTCTCGCAAGAGGGGAAGCGTTTAACGCATTCAAGGAATAAACCCGTGCTTTGGCATTTCAAACATGATGAGCATGGTAGCACACTATCTCATTTGATGGATGTAGTAGATGGACGGTTTTAGTGGCGCAGATGATGGAAGCGGTAAGCGTTTTCAACCATTCCATGCCCAGAATGAGCTCAATATTGGATGACTTCAAAACAATGGGGGAAACATGGGATTCCGGCCCTTCAAGCTCAACGGGGGCGTTGTGACAAACCATGGTGGTTCGACATTGGCCCACGAAATGCATCTTGGACTTCCGGCCAAGTGGTGGCGGTTCCAACAGGAGGAACGCATGTGGTTGTCCCACCATTGAGCAGCGGGACCTTTCAGATAATGAGCCACGAAGGTAACATAGTTGGCAGGGGCTAAATTAGCAGACTCCCACTCGAAAGTGATGTCACAGAGCCAGTCATCAGCATCAAGGGGCTAAGTTGACTTGCGGTAAATGACAGGGTTATGATGTGCAAAGTCATGCAGTGTCGCTGGGGCTGGTTGATGATTCATAATGGGGTGCGGTAACTGAGCTGTGACTCCTTCCATAAACTGGTGATTCAGCATCAAACTGTTGTATCATTTCAGTCATGTATTCGGGCAGTCATGACCAGCGCGTCTAACCATCTTGCTAAAATGCAACAGGGGGTAGTTCAACAAAGGGTGGAGCAAGTGTATGAAGTCACTCATGATGTAACTTGAACAGTGATCCAAAGGTGCAGTATGCACAAGGCAATAGTTATTAAAGACATACTGATACATATATAGAGCCAATTACATGTTGTTCGAATGAGTTCGGACAAGAGGAATATCCCTGACGTACTTGGCGACACACATGCACGAGATGGACGGATACAACAACGAGACATAGCAAAGGCTACATCATCGTCGAAAATAACCATCGGAGCAGGGAATTTGCAAGTGATGACGCAGGGTGCCCTAGATAAAAGGATCCTGTGGTCAATGAACATTGTGAAGCAGATCTTGGCCCTAATTCAAGAAAGGGGTAACACAAACCTCCTGGTGGATGTGATCATGAGATCCTAATGTTAGAGTTATTAAAATCATTTAACCTCAATAGAAGAGAGGTCATATTACCAGAGTATAGACGAGGAGTAAAAGATCCTAATACCACCCAATGGCGACGTGGGCCTGTAAGCCACACAACCATGTTAGTAAATCAGTTTTTTAAAGACTAGACTCAACTTCGGCCAAGGAGTTGGAAAGGGGGTTCCTACAGCAATGGCTCGATACCAACTTAGACGCCCGATTCGACCGTACACTAATCATACACGCAAATGTGTACGATCAAGATCAGGGACTCACCGGAAGATATCACAACACAACTCTAGACACAAGTCAAAATAATACAAGCTTAATATTATAAGCCAGGGGCCTCGAGCGCTCGAATACAAGCTCGATACACAAGAGTTAGCGGAAGCAACAATATCTGAGTATAGACATAAGTTAGACAAGGATGCCTTAAGAAGGCAAACACAAACATCAACGATCGAAGAGGGAAGGCCTCCTGCCTGGGACCTCCTAACTACTCCTGGTCGTCGGCGGCCTCCATGTAGTAACATCTGTCGGCTGTGACATCGGTCTTCAAGGATCCACCATCTGATTGCAACAACCGGAAAGAAGGAAGAAAGGGGAAAAGGGGGTAGCAAAGCAACCGTGCGTACTCATCCAAAGTACTCGCAAGCATCAAATCTATACTAAGTATGCATTGGTATCAAAGAGAAGGGCTGTATCTGTGGACTGAACTGCAGAATGCCAGAATAGAGGGGAAGGACTAGCCTATCGAAGACTAGCATCTTCAAGCAGCTCCAAGCATCTTGCAGCATGTAGAAGAGTAAAGAATAGCATTTTATATTAACAAGCATGTTGTAGTAACAATGCCCAGAGATCCTTCCTCGACTCCCTGCGAGGAAGCAATCTCGGAGCCACATATCCATCACTATCAAGTATCCATTTCTAGTTGTATAAGATCAGGATACAAGTCTGAACGTCCATTAGCGTGGACAAGGTATTCGAATAAAGATCTTCCCTGCAGGGGTGCACCACGTTTTCCAACACGCTCGATCACTCTGGCCGGACACACCTTTCCGGGGTCAATGCCCAGCCTCGGAAGATCAACACGTCATAGCCCTACCTAGGCTCAGCAGAGAGGTCCCCGCCGGTCTACATCATAAGCACTCAGGGGTCTGGGCCCATCGCCCGTTGCACTCCGGGTCGTAGTGCGCAAGGGGATACCAGCACCACCCGTGAAGTGAATGGCACGATCTGGCCCGGCCACAATGCTGAACTGGACGTCTGACAAAGCTTCGGCTGATACTGCAACGTCGAGGCCCATAACTCTTCTTGCGTGGTGGTCAGTGCGTAAAGGCCAAAGGCCAATTCAGAACAAATACCCAAACCTGTTAGTACATTGTTGAAAGAAAGTAGTGACGGCTATCGGGACAAGTCCGGAGCTACCACCCCTCCTGGGTGATACCGCTAAACAGCCAGCCGCCACTTTCACATCGCACGGGTGCTCTCCGGGCCCGCACGGCTTTCACATCAACTCGCGGGTACCCCTCAGGGACGACCCGACTTCAACAATGGTCTCAAGTAAAGTTTGGTAACCGTGTGTCCAAAATATCAAGGAAGAAAACCCGAGGAATCACCCCCGGTGGATTCCACTCAATGTAATCATCAAGGTGAACGTAAGAGGGACCACCCTCGAGATTCACACTTGAGGTGTTCAACGATAGAGCCGTATCGGGAATGGTGAAATAGTAAATCACCCTCGATGACCATGACCGAATAGCTACACTACAGAATTAACATCAGGAGTGCATTATGAGGGATCACCCTCGGCACTCGATTGTAGCTCTGGTGAGTCGAGCAACAAATGGGGCGTGATGTGATGTGAAGTATCGGGCTCTGGTCGTCGATCACGTAGATCGAGTCATCGATGATGAAGCAGGGGCAACAAGGACAAGGTGGGGGTCACTGATGGATCACTAACCAACCTATACTAAGCAGTTTAGAATAAGCAGGTGGGTAATAATAAGCAGGTTATAAAAGCAGGCTATGCATCAGAATAGGAGAAAACAATAAAAGTAGCAAAATCTAATGCAAGCATGAGAGAATGAGATGGGCGATATCAGGATGATCAAAGGGGGGGCTTTCCTGGAAGCTCCACTGAAAGGGAAGAAGGGTCCTCGTCGACGCAGTCGATCACAGGGGCATCAGCAGCGGTCTCGGGGTCTACCGGAGAAAAGAGGGGGAAGAAACAGTAAATATAATGCAAACAGATGCATGACATGACAATAAGCAGCACTAGGCGTGCTCTAACGCAGTACTACACGATACCGGCGAAGGGGGATAACGTCCGGAAAGTTTTCCCGAAGTTAGGCATTTTCGGTCAGATGGAGCGAAGGGGGAGAGTTCCATGTTCGCTATGCTAGGAACGTGTGGCAGACAAACGCAGAGCGCATTTGTATTCGTTGGATTTCTCTCAGCAACTTTCATATACAAAACATTTTCATCGGAGTTACGGTTCAATTTCTATGAATTTCAAAGTTTAAACAATAATCTGGAATTATTTAAATTAATAGAAAAGGAATTATGACATCAGCATGACATAAGTGTGACGTCAGCAGTCAACAGTCCGGTTGACTGGGGTCAAACCTGACCTGTGGGTCTAGTGGGACCCACTGGTCAGTGACTGGACTAATTAAACAATGTTAATTGGACTAATCTAATACTAATTAACAAGCTGGGCCCACTGTCAGTGTCTAATTGGTGAATAGATTAATTAATCAATTTAATTAACATATTTTGTATTTATCTAAAACATTTTATTGACTCGGCCCCACATGTCAGTGGGTTGACCCAGTCAACGAGTCAACTGGGCCCACCCGTCAGTGGCTCAACGGGCCCCATACGTCAGCGCCAGGTCAGCCTCGCCGGCGTCGGCGCCGGAACCACGCCGGCGACCAAACCTGCAGCGGCGTGGCTTCGAAACTCGCCGGAAAACGCGCTACGGCCACCACTTTGCGCGTGCGAGGTGGCGTTCGAAAGAGGGGAGCGAGGCGCGTCGCGTGGCGCTAACAGTTGGCCTCGGGAAGGCCTAAAACGACGACGGCACGCGGCGAGGCGGACGCCGGAGTTCGGCCATCTCCGCCAACGTCGACAAAGGGTACGAGGAAACGAGCTGGAAGCTTGGGCGGCCCCAGGGAGGCGCCCTGAGCACGTTGACGTGCTTGCCCGACCTTGGCAACGTCTACAACGACGCCGACTAGATGCGCGGCGGAGCTTAGCGCGGCCATCCATGGCGATGGCGGTTACATGCGCGGAAAAGAGCGGCAGAAGGAGGGGGGAGGAGCGGAGCTCACAATGCGGCTAAGAAAAGCCCTCGACGGCTTTGTAGCACAGGGGAGGCGACAAAACGGAGCGGTGGATCTCTGGTGATCCGAGGCGGACGCCGGTTCGATCTGGGGCCTGCGGCGTTCCCCCGCAGCAACGGCTGGCCCCATGTGATGAGGACGAACGCGGCGGAGCTCTGGACATGCCAGCTTGGCGCGGGGCGGCCGGTGGCCGCGGGATCGACGCCGAACGGCGACGACGGCGTCGGGCAACATGGCGGGGGGAGCCAGAGGGAGAGCGGGGTGGATCTGGAAGGTGAGAGAGAGGAGTGGTGAGCGAGGGGGCAAGTGGGAGAGGGGAACGAGGGGCCGGGAGCGCTGGAGGCCTTATCCCCTCCCGGCATCGCCGGCAAGGTGGTCGGGGGCAGCCATGCCCCTGTAGCGACCGAGACAGAGGAATAGGAAGGGCGGAGCGACCGGGAGGTCAGGTGGGCTGGCTCAGGTGGGTGGTCGACTGGGCCGGCCAGTTAGCCGAGGCCCAAAGGCAGTCAGGGGAGTTTTCCTTTTGTCTTTTCTATTTTGCATTTTCTTTTTGCTCCAAAAGACTTTTGTAAACAGTGTAACTTGTCTCAATAATTATTATGTAGTATTTAGCACTACCTCAAGAAGTTTAAGAAGCAGTTGGAAAGCCTTGGAATTTTTATAAATTTAAAAGTGATTTAAAAATATTTGACCCCTGTTTTATTCATTTAAGGGCATTTAACTAATTTATAAAATATGGGTTTCAACAGGACAAATATCCAGAGATTATATACAAGACTTTGAACATTTCGTTTTCATGTTTGAGAAAGCTGAATCTTAGACTTTTATTTTAAATTTGAATTTGGATTGTGACTTGGATCAACCGAGCATTAGCAACAGTAATGTGATGACATGGCACCATTAACTAGGGTTTACTGTAGGTTAATTATCCAGGCGTCACAAGTTTGAGCACAAAGTACACAGAGCGCTCCTCCCCGTCAAGTGACGAGGAGGGAAGCTACACAAATACCTACGCGTGAGGATTGTCAGGGTTCGAACCCCCTCTAATGTTGCCTTGGCCCTCCTTTTATAGCTCAAGGGGTGATTATACTGATGTAGAACTATGATACCTAACTCTGGCAGTTAGGACAAAACGCATTAAATGCGCTGCTAGGTGTCGAGTGGAGGTTGAAGCCTAGCAAGGCTGTCGTGCCGCTTATCCAACTACCTCTTATTAGCATGACACGCCATCTAAACGGATGTCGATAAAGTTAACCTGCTCCTCTAACATGCCGACACGCATGGGTTATGTCAGCCTAAGCACCTGTGGGCTCGACACCTCACTAATCAGCATCTAGCTGGCGAGAGTGGTGGAGTGCTGCCGTTTGGCGGGAAGCCCACGTCCGAGGAGCTTGCCGGGGCTTGACTTGCCGGTGCTGGTTGCTTCTGTTTGGGGTATTTGTAACTTGCCCCAATGCTTGGTCTTCTCAATGCTCTCCATGATCCCACGAAGAGCGGCTTCTCTGGTCAGCTGCATATGAGACTTAGTACTTGAAACAAGTGTTCGCAGAATGCTTGTGCATAAGTAAGGCTGGCAAACTGTAACGCCCCGAATCTGATGCGCCAGGTGTCCGCCAGTTATTCGCCGTCATTGCCATGTCATTTGCTTGCGTGTTGCATTTTTCCATGTCATCATGTGCATTGCATTGCATTGTATTGCATACGTGTTTGTCTCATGCATCCAAGCATTTTCCCCGTTGTCCGTTTTGCAATCCGACACTCCTATGTCATCTGGCGTCCCCCTCTTGTCTATTTTCGTGAGCAGGTGTTAAACTTTCTCGGAATGGACCGAGGTTTGCCAAGCAGCCTTGGTACACCACAGGTAGACCGCCTGTCAAGTTTCGTGCTATTTGGAGGTCGTCTGATACTCCAACGGTTAACCGGGTAACCGTAAAGCCCTCTTTTGTGTGCATCCCAACACCCCTCCAAAACAGCCCAATAACCCATCCAAACCCCCTCCATCCTCTTGGTCGTTCGATCACGATCATGTGGGCAAAACCGCACTCCATTTGGACTCTCCTAGCTCCCTCTACCTATAAAACACCTCCCCCTCCGAAATTCGGCGAAACCCTAAACAAACTCCTCCCCGCCGCCACCGGACGCGTTCGGATCCTACCAGACGCATCGCCGCCGCCGTCTGCAGCCATTGGCGTGCTGCCACATGGCCGCCGCCACCTACCACCTCATCGGCCCGCTCGGCCCGGGTGAAAGTGCAACTATCCCAAGGTGGTTTTGGTAATTCATAATAACATATAGCTCATTGAGCTAATACTATTCCAAGACAAATATTTCAGGAAAGCTCAATGAAGGGCATGGCATGGATGATGAAAGTGGATCCCTCAAAATATCAAGGATAGAAGGATTGGCTCAAGCTCAAAATGTCAAGACTCTGCATTTTACATTTTAGTGATCCAAGATCACATTGAGTCTATAGGAAAAGCCAATAGTATCAAGGAGGGATGAGGTGTTGCTTAATGAGTTTCTTGCTCCATGATGCTTAGTGACATGCTCCAAAAACCCTCAACTACTTTCTCACATCCACATATGACCTAAACCCAAAGTGAAACTCGGCCCCACCGATTCTTTCTATCCGGCGCCACCGAGTTCAGATGTCATAGCCACTGCCACAAACCCTAGGCAAATCGGTCTCACCGATAGGGATCTCGGTCTCACCGAGATGGGATTGTAATCTCTCTGTTTCCCTTCGTAACTTTTCGGTCTAACCGAAGTGAGCGATCGGTCCCACCGAGATTGCAATGTAAACTCTCTGTATCCTTTTCGTAACATTTCGATCTCACCGAAAAGAGCGAATCGGTCCCACCGAGTTTACCTGACCAACTCTCTCGTTAGCTGTTTACCAAAATCGGTCTCACCGAGTTTGTGTAATCGGTCTCACCGAGATTACGTTATGCCCTAACCCTAACCATATCGGTCCTACCGAGTTGCATGTCGGTCCCATCGAAATCACTAACAGTCACTAGGTTTACTGAATCGGTCAGACCGAGTTTGATGATTCGGTCCCACCGAGTTTGGTAAATTGTGTGTAACAGTTAGATTTTGTGTGGAGGCTATATATACCCCTCCACCTCCTCTTCATTCGTGAAGAGAGCCATCAGAACAAACCTACACTTCCAACTTGCCAGTTATGAGAGAGAACCACCTACTCATGTGTTGAGGCCAAGATATTCCATTCCTACCATATGAATCTTGATCTCTAGCCTTCCCCAAGTTGCTTTCCACTCAAATCTTCTTTCCAACAAATACAAATCCTGTGAGAGAGAGTTGAGTGTTGGGGAGACTATCATTTGAAGCACAAGAGCAAGGAGTTCATCATCAACACACCATTTGTTACTTCTTGGAGAGTGGTGTCTCCTAGATTGGCCAGGTGTCACTTGGGAGCCTCCGACAAGATTGTGGAGTTGAACCAAGGATTTTGTAAGGGCAAGGAGATCGCCTACTTCGTGAAGATCTACCGCTAGTGAGGCAAGTCTTTCGTGGGCGACGGCCATGGTGGGATAGACAAGGTTGCTTCTTCGTGGACCCTTCGTGGGTGGAGCCTCCGTGGACTCGCAGATCCGTTACCCTTCGTGGGTTGAAGTCTCCATCAACGTGGATGTACGATAGCACCACCTATCAGAACCACGACAAAAACATCCGTGTCTCCAATTGCGTTTGAATTCTCCAAACCCTTCCCTTTACTTTCTAGCAAGTTGCATGCTTTACTTTCCGCTGCTCATATACTCTTTGCATGCTTGCTTAAATTGTGTGAGGATTGCTTGACTTGTGCTAAAATAGTTAAAATCTACCAAAGACTAAAATTGGGAAAAGGTAAGGTTTTTAATTGGTCAAGTAGTCTAATCACCCCTCCCTCTAGACATACTTCAAGGTCCTAATAGTTAAAATCTCCATTTGCTTTGATTTCCATAGCTTTTGGTGGTGATAGCCTTGGTTTCACAACCTAGGAGAGTATGGCGTCTAGCGAGGGTAACTATCACCGTAGAGGTCCTTACTTTGATGGCACTAATTTTGCTAGTTGGAAGCATAAGATGAAAATGCATATTCTTGGACATAACCCCGCCGTTTGGGCTATTGTGTGTATTGGCTTGCAAGGTGAATTCTTTGATGGGAGAGAACCGAACCGTGAAGCTAGTGCGGATGAGTTGAAGATGCTGCAATACAACGCTCAAGCTTGTGATATCCTCTTCAACGGATTGTGCCCCGAAGAATTCAACAAAATCAGCCGTCTTGAGAATGCAAAGGAAATTTGGGATACTTTGATTGATATCCATGAAGGTACCGACTCCGTCAAGGAATCCAAGTTGGATGTGCTCTAAAGTCAGCTTGACAAGTTCAAAATGAAGGATGGTGAAGGTGTCGCCGAAATGTACTCTAGGCTTGCTCTTATCACAAATGAGATTGCCGGCTTAGGAAGTGAAGAGATAACCGACAGATTCATCATCAAGAAGATCCTAAGAGCATTGGATGTAAAATATGATACTGTGTGCACATTGATCCAAATGATGCCCAATTACAAAGATCTCAAGCCAAATGAAGTCATTGGAAGAATTGTTGCTCATGAGATGTCGCTCAAGGATAAGGAGGAACTTCACAACAAGTCAAGTGGTGCTTACAAAGCCTCATGTGAAGCCCCTACATCATCAAGTGAGAAACAAACCTTCAATGAAGAATTGAGCTTAATGGTGAAGAACTTCAACAAATTCTACAAGAGTAGAAGTAAGGAGAGAAGCTCCAAGTCAAGGTCCTACAATGACAAAAGATCTTCTAGTAGAGAGCGCAATTGCTACAATAGTGGGAGACCCGGACACTATTCCAATGAGTGTACGGCACCCTACAAAAGAAGAGAAGATTCTCCAAAAAGAAGAAGTAGAAGAGAAGAATCACCACCAAGAGAGAGAAGGAGTAGAGATGATCATTATGAACGAAGACCATCACGGAGAAGCAAGGATTCAGAAAGGAAGGACAAGTCATCAAGGAGCTACACAAAACGAAGACATCAAGCTCATGTTGGTGAATGGGTATCCGGCTCCGACTCCGACAATCACTCCGGGAGAAGCTATCACTCTGACTCCAAATATACTCAAGATGAAGGTGTTGCCGGTCTAGCACTTGTGTCAACCAACTCCTATGAAATATTTGATTCACAAAATGAAGGAATTGGAAGATGCTTCATGGCCAAAGGTCCTAAGGTAACACACCCCGAGTATGTTGATTTCAATAGTGATGAAGATGACTTGTTAGGTGATGATGATTTACTTGTTGACAACTCTAGTGATGAATACTATGATGAAACATCAATCAATCATGCTAATCAAGATAAAACGAATGACAATGATAAGGAGAAGATTGAGCTTCTAACTAAAGAACTAAACACTCTTAAGTTAGCTCATGAAACTATCTTCGAAGATCATCGAGAACTTTTAAGGGCTCATGAGAAGTTATGCTTTGAAAAGCTCAATCTTGAGCAAGAACATGAGTTCTTAAAGGCAATCAATGATGATCTCCGTAAGAAAAGTTCTTCTTACATTGCCAAGCGTTTACTCTTATCTACTTACATGCCTCAAGTCAAGTCCATTAACAAGAACAAGAAAGATTCTTCCTCTAGTAGTAACAATAATCATGTTAAATCTAATATTGTTACTTCTAGTAGTTCTCTTGATTCCACTAATGATTCTCTTAGCCAAGTTACACTTGAGCAAGAAAATAGCTTATTGAAGGGAATTATAGAGAAAGGTGTATACAAGAGCCTTGCCGGGAGTAAGCAATTTGAGGAAATTGTACGCAAGCAAGAAAGGCACCGGAAGAATCAAGGTGTTGGTTTTGAACGAAAGTTCAATGCCAATGGAGTTGAGTGGGAAGAAGATCAATATCCCAAGACGAAGTTTGTTCCTCAACAAGAGAAGTATGATCCTACTTCCTTCAAGGGAACACAAGCTCAAGATGATCTTCCACCACAAGACCACAAGAACAAAGGCAAGGACAAGCTTCAAGAGGAGATAGATGCATTTGAAGAAGCTCCTAAGGCCTTGGTCAAGTGGGTTCCCAAGACTACGTCAAGTTATACTTCACCAAGCACAACTACAACTCCAAGGATTCCCATCAAGATGATGTGGATCCCAAGAAGAAGAACTAGAGAGTTCTTGAGGGTGACTCCACCAACATTCTTCACTCATATCATTATGGCAAGGACAAGTGCAATCAACTTCCACATCTTGCACTAGTTCAAGGAGTCACAAACCCTCTTGTTGGTAAGGCAAGGGACAAGGTAACCTAATGCTTTCATGGACATCATCTTGTGTGAACATCACTCTATGTCTATGGATATACTTGTTTGTTCCTTGTGGGACTAACCTGTGTAGGTATTGAAAGTGCAACTCACACCAAAAGGATTGCTCCAAATGATCCTGTCAACATTAAGCATCCACATCTTCAACACCTATATGAAGTCATCATCGACAAAACCCAAGGTTAGTTCATCCCTCTAAGGGGGGATCTCACATCTAGGGGGAGCTTTACTCTAAAGAATTGAGCTAAACAACTCTAATGGTGTGAACACAACAATGCTTTATGTAAAAGTGGTAACCCCACTTGAGATTAAACGATGAGTACGACCTATGATCAAATGTTCTCATTTGACTCCTAAGTCAATATACCCCTAAGTCAATTGTTTGATAGATGCTAGAATTGGTTGTGCATGCTTTGCCACATATTTCATTTGCCATTTTATTGTGTGAGCATGTTGGTTGCATATTTTATTCATTCGAGGACATCCACTTGTTGTTTTGATTGATTGGTTTCTTTTTCTTTGGCCAAGTGGATGGACAAGAATGCCTAAGAACCTTCTCTAGCTATCTATGCTCTTCTCGTCTCAAACTCTATTCATGCTACATCACAAAATTTGATCAAGTCAGATTCGAACCACTCTGTGTGAGGAGCACTCGGAGTCCCCGATTCGTCATGGACTTAAACTTCCAAAACTTCTTTGTGTGTTTCGGTCTGACCGATTCTTCCATTTCGGTCATACCGAGATCACTAAGTCGATCTAGGTTTTCAATCTCGGTGCAACCAATTTGAACTTTTCGGTCTCACCGAGTTGCTCTAACTGTCAACAGTTATGCATCTCGGTGCCACCGAATCGTTCCACTCGGTCACACCGACAGGGTCGGGCTATATATTCACACGGGCAAAAATTTGGAAAACTTTCTCCAAACCTCTTCGCCGCGCATAGCTCGCTCTGCCTTCTAGGTCTCCGGATCGTCGAATTCGTTGCCAGCCGCCTCCTGTCACTGGTCTCCGCCGCCGTCAACGGAATTCATCTCCCCGTTGCCGCCGTAGCGAGTTCATCGCCAAACTAGGGTATGGACTCGATCACAGTGCTATCCCCGTCTGATTCCTAGCAAATTGTGTTCATTATGATTCTTGCCACGATTGAAACACCTCTATCACGTCAAAACAATCCTTAGAATAGATGCGATTTGAAAATTTAGGGTTAGGTTTCCGCCGAAACCATCTCGGAACCACCGAGTTGAAAAACTCGGTCTCACCGATTCGGCTAACGCCATTGCACAAGTGACTCCCGGTCTCACCGAGAATTGCTAATCGGTGTGACCGATTTTAGAACTCAGTGAAACCCTAGCAGTCTCGGTGCCACCGAACTGTGACTTGGTCCGACCGAGTTCACTTGTTTAGGTTCCAAAAGCTGCTTCGGTATCATCGAGTTTACAAATTGGTTGATCCGAAGTGCTTTCTGTGGAAAACTAAAACTAAGTTTTTGAATCATTCTTTTGCAAAAATCTCTGCATTTTGTGATGCTCATCCACTCTATCTCATCTATAACTATTCACAGGGTCAGCAGTCAGTGTTTGCAGCATGTCAAACCAAAGTGATAGTCAGAAAAGGGAAGAAGAGCAGATTCACATGAGTGAGGGCACTAGTCCCTCTTGCACTTCAGATGAGGGAATCAGAAGCATGCCCAGCAATTTGCCCAAAGCTGCCACCAGGACAAGGAAGAAGAGAACCTCACAATCGAGGATGAGGATTATGTGGCAGTAGAGGATGAGGCCATTTCAGATAAAAAGGTGCTCAAAAAGGAGTATAGCTCAGCTGCAGTTAAGCCAGGGCTGAAGATCAAAAGGCCAGCAGGTAGACAACCCATGTCTAAAGCCAGAGCCTCCACTCAAGTATCTTTGGAATCCCAACCCAAAGAGGCTGCTGCAGAAGAGAAGAAAAGGAAGGAAAGGGTCAAGAAGACCATGGCCAGAGTTGTTGGAAAACCTTCCATGATGGAAGAGGAGGAAGAAGAAGAGGTTGCTGCACTAGCACCCAAGGCACAAAAGCTGATGGGCGATGCTATAAGGTCATGGGTTGCATCATCAAAGCCCAGAGAAGCACCTAAAGCTGTCTCCAAGCCCAAGACTGCACCTAAGAGGAATACCAGGAACATATCTGCAGCTGAGAAGAACAAGGCCCGAGTGCCTGAAGTTGCTGCTGAGGAAGATGATGAAGGACAAGTCCTGAGGAAGCTGAAACCTAAGATTCCAGACCACAATGATGCTCATCCTGTGGCTGAGAACATGAAGATCAGGAGAGACTCAGGGTTGAGGCTATGGAGAGAGTCAGATCCATATGCCACCAGAAGAAGAACTGCTGTTGATTAGAGGTTCCACACTAAGGAACAGCAGGATTTCTATGAGACAGTCTTGTTGGACAAGAATCCTATAGTGTGTGATATGAGGTGGGTCGACTGGACCTACATAAAGGAGAATGAATAACACTATCCTGGAGTGTATGACAGCTTCAGTGCGTGTGGAGTTGCAGACTTTGTTGGGCAGAAGCTCACAAACTGGAATGATGAGCTTGTTATGCAATTCTACTCCACAGCACACTTCTATCCAGATGGCAGGATAGTCTGGATGTCTGAACGTACGAGATACCAATCAACTATTGAGGAATGGGCCAATCTGATCAACACCCCAAAGGAGAGTGAAGATGACTTGGACGTTTATGCCAAGAAAAAGATGGATCACAATTCTATGTCACATATGTACAAGGAGATCCCACACAAAGCACTTGAGACTTTCAAGTTTGGGTCTGTCCATTTTCTTTTGTCAGGGCTGCCAACGATCAACTGGATCCTAAGGCACACTCTTTTGCCCAAGTCAGGTGATCACAACATGATCAGAGGGCATGCAATTAATTTTCTACACATATTTGATGTGCCACAGAAATTCAAGGTCATGAGCCTCATGGTTGAGACTATCAAGAGGATAGCAGCAAACCAAAATAGAAGTTGTGGATATGCCCCACAAATTCAGGAATTGATTAACTCAAAGATGGGCACAGGAAAATATCTGTTGGATAAGGAACACTTTGTTCTCTATCCAAACTTTGAGGACAATCAAGTTGTGATGAATGAGAATGAACCATCTTCAGTGCAAGCTCAAGAGAAGAAGGAGAAGGCAAAGAAGGAGAAGGCTGCCAAGATGCCAACTCAAGAGGAGGCATCTGAGTACTTTTTGAAGAGCAAGCAGGACCAGCTTGGTTACTTGATAGCATCAACTCTGAGGATTGAGAAGGGGTTGGACACCCTAACTCAAAACCAGGAGAGCCTGGAAAGAATCATGGAAGAAAAATTCTATGATTTAGATGTCAAGTATGGCGAGATTGATCGGTTGTGGAGCAGCTACAGGATGACATGCAGGAGAGGAAGGGCAGGACAACTCTGATGCATTTGCGGAGTGCCTCGAGCTCAGAGATCAGCTGCAGAGCCATGAATGAATACCAGTGGTCACTTCATCGCACCAGCCATAGCTCCAGTGCAACCAGCTTCAAAGACTAACTCCTTCAGCTCCCTCCACATCAACTGAAGTCTTCGTCCAAGGAGCCATCTCTACGCCACCAACTGAAGACCAAGCCATAGAGATGAAATAGTACTATGCATTTTCTATGAACTTTTTGGTAACTTGTTGCCAAAGGGGGAGAAAAATGTATAGATCATAGGCTTCGAGAGAGAGAGTTTTCTTTTGTTCTCTCTTGTCTTCTTGGTTGAAGTTTATTTGCTATTGCCTGTGAGACATTGATGATAATGTGTTTGATCATAAGCTACACTTATGCTTGTTGGATGATATTATCTTATTTATCTTTATTTGATCATTCACTTTCCTTGGTGATGAGTGCATGTATTCAATCTTTATTATTTTGAGCGCTCCACCAAGATGTATGGGACATGTAAGAATAACCCATGAGCCTAATCTCTTGTGCATTTGCAGTCCAAAGCAAATCTTAAATCTATGCACAAATTTAGGGGGAGCTCTTGCTTATCACATACTTCTCGAAGCGACGATGCTTTTCAATCTTATTATCATTTGTCAAAGCTTTGATCTATATGTTGTCATCAATTACCAAAAAGGGGGAGATTGAAAGTGCAACTATCCCTAGGTGGTTTTGGTAATTCATCACAACATATAGCTCATTGAGATAATACTATTCCAAGACAAATATTTCAGGAAAGCTCAATGAATGGCATGAAATGGATGATGAAAGTGGATCCCTCAAAATATCAAGGATAAAAGGATTGGCTCAAGCTCAAATGCTCAAGACTCTGCATTTTACATTTTAGTGATCCAAGATCACATTGAGTCTATAGGAAAAGCCAATACTATCAAGTAGGGATGAGGTGTTGCTTAATGAGTTTCTTGCTCCATGATGCTTAGTGATATGCTCCAAAAACCCTCAACTACTTTCTCACATCCACATATGACCTAAACCCAAAGTTAAACTCAGCCCCACCGATTCTTTCTATCCGGCGCCACCGAGTTCAGATGTCATAGCCACTGCCACAAACCCTAGGCAAATCGGTCTCACCGATAGGGATCTCGGTCTCACCGAGATGGGATTGTAATCTCTCTGTTTCCCTTCGTAACGTTTCGGTCTAATCGAAGTGAGCGATCGGTCCCACCGAGATTGCAATGTAAACTCTCTGTTTCCTTTTCGTAACATTTCGGTGTCACCGAAAAGAGCGAATCGGTCCCACCGAGTTAAACTGACCAACTCTCTGGTTAGCTCTTTACCAAAATCGGTCTCACCGAGTTTGTGTAGTCGGTCTCACCGAGATTACATTATGCCCTAACCCTAACCATATTGGTCCTACTGAGTTGCATGTCGGTCCCATCGAAATCACTAACGGTCACTAGGTTTACTGAATCGGTCAGAACGAGTTTGATGTTTCGGTCCCACCGAGTTTGGTAAATTGTGTGTAACGGTTAGATTTTTTGTGGAGGCTATATATACCCCTCCACCTCCTCTTCATTCGTGAAGAGAGCCATCAGAACAAACCTACACTTCCAACTTGCCAGTTCTGAGAGAGAACCACCTACTCATGTGTTGAGGCCAAGATATTCCATTCCTACCATATGAATCTTGATTTCTAGCCTTCCCCAAGTTGCTTTCCACTCAAATCTTCTTTCCACCAAATCCAAATCCTGTGAGAGAGAGTTGAGAGTTGGGGAGACTATCATTCGAAGCACAAGAGCAAGGAGTTCATCATCAACACACCATTTGTTACTTCTTGGAGAGTGGTGTCTCCTAGATTGGCTAGGTGTCACTTGGGAGCCTCCGACAAGATTGTGGAGTTGAACCAAGGAGTTTGTAAGGGCAAGGAGATCGCCTACTTCTTGAAGATCTACCGCTAGTGAGGCATGTCCTTCGTGGGCGGCGGCCATGGTGGGATAGACAAGGTTGCTTCTTCGTGGACCCTTCGTGGGTGGAGCCCTCCGTGGACTCGCGCAGCCGTTACCCTTCGTGGGTTGAAGTCTCCATCAACGTGGATGTACGATAGCACCACCTATCGGAATCACGACAAAAACATCCGTGTCAACAATTGCGTTTGAATTCTCCAAACCCTTCCCTTTACTTTCTAGCAAGTTGCATGCTTTACTTTCCGCTGCTCATATACTCTTTGCATGCTTGCTTGAATTGTGTGAGGATTGCTTGACTTGTGCTAAAATAGTTAAAATCTACCAAAGACTAAAATTGGGAAAAGGTTAGGTTTTTAATTGGCCAAGTAGTCTAATCACCCCCCTCTAGACATACTTCAAGGTCCTACATCGGGGCGGGCCCCCCGAGCCCATCGCTGCAGCGCCTCACTTTGCCGCCGAGGCCGCCAAGGCTCCCTCGCCTGCTGCCGCCGCCGAACTCGCCGCCCAGCGCGCCGCCACCTCAAGGCCACAGCCGCCACCACCGCCGCGCCCGACGACGCCACACCGTCCCGCCACCGACCTCGCCGCCCAAGCGCCGCCGTCCGTCTCCTTCGGCCAGATCTAGTCACGGGAGGGCCGGACCCGACAAGCCCGTGCCTCCCCGACCTCTCCATCTCAACTCCGGCGAGCTCCGGCCCTGCCTTGGTTTGCGTGCCGGACGAACCCTAGATCTCGTGGTATATTTTTTCTGCCAAGTCCCGAGATTGCTTCATTCTGGTGCCTACTTTGACATGCCATAACTCATCATCTGTAGCTCCGTTTTGCATGTATGATATACCGAAATGTTCATCATGAGATGCTCTAAATTTTTTTCCATTGTGCCATGTTCATTTGAGTTCATCTTGATGCCCCGATCATCGTTGCAAGAGTGCTATATAATGTTGTCTGCTGTAGTTTATCAGAACATGCTCATTTGTCATTTTTGCATCTTTTTGTGTAATTTTCTTTTGAGCATGAAGTTTACATGTGTTATAAGATACAACATGCCATCTTTGCTTTGCTGCAATCCACTCTTCATGATATGCCATGTGTTGATTGTTATAAGCTTTCAAAGTAGCCTCCGTGATGTTGCTGATTTCTGTAACTCATTTCTGCCATGTCTGAAACTGATATATTGTGATGCTATGTAAACCTGTTGATACCATTAGTTCTATGCACTGTATGGAGATGTTCACTAAGGGTGTTTTGTTAGAAATGTGATGCTCTATGCATTCATTCCTTTATTTGAATTTATAGCCTGCTGTAGCTTGTTGTTATCATGCTCCAAACTTGCTAAATGATGTTGCTGTCAGCCTGTTAACATTAAGTTCAGTTTTGCCATGTATTTTGCTAGTGTTCCTTGCATGCTATGAGCTTGTTCTTGCCAATGTTTAGTTTCATGAACATGTGTTCTCGCTGTAGGTATTCTTGTCTTGTCATGAAATGCTTTGTGATGAGTGTTTTGAGCTCGCAAAGATGCCTTCATAATTCTTTTTATGCCATGCCTTCATAAGTCTGAATCTGTTTATGAAACTTGCTATGTTTACATGGGCACCATCATATTTTCTGTGCCCTTTTGGCTCATGGTCAGTAAGGTACTTTTGTTAAATGCAATTAGTAGATTCATTCCTTGCCTTTGGTTTCCACGATAAGTTCTTGTAGCATGTTGTTTGATAGCTCTAAACATTTCAACCTGATGTTATTTCTGCCATGTCCTGTGAATTCCACCAAGTCTGTGAACCTGTTATTATTTGCAATCTTGCCATGTCCTTTTGAGCATGTTCTATTGGTTTCTGGAGATAGTTCATTGTTCATGTTTTGTCATGGTTTACCTGTAAATCATGTACACACCTTCTGTTTTCATGTTTTGCTGCTGTAGCATGTTGTTTTGGTGCTTGCCATATGCCTAGTTGCTGTTTTGGACAGCTTGCCCTTTATACTTGTATGGTGTGTATGTGTTGAACCATTGCTCCGTTTTGAGCGTGCTCTATATGAAACTTGCTTAGTTTTGTGTGTAGCTTCATGTTAGCTTGTTGCATCCATGTTTTGAGGTGTGTGCTTGATGTTTTAATGCATTTTGCATCAATTCCATGTTTAACTTGTTTTGCTCATATCTTCTAGGCCGTAACTCCGAATCTAATGAACTTTATATGTAACTTGACTAGAATTTAGTATAGATCATTTTGGTCCATCTTAACTTTCTGTTTAACAACTTGAACATAAGGTTTATTCAGATCTGGACCAATTTCGAAATTTGCATATGGGGACTTACCGGTATTGTTATATGTTGTTTCCGGCCTCATTTAAACTTGCTTGGATGTGTTGTTCTTGTATGCATCATCTCTTGCCATGAGTAGATTCATGTGGCCTTGTCATGCATCATACTTGGTTGAGCATCATGCCTTGTTCATGTGTGGTGTGTTTACCTTGTTGTGTGCTTCTTCTCAATAGTTCCCGTTTCGTTGCGATCTGAGGATTCGTTCGTCTACGCTTGGTTCGTCTTCGTGGCTTCATCTTCTTCATGGACTCGTTCTTCTTCCTTGCGGGATTTCAGGCAAGATGACCGTCACCTTGGATCTCATTACTATCATTGCTATGCTAGTTGCTTCGTTCTATCGCTATGCTGTGTTACCTACCACCTGCATATCAAGCCTCCCAAATTGCCATGAACCCCTAACCTTTATTCCCCTTCCTAGCAAACCGTTGTTTGGCTATGTTACCGCTTTTTCTTAGCCCCTCTTATAGCGTTGCTAGTTGCAGGTGAAGATGAAGTTTGCTCCATGTTGGTTTATGTCTATGTTGGGATATCACAATATCTCTTATATTATTAATGCATCTATATACTTGGTAAAGGGTGGAAGGCTCGGCCTTATGCCTGGTGTTTTGTTCCACTCTTGCCGCCCTAGTTTCCGTCATATCGGTGTTATGTTCTCAGATTTTGTGTCCCTAACGCGGTTGGGTGATTTATGGGACCCCCTTGACAGTTCGCCTTGAATAAAACTCCTCCAGCAAGGCCCAACTTTGGTTTTACCATTTTCCTACCACCTATTACTTTTCCCTTGGGAGTAATTAACCCGAGGGTCATCTTTATTTTAGACCCCCCCGGGCCAATGCTTGTCTAAGTGTTGGCCCGAACTAGAGCCCCTTGCAGCGCCTCCTCGGGGAAACTCGATGCCTGGCTTTAGTTGTACGGACTGCTCATCCGGTCGTGGCCTGAGACGAGATCTGCTGGCTACTATCGGGTGTCGCACGCCGGAGGTCTTGCTGGTCTTGTTTTACCATTGTCGAAATGTCTTGTAACCGGGATTCCAAGACTGATCGGGTCTTCCCAGGAGAAGGAATATCCTTCGTTGATCGTGAGAGCTTATCATGGGCTAAGTTGGGACACCCCTGCAGGGGTTGGTCTTTCGAAAGCCGTGCTCGCGGTTATGTGGCAGATGGGAATTTGTTAATATCCGGTTGTAGTGAACTTGAAGTAAACTCTTCTAAAATACACCAACCATGTGCGTAACCGTGAGTGTCTCTTTTCGGGGTTGTTCGAGAGGAGAACACGGTTTCTGGGTTATGTTTGACGTAAGTAGGAGTTCAGGATCACTTCTTGATCATTATTAGTTGATGACCGCTTGCTTTGCTTCTCTTCTCGCTCTTATTTGCGTAAGTTAGCCACCATACATGCTTAGTCACTGCTGCAATCTCACCACTTTACCCCTTCCTTACCCATTAAGCTTTGCTAGTCTTGATACCCATGGTAATGAGATTACTGAGTCCTCGTGGCTCACAGATTACTACAACACCAGTTGCAGGTACAGGTGTGCGATGATCACGACGTGAGAGCGATGTTACTTGTTTTGGAGTTCTTCTTCTTCTTTGTCAATCTTGGGATAGGTTCCTGGTCGGCAGCCTGGGCTAGCAGGGTGGATATTGTTTGAGTTTTTGTTTCTGTTTCATCCGTAGTCGGATGTTGATCTTATGTATGATGTATTGTTGTATTCATGTGACATTGTATGTATTGGATGTATCCCCACTATTATGTAATGTTGATGTAATGATATCCACCTTGCAAAAGCGTCTTCAAGATGCGCTTCTATCCTCAGTGGGACCTTCGAGTTCCTTTGGGATAGGGTCGCATCTTGGGCGTGACACAAACACTCATGTTTGTTGCACCGGCATGAGCCCCCAGGCCTGGTCCATACGTGCCACCAGGCGTTGTTGGGGTAGGTGATGACCCACAAGTGTAGGGGATCTATCATAGTCCTTTCGATAAGTAAGTGTGTCGAACCCAACGAGGAGCAGAAGGAAATGACAAGCGGTTTTCAGCAAGGTATTTTCTGCAAGCACTGAAATTATAGGTAACAGATAGTTTTGTGATAAGATAATTTGTAACGAGCAACAAGTAAAAAAAGTAAATAAAGTGCAGAAAGGTGGCCCAATCCTTTTTGTAGCAAAGGACAAGCCTGGACAATTTCTTATATGAAGGAAAACACTCCCGAGGACATATTGGAATTATCGTCAAGCTAGTTTTCATCACGTTCATATGATTTGCGTTCGGTACTTTGATAATTTGATATGTGGGTGGACCGGTGCTTGGGTGCTGTCCTTACTTGTACAAGCATCCCACTTATGATTAACTCCTATTGCAAGCATCCACGACTACAAAAGAAGTATTAAGTTAAACCTAACAATAGCATGAAACATATGGATCCAAATCAGCCCCTTACGAAGCAACACATAAACTAGGGTTTAAGCTTCTGTCACTGTAGCAACCCATCATCTACTTATTACTTCCCAATGCCTTCCTCTAGGCCCAAACAATGGTGAAGTGTCATGTAGTCGACGTTCACATGACACCACTAGAGGAGAGACAACATACATCTCATCAAAATATGGAACGAATACCAAATTCACATGACTACTAATAGCAAGACTTCTCCCATGTCCTCAGGAACAAATGTAACTACTCACAAAGCATATTCATGTTCATAATCAGAGGAGTATTAATATGCATATAAGATATGAACATACGATCTTACACCAAATAAACCAACTAGCATCAACTACAAGGAGTAATCAACACTACTAGCAACCTACAGGTACCAATCTCAGACTTAAATACAAGAATTGGATACAAGAGATGAAGTAGGGTTTGAGAGGAGATGGTGCTGGTGAAGATGTTGATGGAGATTGGTCCCCTCCCGATGAGAGGAGCGTTGGTGATGACGATGGCGATGATTTACCCCTCCCGGAGGGAAGTGTCCCCGGCAGAATAGCTCTGCAAGAGCCCTAGATTGGTTCCGCCAAGGTTCCGCCTCGTGGCGGCGGAGTCTCGTCTCGAAAGCTTGCTTATGATTTTTCTTTGGACGAAAGACTTCATATAGCAGAAGATGGGCAAAGGAGAGCCACCAGGGGGCCCACGAGGCAGGGGGCGTGCCCAGGGGGGTAGGGCACGCCCCCCAGTATTTTTTATTATTTCCAAAAATAACTTTCGTGGAGTTTCAGGACTGTTGGAGTTGTGCAGAATAGGTCTCTAATATTTGCTCCTTTTCCAGCCAAGAATTCCAGCTGCCGGCATTCTCCCTCTTCCTGTAAACCTTGTAAAATAAGAGAGAATAGGCATAAGTATTGTGACATAATGTGTAATAACCGCCCCTAATGCAATAAATATCGATATAAAAGCATGATGCAAAATGGACGTATCAACTCCCCCAAGCTTAGACCTTGCTTGTCCTCAAGCGGATGCCGATAACGATAAATATGTCCACATGTTTAGAGGTAGAGGTGTTGATAAAATAAAATACGGACATGACGGCATCATGATCATTCTTACAACAGCAACATATATGGATGTTGTCATATGATTTCTTATGCTCAAGTAATAATCTATTCAAAACGTCAAGTATGAATCAGAAACTTTATTAAGAACCAACAAACTATAATCTTAGTTATTGAAGCAATTGCAATTTATCATACATCAGAAAGAGTCAATATAGGAGCTTTTCAGCAAGTCCACATACTCAACTATCATTTAGGATTTCACAATTGCTAACACTCACGCTATACTTGGGGTTACAGAGTTTTAATCGGACACAGAGAAAGATAGGGGCTTATAGTTTCGCCTCCCAACCTTTTACCTCAAGGGTAATTTCAACAATAATAGTTCATGCTAACTTACATCCAATTAGATATATATATATATATATATATATATATATATATATATATATATATATATATATATCAGGATCTTTCCAACATACTGTGCTTGCCAAAGTGTAAAATGTAAAAAGGAAAGGTGAAGATCACTATGACTCTTGCATGAGGTAGAAAATAAAAGTAAAAGATAGGCCCTTCGCAGAGGGAAGCAGAGGTTGTCATGCGCTTTCAAGGTTGGATGCACAAAATCTTAATGCGATAGAACGTCACTTTAGATTGCCACTTGTGATGTGGACCTTTATTATGCAGTCTGTCGCTTTTATTTCTTCCACATCACAAGATCGTATAAAGCTTATTTTCTCCCACACTAATAAATCATACATATTTAGAGAGCAATTTGGCAAAACTGGGTTTAAGGGTATTTGGAAGCACAAGTAGTATCTCTACTTGGTGCAAAGAATTTGGCTAGCATGAGGGGGAAAGGCAAGCTCAACATGTTGGATGATCCAAATATACTTTATTTTAGATATAATAAAACATAACCCATTACGTTGTCTTCCTTGTCCAACATCAACTCTTTAGCATGTCATATTTTAATGAGTGCTCACAATCATGAAAGATGTCCAAGACAGTATATTTATATGTGAAACCTCTCTTTCTTTATTACTTCCTATTAATTGCAACAATGACCAAAGCTATGTTTGTCCACTCTCAACAACTTTTAATCATCATACTCTTTCTATGTGAAGTCATTACTCTTCATAAGATCAATATGACCTCTTTTTATTTCTGTCACAGCCCTAGAATACCTGAGTGCAATAGTTGCATCTGCACTCATGCATCATGTCTAAAATTTCTAAAAGTTTAATTGAGGTTAGTTGAAACCCTCAGAAATCACTTCAGAAATAATCAACATTAAAATCTTTTCAAGGAAGTCGAAGAAAATGTTCCTCTTGGTCTCTAAAAATATTGGCAAGAGGTAAAACTCAAAACAATATTTTTGGAATGTCAGAGATATTTATTTTGGGCCTTTGAATAAAATCAATAACATATTTGAGTTGAATTTATTTTTGTTATATAAGAAATAAAGTTCAGGTATTTTTGTAAGTTTTCATGTGACCTTGGACTAGATCCCTGAGCTCACATAAAAATTTACAGAAAGTTTTAAAATGGTTTGGTTTGTAAATCAAATCAAAACAAAGAAAGAAAAATAGAAAACAGAAACAAATAAAAGAGAGAGAGAATCTTACCTGGCCTCACCTGCAGCCCACCAACTGCCCAAGATCAGAGCTGGCTGGCCCAGCCCACCACCGCCTCCTCCCCTGTCGTCTTCCTCCTCTGCCAGGAGGACAGGCGCGTTCGACGCAGCAGATCCGCCGTCTGGCCACCTCCTGGCTGCTTGCTCGCTGCTGGAGACGGCCCCGAGCGCCAAGCACCCCCCGGACCCTCTCATTCTCTCCCATGCTCATTCTCTCCTATGCCGCCCTTTCTCCCCCGCGACAGAATACCACCATCGCCGCCGCTCGCCACCACCGCGGCCACCGCCTCCCCCTCGCCTCTCTGACATGCCCAGGAGCTCCGCCACCGTCGCCTACGCCTCTCTGTCGACTCACGCGATGCCAAACGCCGCCGAACACCGTCTTCGCCTTCGTCTTCAACCTCGGGCACCCAAGCCCGTCTCCAGTCGATTCGGTGCCGCCAGGACCTCCCCGAGCTCGCTGGCCCCCTCTTCGGCATCGATGTGAGCTCCCGCTCCCTACCCTTCTCTCCCTGCCGTCGAATCCCTCCTCTAGCCCCCCTGCCCACCGCGGCTGCAGCCCATCGTCGTCGTGACTAGAGCCACTGCCGCTCGAAGCTGAGCACACCACTGTGCTCAGCGTGTCTTCGCGCACCCGTAGCCACCACCAGCTCCTCCTCCCGAACACCCTAGCGAGGAACTCGAGCACGGCCGAACCACGGCTGCCGCAAACCTCGTCGCCGGCGTCGATTCCGGCGACCATCTGGTCCAGCTCCACCACCCACAGACGCGGCTCAGCCCCAGCTCTCCATAGAAACCAACCACGCCCCAAACCGTGGCCTGTAGCGCATTCCCGACGCGGTCTGAGGTCGCCGGTGGTTAAACGCCGGCAGCTGACGTGGCACACTTAATTAGCGCTAATGACGCCAATAACTAACCCCCTAGCTCACTATCCGAATGGGCCCCATGCTTAATTAACCCTGGGTTTATTTCCTTCCTAGTTTTAACTTAATCTTGGTGGACCCACATGTCAGCTTTGACCGCCCTGACGTGTCTGTTGACTGGACCCACCTGTCATTGACACTGAACAGCACTGTGTCACTGACCAGTGGACCCCACTGGTCAGGTTTGACCTAGACCGCTGTTGTTGACCTGCTGAGGTCAGCATGACGTAGTGCTGATGCTGTAATTGTTTTCTGGGATTTTAAATAAATCAGAAATGATTTCTTTAATTTAGAAAATATCCAAAACTTCTAAAAATCATATAAAATCAACTGTAACTCCAAATGAGAGAAATTATATATGAAAAATGATCAGAAAAATCCAATCTATCCATCTGTACTGGTTTCATGCATGTTAGAGCAACTTAAACTTGTTGTTTAGCTCAAAACATGTTAATGCACTTTATAAACCCATAACTTGAGTTTGTATTTGAATCTTTGATTCAAATGAGCTCAAACCACCCTGGTTGTAGATGCATTAGCCCAACACACTCATTTTGCCATGTCATATTCATGCATCATATTGTGCATTGCATTGATTGTGTTCTTTCTGTGTTTCCTGGTGGTTGTTCCCCCTCGGTAGACGTATGTTCCGATGATGAGTTCGATGACACCGATGAAGAGCTATATCATCTTCAGAAGGGCCTGGCAAGAAAAAACCCCTTGTTCATTCCGATACAATCCCACTCTCTCGCTCCTGCTCTCTTTTACTGCATTAGGACAACATCGATTCAACTGTTACATGCTGCGGTAGCTGAATCCCTTTTCCTCTGCATGACCTGTCATTGCCACAGTAAATAGATGAAACCCACTAGCATGAGTAGGAGTTGTATGAGCCCTGATGTGCCTACTCATTCATGCTTGTTTGTCATGCCTGCTACTGCTTAGAGTTGAGTCAGGTCTGATTCATCGGGGATGAATTGGAATGGTGATGAACATATCCTACTGGGTGTGAGCTAAGTGTGTGAACACAATTTGGTAAAGGTATCAATGAGAGGCATGTAGGAGTACATGGTGAGTTGTTTCATTGGAACCGTCCTTAAGCACTGAGATTTGTATGTGTGATTTAAGATTCAACTACTACCATGCATTGGGCCCGAAACCAATGGACCCTCTCGGCTTCTTATCCACCCTTGTCCTCTGTCCAAGAGTTGCAAGTAGTTTCTGGTGTTTGTAGTATGCCGGAGGCCGTGCGCAGCGCTGACCCGAGGGGTGGGCTGTGATGCGGTAGGCATGTGGCCGGGCATGCCGGGCGCGCGTTTGGTGTCTCGGAACCCTATACACATCGTTCGGGGCCGTCTGTGGAAATCTCGGCCGGACTCCCTGCGGATGGAACCTGAATAGGCGATAAACCTGGACTAGAGGCTTGAGTGTTTAGGTAGGCCGTGGCCGACACCCTTGCTGGGCTTCCGCTTGAAGGTTGCCGAGTACATGTCGTGTAAATGGCGATAAGTGGTGAGAGCGTGTGTGAAGAAGTACACCCCTACAGGGTTAACATCATCTATTCGAATAGCCGCGTACGCGGTAAAGGACCACTTGGTTGCCTATACAGTTCATAGACAAATGAAAGTGGATACTCTAAAATGCGGAAGATAAGCGTGAGTGCTATGGATGGCGTTCTCGTAGGGAGACGGGAGCGGATCCATAGTGGTGTATTTATATGGTGAATATGTGGACTCGTGTGCGCCACCTCAAAAGAGTTACTTGCAGTCATAGCTTAGGATAGCCACTGAGTCAAAGCTGGCTTGCTGCAGTCAAAATCTACCACCCCCTTTGTTGATACTGATGCATATGTAGCTAGTTTTGATGTAAGTCTTGCTGGGTACATTTGTACTCATGTTTTCTTAATTTATGTTTTTGCAGAGAGACTTCAGTCTCACTAGTAGTTCCACATGGACTTCGACATTTAGCTTGATACCTCAGCTACGATCTTGTGCCCTCGACAGGATCTGGTAGATAGTCACGCTTCTCAGCCTTTTTCATTTGTAGATGTCTGTACTCAGACATGTTAAGCTTCCGCATGTGCTTTGATTTGTATGCTCTGAATGTTGGGTCATGAGACCCATGTTTGTAATATCTAGGCTCCTCGGAGCCTAATGAATAAATACTTGAGTCGTAGAGTTATGCTGTGATGCCATGTTGTATTTACACATATCGAGCATATTGTGTGTATGATTGAAATGCTTGGTATGTGTGGGATCCGACAACCTAGTTGTTTATCCATGGTAGCCTCTCTTCTGGGGAAATGTAGTCTTGTGCTTCCATGAGCCATAGTAGTCCGCTACAACCCAGCTCACCGGAGTTCTGCTAGCCCAAGACTACTACTCGGAACACTTGATCTGGCGGCATGTGATTCACATCGTTCGTGTTCTGTCCCTTTGGGGAAATGTCACGCGGTGACATCCGAGTCCTGCCTAGCCTGCTACGGCCGGTTCACGAGTCCTGTTAGCCCGATGCTATAGCCCGGATTCATGACGCTGGCAACCGACATGCTCGATGTTGATTCATGTTTGCCTGTCCCGTAAGCTAGTGCCACTTTGGGTTCACGACTAGTCATGTCGGCCGGGTTCTCTGTCATATGGATGCTAGCGACACTATCATATCGTGAGCCAAAAGGCTAAATGGTCCCGGCCATGGTAAGGCGACACTGTGGGAATACCGTGCGTGAGGCCGCAAAGTGATATGAGGTGTTACCGGCTAGATCGATGTGACTTGGAATCGGGGTCCTCACAATTTATTTTTATTCTTTCTATTTTCTTTTATTCACTCAAGATCATAGCAAAATAATCAAGCCCTTGACTCAACACTAATCTTTATTATATAGCTCACGGACTCGATTACATAAAGGGATCATAAGGCAAAACTCAAAACTAGATCATACCAAAACTTTATTCTACTAGATCTATATATTGCTAAAAGGATCGAACTAAGAAAAAACGGTAAAGATAGGAGTGTGATGGTGATACGATACCGGGGCACCTCCCCCAAGCTTGGCAGTTGCCAAGGGGAGTGCCCATACCCATGTGATTATATCTCCTTTGCTGGTGAAGGGGTTGTTGATGATGTAGGCTTGTCGTCCATCTTCCAAGGCATAGGCTCACCATCATAGAAGGATGATCGAGTCTCCGGGATCCTTAAATCTGTAGCCAAACTCATCCTCTTGAATATATATTCATACTCACAGTTTTGATTTTGCAGGTCATAGATTTGGGCTTGGAGGTGCTTGATTTTCTCGTGGAGCTTGAACATGGCCTCCCCAATGTACTTGGCATCCAGCTTGTGGTTGTTGGTGAACTCCATGATCATTATGTGATTGGAGTCATGTCCACGCTCCACCATCTCCTGGCACTTGAAAACTTGTTGCTCCGTTGCCTCGAGCTTTGTCTCCACGCTTCCGGTCCTCCTTGGTCCCTCAACATCGTGGATGTGCAGCAACCCATCATGCATCTCAATGGTTTGAGGGTGTTGCAGCACCTGCACCTCCGCAAGGTAAGGGTTGACGACCTTCTTGAAGAACTTGTCCTTGGGGGCGCTGGGAGACGTCATGATGATCTAGTCCTGTCATAAAAACAGCTCGAAATGAAAACAGAAGATATTTGCGTGATACAGGAATCAAAACCTTCGGGAGATTACATAATGAATTTTTACTGACCAAAATACGTATCGTGCAAGAAAACGGAGTCCGAAGAGCGCACGAGGTGCCCACGAGGTAGGGGGGCGTGCCCTCCACCCTCGTGGAGGCCTCGTGTCCTTCCCGGACTGCTTCTTATTTTCCTATTTTTCTAAATATTCCAAAATGGAGAAAATTTGCCATTAGAAATGTTTTGGAGTCGGTTTACTTACCGTACCACATACATATTCATTTTCGTAGTATGAAGCGTTCTGGAAGGTGTCCCTTGTGTATTCCTCCGGGGTTACGGTTTCAATAACGTTGGTTTCAACATTTATAGGATTACCTGAGATATAATGTTTGATTCTTTGACTATTCACCACCTTCGGATTTGTGCCTTTGAAGTTGTTGATTTTTATGGCACTGAAACGATAGACCTCCTCGATAACGTAAGGACCTTCCCATTTAGAGAGAAGTTTTCCTGCAAAAAATCTTAAACAAGAGTTGTATAGCAATACATACTCACCTACATTAAACTCACGCTTTTGTATCATTTGTCATGCCATCTTTTAACTTTTTCTTTAAACAACTTGGCATTCTCATAGGCTTGGGTTCTCCATTCAACAAGTGAGCTAATGTAAAATAACCTCTTCTCATCGGCAAGTTTGAAATCATAGTTGAGCTCTTTAATGGCCCAATATGCCTTATGTTCTAGTTCGAGAGGTAAGTGACATGCTTTTCCATAAACCATTTTATACGCCGACATACCCATATGATTTTTATATGCAGTTCTATAGGCCCATAATGCAACATCAAGTTTCTTAGACCAATTCTTTCTAGACCTATTAACAGTCTTTTGCAAAATTAATTTGAGCTCTCTACTACTCAATTCTACTTGACCACTAGACTGTGGGTGGTATGGAGATGCAATTCTATGATTAACGTCATACTTAGCAAGCATTTTACGGAAAGCACCATGAATAAAGTGTGAACCACCATCAGTCATTAAATATCCAGGGACTCCAAAATAACTTCTTTACACATCTTAATAGAAGTGTTATGATCAGCACTACTAGTTGGAATAGCTTCTACCCACTTAGTAACGTAATCAACAGCAACTAAAATATGTGTGTATCCATTAGAGGAAGGAAACGGTCCCATATAATCAAAGCCCCAAACATCAAATGGTTCAATAACAAGTTAATAATTCATAGGCATTTCTTGACGTCTACTAATATTACCAATTCTTTGACATTCATCACAAGATAAGACAAACTTACGAGCATCCTTGAAGAGAGTAGGCCAATAAAAACCGGATTGCAATACCTTGTGTGCAGTTCTATCTCCAGCGTGGTGTCCTCCATAAGCCTCAGAGTGACACTTGCGTAAGATCTATTCCTGTTCATGCTTAGGTACACAACGTCTAATGACACCATCTACTCCTTCTTTATAAAGATGTGGGTCATCCCAAAAGTAATGTCTCAAATCATAGAAAAACTTTTTCTTTTGCTGGTATGTGAAACTAGGTGGTATAAATTTAGCAACAATGTAATTAGCATAATCAGCAAACCATGGAGCAGTACGAGAAGCATTTATGACATTTAGTTGTTCATCAGGAAAGCTATCATCAATAAGTAGTGGGTCATCAAGAACATTTTCTAACCTAGACAAGTTGTCTGCAACGGGATTCTCAGCTCCCTTTCTATTAATAATATGTAAATCAAATTCTTGTAGCAAGAGAACCCATCTAATAAGTCTAGGTTTAGCATCTTTATTTTCCATAAGATATTTAATAGCAGCATGATCTGTGTGAATAGTTACTTTAGAATCAACAATATAAGGTCTGAACTTATCACAAGCAAATACAACTGCTAATAATTCTTTTTCAGTAGTAGCATAATTTCGCTGAGCACTGTCTAGAGTTTTATTAGCATATTTAATAACATTTAATTTCTTATCAACTCTTTGCCCTAGAACATCACCTACAACATAATCACTAGCATCACACATTATTTCAAAGGGTAAATTCCAATCGAGTGGCTGAACAATAGGTGCAGTGATTAATGCGTTCTTATGTATTTCAAATGCTTCTACACAATCATCATCAAAGAGAAAAGGTATATCTTTTTGTAATAGATTAGTCAGAGGCTGAGAAATTTTTGAGAAGTCCTTAATAAACCTCCTATAAAAACCGGCATGACCAAGGAAACTTATTATACCTTTGATATCCTTAGGACACGACATCTTTTCAATAGCATCAACTTTAGCTTTATCAACTTCAATACCTCTTTCAGAAATTTTATGCCCCAACACAATGCCTTCATTAACCATAAAGTGGCACTTTTCCCAATCAAGACAAGACTAGTTTCTTCACATCTCTGCAAAACTCGATCAAGGTTGCTCAAGCAATCATCAAAAGAGGATCCATAAACGATGAAATCGTCCATGAAAACTTCACAAATCTTTTCACAGAAGTCATAGAATATAGCCATCATGCATCTTTGAAAGGTAGCAGGTGCATTACATAAACCAAAAGGCATACGTCTATAAGCAAAAGTACCGAAAGGGTAAGTAAAAGTGGTCTTTGCATGATCATCGGCTGACACAGGTATTTGAGAGAAACCAGAATAACCATCTAGAAAGCAAAAATGTGTATGTTTAGATAATCTTTCTAGCATTTGAACAATAAAAGGTAAGGGGTAATGATCTTTTTTAGTAGCTTTATTTAATTTGTGGAAATCAATTACCATCCTATAACTTGTAATAATTCTTTGCGGGATCAATTCATCTTTTTCATTAGGAACGACAGTAATACCCCCCTTCTTAGGGACATAATGGACATGACTTACCCACTGACTATCAGCAACGGGATAAATTATACCTGCCTCAAGGAGCTTTTGTATTTCCTTTCTTACCACTTCTTTCATCTTAGGATTCAGCCGTCGTTGATGATCAATAACTGGTTTGGCATCTTTCTCCAAATTTATTTTGTGTTGACATAGAGTGGGACTAATGCCCTTAAGATCATCAAGAGTATATCCAATAGCAGCACGGTGCTTCTTCAGAGTTTTCAATAATTTTTCTTCCTCCTTCTCTGAAATGTTAGCACTAATAATAACAGGATATATCTTCTTTTCATCAAGATAAGCATATTTAAGAGTATCAGGCAATGGTTTAAGCTCAAACACGGGATCACCCTTGGGTGGAGGAGGATCCCCTAGGATTTCAACAGGCAAGTTGTGTTTCAGAATAGGTACCTTTTTAAAGAATACTTCATCTATTTCCCTTCTTTCATTCATAAACATATCATTTTCATGGTCTAGCAAATATTGTTCTAAAGGATCACTAGGAGGTACGGCAATAGAAGCAAGATCAACAATTTCATCTTTACTAGGCAATTCCTCTTCATAGTGTTGTCTACTAAATTTAGAAAAGTTAAACTCATGAGACATCTGACCTAGACCAATGGTAACAACATCCTTTTCGCAGTCTATCTTAGCATTAACAGTGTCTAAAAAGGTTGTACCAAATATAATGGGACAAAAGCTATCTTTTGGGGAACCAAGAACAAGAAAATCAGCAGGATATTCAGTTTTCCCAAACAAGACTTCAACATCTCTAACATTTCCAATTGGTGATATAGTATCTCTATTGGCAAGCTTAATGGTAACATCAATTTCTTCTAACTCAGTGGGTGCAATATCATGCATAATTTCTTTGTATAAGTCAATAGGTATTGCACTAGCACTAGCACCCATGTCACATAAGCCATGATAAATATGATCTCCTATTTTAACAGAAATAACAGGCATGCCTACCACAGGTCTATGTTTATCTTTAGCACTAGGTTTAGCAATTCTAGCAGTTTCATCACAGAAATAAATAACATGCCCATCAATATTATCAGCCAAGAGATCTTTAAAAATAGCAATATTAGGTTCAACTTTAACTTGCTCAGGAGGTGTATAGGTTCTAATATTGCTTTTATGAACCACAGTTGAAGCTTTAGCATGATCCTTTATTCTAACAAGGAAAGGTGGTTTCTCAACATAAGCAGTAGGAACAATAGGATCAATATAAGTGATAGTCTTTTCTTCAACTTTAATAGGTTCAACTACTTTTACTTCTATGGGAGGATGATATTTAAACCACTTCTCCTTAGGGAGATCCACGTGAGCAGCAAAAGATTCACAAAAAGAAGCTACTATCTCAGAGTCAAGTCCATATTTAGTGCTAAATTTATGGAAAACATCAGTATCCATAAAAGATTTAACACAATCAAACTTAGGTATTATACCTGACTCCTTACCTTCGTCGAGGTCCCAATCTTCAGAGTTTCATTTAATTATTTCCAATAAATTCCATTTGAATTCAATAGTCTTCGTCATAAAAGAACCAGTACAAGAAGTATCGAGCATGGTGCGATTCTTGTCAGAAAGCCGAGCATAATTTTTTTGAATAATCATTTCTCGTGAGAGCTCATGATCGGGGCATGAATATAACATTGACTTAAGCCTACCCCAAGCTTGAGCGATGCTTTCTCCTTCGCGAGTCCAAAAATTATATATATATAATTATGATCACGATGAACAAGATGCATAGGATAAAACTTCTGATGAAATTCCAATTTCAATCGCTAATAGTCCCACGATCCCGTATCATCACATAGCCTGTACCATATCAATGCATCTCCCTTCAAAGATAAAGGGAAGACCTTCTTCTTGATAACATCATCGGGCATACCTGCAAGCTTAAATAATCCACAAACTTCATCCACATGGATTAGGTGCTCATCAGGATGTAATGTTCCGTCTCCTGCAAAAGGATTAGCTAGCAGTTTTCATACCCGAAGGAATTTCAACGTGAACATTTTCATTTCCAGTAGGTTCAGTAGTTTGATTACTTTGCTCTACTGGTCGAGGTGAACATACCCCGAACAAGCCCCTCAAAGGATTACTTTCCATAGTAACAAGTGACAGTAAATATCACCACACTATATAAATTTTCCCTTACAAAATTCCACCTACCAAAGGCGCTTCACTCCCTGGCAACGGCGCCAGAAAAGAGTCTTGATGACCCACAAGTGTAGGGGATCTATCTTAGTCCTTTCGATAAGTAAGAGAGTCGAACCCAACGAGGAGTAGAAGGAAATGACAAGCGGTTTTTAGCAAGGTATTTTCTGCAAGCACTGAAATTATAGGTAACAGATAGTTTTGTGATAAGATAATTTGCAATGAGCAACAAGTAACAAAATTAAATAAACTGCAGCTAGGTGGCCCAATCCTTTTTGTAGCAAAGGACAAGCCTGGACAATTTTTTATATGAAGGAAAATGCTCCCGAGGACACATGGGAATTATCGTCAAGCTAGTTTTCATCACGTTCATATGATTCGTGTTCGGTACTTTGATAATTTGATATGTGGGTGGATCGGTGTTTGGGTGTTGTCCTTACTTGGACAAGCATCCCACTTATGATTAACTCCTATTGTAAGCATCCGCAACTACAAAAGAAGTATTAAGGTAAACCTAACCATAGCATGAAACATATGGATCGAAATCAGCCCCTTACGAAGCAATGCATAAACTAGGGTTTAAGCTTTTGTCACTTTAGCAACCCATCATCTACTTATTACTTCCCAATGCCTTCCTCTGGACCCACACAATAGTGAGGTGTCATGTATTCTACGTTCACATGACACCACTAGAGGAGAGACAATATACATCTCATCAAAAAATCGAACGAATACCAAATTCACATGACTATTAATAGCAAGACTTCTCCCATGTCCTCAGGAACAAATGTAACTACTCACAAAGCATATTAATGTTCATAATCAGAGGAGTATTAATATGCATATAAGATTTGAACATATGATCTTCCACGAAATAAACCAACTAGCATCAAGTAAAAGGAGTAATCAACACTACTAGCTAACTACAGGTACCAATCTCAGACCTAGAGACAAGAATTGGATACAAGAGATGAACTAGGGTTTGAGAGGAGATGGTGCTGGTGAAGATGTTGATGGAGATTGGCCCCCTCCCGATGAGAGGAGCGTTGGTGATGACGATGGAGATGATTTCCCCCTCCCGGAGGGAAGTGTCCCCGGCAGAACAGCTCCGCCAGAGCCCTAGATTGGTTCCGCCAAGGATCCGCCTCGTGGCGGCCGAGTCTCGTCCCGAAAGCTTGCTTATGATTTTTCTTCGGACGAAAGACTTGATATACTAGAAGATGGGCACCCGAGGGACACCAGGGGGCCCACGAGGCAGGGGGCGCGCCCCCACCCTCGTGCCCAGGGTGTGGGTCCCCTCTGGTATTTTCTTCGCTCAGTATTTTTTATTATTTCCAAAAAATAACTTCCATGGAGTTTCATGAATTTTGGAGTTGTGCAGAATAGGTCTCTAATATTTGCTCCTTTTCCTGCCCAGAATTCCAGCTGCCGGCATTCTCCCTCTTCATGTAAACCTAATAGAATAAGAGATAATAGGCATAAGTATTGTGAAATAATGTGTAATAACAGCCCATAATGCAATAAATATTGATATAAAAGCATGATGCAAAATGGACGTATCAGTAGGCCGAACAAATGCACATGCATACATATCGATCTTGCCGGGGACAGTGAGATCTTCTTTGCTTCTTCATTAATCTGGACCTAAGTCAGCCCCCAGTCTTACCCTGATTTCTCTAGCGCTCAGGCGACGCGCACCATCTGCATCAAAAGGGACCAGGGGTAACCATACACATAGGATGCCACTAGGGCACCCAAGCGTGAGTCACGATAACTAATATTTTACCTTTAGTTCGCCCGTCACTTCTGCCATTTCTGCCACGCGCGCCGCATGAATTGCATGGGGTAGGTGCTGGATGAGCAGGGTTCGAGAACGCGCACCTTGATAGAAGACGCAGCGCCTCGGATTGGTGTAGTGGGGTGGTTGATGGAGCAAGACGCCACCCAGGTGTGCAGAGAGCCGGATTAGTGGAGCGGGGAGGTTACCCCCAACTGGTGAAGAGCCAGCCTCCCTCGTCTCCACTATAAAAGGAGGCGTGTGAGGGCAGCGATGCTCATCTACTTCCTCCTACTTCTCCTTCCTTGCTCCTGTCTTCTGCCATGGCGAGAGGAAGAGGCCGGGCTCGTGCTTCAGCCATGGCGGTGAGAGCTTCTCCGTGAAACCACGCCTTGCCCTCGGACGCGGCTGTAGAAGCTGGCTCCAGTGTTTGAGGCGGAGCCACCGGGCGAGGTTGTGGTCGACGCGGCGCACTCATCATTTCTCCTCCAACTACTCCACCTCCAGCAGAAGGCCATGAGGGGGACATGACGCTTGAGTTCATCATCAAGCTACATGATCCTCCCTGCAGTCGCCTACGGCTTCCCCGTACCTTTGCTAGAGTGATGGAAGTCGACCAGCCATTGGGGCTGCGGTTGTGCATGAGCGGCTGCTGCAATGGCGCCGTGTGGGTGAACATGGATTTCCCCATTCCCCGCATCATTCTCCTTAGGCGTGGGTGGAAAACTTTTGCCCACGCCCACTATCTTGCAGAGGGGCATATCCTTCGCTTTAAGCTGGTGGAGTCCAACATGCTCTCTGTCATGGTTTTCGGGCGTTCAGGCGCTCGTCTTGGGTGCAGCGTAGAAAGCACGAGCGACGATGAAAGATCCTCCTCGAGCGACATCAACAAGGAGGACACGGATGCTGAAGACGATGACAGCGAGTCCCTGGACGTCAAGTCTGAAGACGGCAACTCAGACTCCAGCTAAATGTCAGCGGCACCATCGTCAACAACTGGGCACCGGCAGCACCATCATTTGTAGCTGGACCCCAACAGAGCTTTTTTCTAGGGGTGCTTGGTCTTGGATGCCACCTCCACTTCCAGCTGGACTCCGGCAGGCTCGTGGACTCCGGCTTCGTCTTCCCTGTCGGTGTCTGTATTGAGCCGCATCTCGCTAGTCCTGTTGGGGGTGACCAACGCATTGCCTAGCCGCTTCCTCCGTCCTGGCTTCATCCTTCCTGCCGGGGCAACGCTCTCGCGATCTTGTCGAGCTACGTCCCTCTAGTCCTGACGGGGTCAGGCTGGGCTTCTGCCCAGGCGCTCCTTTTCCCTCCTTACTCTTGATGTAAACCCTAGGAGGAGAGGGACAATAAAGGCATTACAAAGCACTTTTCTTTTTAGTTGAATAAAATGTGAGCATTTTGCCGTGTTTGAATGGAATTTAAGTATTCACCCATCCATGTCAGCACTTGTATGATTTGTACTTGTTTGTCCCACACAAATTAAAAGAAGAAAACTTGACGGGAATTTGTGTATGCTTCTATTGTTTTGAAGGACCTGCCCTCAACACATTTCGTAAGCAAGGTTTCCGGCGAGCCTCTTGCCGGCCTCCAACGCAGCTACTTCCAGTCTTCGTCGAGTAGACTCGAAGCGAGTTAGGCGCGCGAATAGAGGTCAGTTCCTCGCTGGTATTTCTCAAACACGGCTACGACTAATCCTATTGAGTGGACTCAAAGGAAGGACAGGAGCGTGAATGATAGAAAAAAACGTAGCTACAACCAATCCTATCGAGCGGACTCGAGGCAAGGACAGGAGCGCGAATGGTAAACGTGGCAAGGTTCTCTTGCGCGCAGGTTTCTCATACGTAAGCGTAACATGTAGGGACGGGGAAACTTAAAACGAACAAACTTATCTTTCTTTGATGTAGTTCTTATCACTTAGATAAGGAAGAGTCGTCATAGGACCAAATAGGCGAGTCAGTCTCCATCTCCATCCCCCCCGGGAAAGTTGCTCGCGAGGGATCCTTCTGTTTTTATCGGAATAACAGAGAAGGTAGCACGAAGCCTTTGACGGTATGTTAATCATTTTTTCTAAAACTAGTGTAACAATATCAAAATCAAGCTTTAAGAAGGTAACAAAACATGCATGCAAGTTTTGAAAAACACTTGGTTTTATTCAACTGTGCACAGGGTCTGTGCCTGGCTTTCTACAAAGGGTTACAAGTCTTGGAGACTATGCTTGTACAAAACAGGTTGCCGGGGCAAGGCCCGGCAACCATGCCTTATGGGTAGAACTTGCGAAGATGCTCAATATTCCATGAGTTTTGCATTCGAATGGCATCTTCGGTCTCCGGCCGGACTGCACCAGGTCTAGTGACTCGTACTACCCGATAAGGGGCTTCCCACTTCGGCGTCAACTTGTTTGTACCCTTGGCGGATTGAACGCGCCGAAGGATAAGGTCACCTTCCTCAAGGCTCCTGGCATGAACCTTGCGGCTATGATAGCGGTGCAAAGCTTGCTGGTAGCCTTCAGCATGCATAGCAGCCCAATGATGATCTTCCTTGAGTGATGTTGCACTACTTCGTCGTAGGCAAGTACCCGAGATTACCCGTATATGAGTTCCGTGGGGAGCACCGCTTCTGCACGATAGACTATGGAGAAGGCACTACAAAAAAAAGACACATCCATGACATGTTGGGCCGAATGAATTTTTTCTGTCATGCTTCTGACACTTCTATGACGATAATTGTGACAAAACCTGGTATCATCATAGATGTGGTGGGCTCCTACTTCTATGACGAAAAATCATGACAGAAAATGGGCTTTTCATCCTAGGCGGGCTGGAGACGCAGCTGCATAACATTCTTTGGGCCGGCCATGACGGAAAAAACCGTGGTAGAAGCAAGGGCAAGGAAAATATCATGGAGTTCCCGGTTACGGTGGTGGTCGGGGGCCGAGCGATGCACGTTTCTCTCGTACACGTACGCGCGTGGGTGCGAGGCGTTGGGCTCTAACTGAACCCGAGCGAGGCGTTTGCCTACTGAACCCGAGCGATTGCACTGCAGGCTACGCGTTACTGAACCTTAGCGACCGGTCGATGGCTGTTAACTAAACCCGCTCGAGTGATTCCTTTGCTACTGCTGCTAACTGAAGCCAATAGATGCTGCCTATGGATGAACAGTGAGCGTTGTTGGGGGGTTGGATGAACAGTTCCTGGTGGGGGTTGGATGAATAGGACCCCGTGGTAGTAGAGGTCGTTGCCGCAGGATGAACAGGACCCCGATCGATCGAGCCGGTTGGGGGGTGGACGAACAGGACCCCGTGGATGGCTGGATGAACAGGACCCCATGGAGGGCTGGTTGAACAGTAGCCGGTGGAGGGCTGTATGAACAGTAGCCCGTGGAGGGGTGGTTCAACAGGACCCCGTGGAGAGGGCTGGTTGCACAGTGGCCAGTGGAGGAGCGGTGGAGGCTGGATGAACAGGAGCCCGTGGATGAACAGACGCAGGTGGAGGCTGGAGGAGGTCGACGGTGGATGAATAGTATCCCGTGGAGGCTGGAGGAGGTCGCCGGTGGAGATGAACAGTATCCTGTGGAGTCCTGTTTTGTGGTACGCCACACCCCTCCCGATGAACAGGACCCCCGTTTCGACCGTAACGCTCGAACACATGTCCGTTTCCTCCATTTTGCGGTACGCCACACCCCTCTCGATCAACAGGACCCTGTTGCGACCGTAGGAGGTCCAATAGAAGTCTATTTCCTCTGTTTTGCGGTATGCCAGACCCCTCCCGAAGAACAGGATCTCGTTTCGACTGTGTTTAGTCGAACACAAGGCCGTTTCCTCCATTCTGCGGTATGCCAGGCCTCGTTTCGATCGGCTGTTCCATCCAATCCGGTTGGCTCCCGATGAACACGAAATATTCCGTTGCCTCCCGATGAACACAACGCATTCCGTTGCCTCCCCATGAACACGACGACGCAGTTTCTCCGTTCCGACCCAACCATGTACATGAGCCTTGGCCGTACGTATGCACGAGTAGGCGTTCGAGACCCCGCTAGTATGTACGTACGTGGCCGTATTACTTTCTTACACCCTAGCCGTTGTACGTACGTGTACACGATATTAACGGGACTGCGTGACACGCTACGTGTGCGCCTCTACTACGACACATGCCCTTCCTTACACGGCCTGGTCGCTGTAGCCTGCAGACCGACCGATCGTATGTACGTACACATTCGTGACCAGAATGACAACGCTACATACGCTTCGACCAGGTGGGTCCCGACTGTCAGGCACTTCCTTGTGTGCGAAGATGTAGCTGGTGGGTCCCAGAAGTCATGGGGCGAATCATTTTTTTGCCCGTAATATGGACGCTCTTCCTTGCTTGCGAAGATGTAGCTGGTGGGTCCCGGCAGTCAGGGGAAATGTTTTTTTCACGAAATACGGTGGCCTGTCCGGTGGGTCCCTGCTGTCAGGTGGAGGAATCATTATTTTCCGCGTAATAAGGAGGCAGTTACTTGCTGCGGTAGTGGATCCAGCTGTCAGCCTCTCTACATACAGTACTCTTCCGATGGAAGTCGTTCCTTGACCATGTTGACCACGTTGTGCCGAGAGCACCAGGGCGGTGGACGACAGAGAGGCCTAGGAAGGGGATGACGTGGAGCCAGGGAAGACGTGGCAGTGGATGCCCACACGGAGAGGAGTACGAGGGTTCACTGGTTCGGCTGTGGTGTGAGGCTGTCGTCGTCGCATGGCCTGGCCAGCGATGGCAATAGTAGGGGGCGGTGAGGCCATGGGAGGAAGGAGCATGCGGCATGACCAGCGCTGGTTTAGGCGGCTGGAGCAAGAAGACCAGAGGTTGAAGAAGCACGACGGCCGTTGGATGGACACCGTACGGTCAATGCAGCTAGAATCGTGTATATTGACTAAGTTGACCAAGCCCTTGGTACACGTCAACTTAGTAGGCCCACGGGTCAGCCTCCGAAATGGTGCGCCCCAGATGTCAGGGGGGGAATCATTTTTTGGGCGGCTGAAACTAGAATATCCGAGATTGAAGAAGAAGCACGAAATCCGTTGGATGGACATCCAACGGCCACTGCTGCTAGAACTGTGTGTTGACTATAAGTTGACAAAGCCTTGCATACGTGTCAACTTACTTTTTTAGGGGACGCGTCAACTTAGTAGGCCCACAAGTGTGTTGTCGGTGTACAAAAAGAGGGGTACACTTTTCGTACCCTATAAGCGTCTGCGGGCAGCCCGAGCCGCTGGCACCACCGCCTTGAGCAAGGCAAGGAGGTGAGCCAAGGTAAGGCCAAGCTTCGAAAAGGAGCAGAAGCAGCGCCAAGACCAGGACCACAAAGAGCAAAGGGGACGAAGCGGACTCCCGGCAAGATCCTTGCGGGAGGCGGTTTTAGCAAACCCAGTGTCGGTGTCAAACCGGCGGATCTCGGTAGGGGGTCTCGAACTGTGCATCTAGGCGGATGGTAACAGGAGACAAGGGACACGATGTTTTTACCCAGGTTGGGCCCTCTCGATGGAGGTAATACCCTACCCCGCTTGATTAATATTGATGATATGGGTAGTACAAGAGTAGATCTACCACGAGATCAAGGAGGCTAAACCCTAGAAGCTAGCCTATGGTCGATTGTTGCTCGTCCCACGGACTAAAACCCTCTGGTTTATATAGACACCGGATAGGTTAGGGTTACAGTCGGTTACAATGGTAGGAGATCTACATATCCGTATCGCCAAGCTTGCCTTCCACGCCAAGGAAAGTCCCATCCGGACACGGGACGAAGTCTTCAATCTTGTATCTTCATAGTCTTGGAGTCCGGCCGTGATGATAGTTCGGCTATCCGTACACCCCCTAGTCCAGGACTCCCTCACCCGGCAAGACCCTTGCTGTGGCAGCTCTCCCCACACCTACACAGCGAATCACCCTTGAGTCCACTGCCCCCATGGGGCAAGGATTCGTGAGACATCCCCGTGGTGGCATGCAGATCTTTGTGAAGACATTCAAGATCAGATACACACTATATAAGATGACGACCCTTGGCGGGATCCCAGCCAAGGAGGACCACAAGGCCCCCGGCAAGAGCCTTGCCGGGGATGACAACAGGCGCCACGGAAAGACCCTTGCTGGGGCCCCGGCAAGACCCTTGTCGGGGCTACCGCGAGGCCCTTGCCAAGAACACCCGTAGGGCCACCATCAGGCCCCACGCCAATCAAACCTCCACCACTGTTCGCATGCAGCTGCCGACCCAACCAGTTGGGCAGGCACCTGCGTGGCGGCAAGCGGATCCTCGTGGAGACCCACCACTGCGCCACCTCAACTACCTGCCTGCCTACATGGCACCACGTGCATCACTGGCCAGGGCGCGTGTCGACACGAAAGGGAGCAGCGACGGACGAGACAGGGCTCTCCCCCATCCCCGATAAAGCAAGGACAGCTAAGCAAGACGCATTAAAGGCGCCTTGTCATGTAATGCGAGGGATAAACTCGCATCACTGTACCCTTTCCACCTCCTGTGTGCCACTGTGGCAACCCCTTCCCTATAAAAGGAGGCCCAAGGCGACCAGGAGGAGGATTCGGCTTTTTGGAGCTCCTCACGCCCCCATTGCTAGTTCAAGAACACAGATAAACAAACCACCAAAGCAGGAGTAGGGTTTTACGCATCCTCGCAGCCCGAACCTGGATAAGGAAACCGTGTGCTATCTGTTTGATCTGCTCTTCTCACGACCCCGCGCCCCGCGACCGTAGTAAGGATTCTTGTGATCCCATAGGTGTCGTTCCCACCGACATCTTTGGCGCGCCAGGTAGGGGGCGCAGTTGTGAGAATCAGCTTTAGCAGCTAGCCCGGCACTCCTTCATCTTCTTGACCCTTGAAGGAGAAAGGAGGCCAGAAGATCGACACTCGAGCGATCGCAAACAGAAGCTAAGTTGCACTGAACCCTTATTTGTGCTACCCTTCTTATTTGAGGTTATCCCCGGAGATGTCACGCCTTTGTATGAGAAACCTGCACGCTAGGGGGCTCTCCCACGATCGGCCACGCCCTTGCCCTGTTTCGAGTCCGCTCAACAGCTCAAGCGGCTGCGTCGAGAATGGCAGAGTAACCTTCCGCGATCAACAACGCCCTCGATTCTGACTCGAGTCAAGCTCGACAGTTCGAGCGGCCGCGTTCGGAACGGAAAGGTGGCTCGTCCGGTAGCACGCGTACCAGGCAGGCCCTGGGGATCCGCCCCCAAAATGCCGCTAGGGGCTTCCGCACCGGCAAGCCTACCCGATCGACGTGGGGCACGCATACAAAGAGGAATCGAACAGGGAAATAACATGCATGAAAATTAAGAGTACTTCAAAGTTATATTACATCACGTCATAGCTGCGGTTCTAACTAAAGATAAAATTTGTCTTGGTCGGGAACCCGCAGTGGTGAAGAAGAACGGGATGCCTAATCCCGGCCCTGGCCTTCCACCCTCTTGATTTCGTCGATGCAGTCGGTGATGGGCTTGATGCGCTCCTTGAGCACCGTGAGGTCAACACCATCCGGCAATCTCTTCATCGCGGCCACGAAGTCAAGGTCGGGATTCCAGTTCGCCATCTTGGTGAGGACCTTGGTCACGACCCTCCAGCAAAGTCGCCGGGCCTCCTCGGCCAGCGTGGCCGTCCTGTTGGAATGAGGATAGGCCAAGGCTCTGAGGACGCCCTCGAAGAACTGGGTCAGCTTGGCGTTGACGGTCCCGCTGCGCTCGGGGGCGTACCTCACGTTTGGCATCCCCATGGTGGCCAATTGCAAGGTGACCCTGCCGGCAACGACCTCCAGATGGCTGATCCAGCTGTTCTCACCCACCACATATTCCTGGTGGGAGGCGGCCTCGTTTGCCCGCAGCTGCTTCTCCTCCTCGAGGCTCCTGGTCAAGGTCTCCTCCCGAGCCCTGCTCTCCGACAACATCTTCTCGAGATCCTCCAGCTCCAGCTTGAGGTCTCTGATGGAGTTCTGCGCGTCGGAGAGCTCCCCAGTCCTGCTAATGACTGCTCCTTGCGCCTATACCACGGGGCGGTTGAGCGTGCTCTTCTCGCCGGACAGCTTGAGGGCCTGCTCCTTCAGCTCGTCCTGCTCTGCTTCCAGCTCCTTCACCTTGCCGGCATGGGCCAGAGCTCGGGCATTGAGTGCCTATTTGTGCCTCTGCTCCAGCTCGCGAGTCCGTCGCGCGACAAGGGCCTCGAGCTCCTCATCCTTGCCGCGGAGCATCGCGATAAGCTTCGCTTCACGCACGAAGAGGTCCTCTTCCTGGGAATACAAGGCGGCTTGATGCTTCACACACTCTGGGCCAATTCCTCCTGGAAGGCCCTCTGCTCCTCGCAAGTCTGGTGGAACCAGGTTTGCGTCTTAGCGACACGCGCCTTGAAGTCCACCTCCGTGTTGTCCACCGTTGCCATCCTGGACTTGACCTTGTCCAGGCGGGCACGGTGAAACACTTGAGCTTCCTTCAATCGGCCCCATGGCGCAAAAGCTGCCCTTCGAGAACCGTCGCCGCCAACGCCGGCTCATCAACCACCTCCAGCCGGTGGCGGCAAGCACCTCGCCGTCAAAGGCTTCCCTTTGGCGGGCGCCGCTTGACGCCTGGAAGATGGACGAAAAGATCGTCGCCCACCTTTAGATATCTGCTGGGCCCGAGGTTGAGGAGGAGGAGGCTGGTCACCGCCACCTCTTCCTTGGCGGAGGCCTTGCCGGCCTCACCGGCAGGTCCACCTGGCGCCCTCGGCGAAGCCTCGCCGGTCACCTTGGCGGCCCCCAGTGGCGTCCTCGGCAGCACCCTTGGCGGCTTCGTGGCGTGGCGGCCTCATCAAGCATCTTTGGCGGCCTCCTCGGCGGCAATCATGTTGGCCTCCTTGTGCCTCCTCAGCAATGTCTCCAACAACAGTGTCCACGTCCTCCATGTCTGTTGAAGGAGGGCCTGGGCAGCAATGGGAGCAATCAAGCCAAGAAAAGAGTAAGGGAAAAACAGAGACGAAGGACAGGCGACTCACAAGTGCCAGGCTGTGAAGCAGAAGTCCCCTCTCCGCCAGCATTTGGCGTCGTGGCAGAGTCACCAGCGCCCAAGTTCCCCTCTTCCTCCATTGGTGTGGGCTCCGTGCCTGATGCCCTTGACGGGGATGCCCCCCGCGGCGGCGTAGTCGATGGGGGTGGTGTGTTAGGAGTAGCCCTCTGTGGCTCCTCCTGCTGCCGCTCCCCTCCTGCAAACCCGGCAAGGCCAGCATCATAGCATCAAGCACCTACCACATGTCGAGTAAGAAGAGGGTGACGAACTTATGCTGGGGGCTGCGCCGGGGGCTGCTGTCCGGGCTGCTCAGCGCCACCAGTGGTGTCTTTGAAGCCCCAGCCGGGGACTGACTGCTCACCGAGGTCCTCGCCCTCTTCACCCTCTGGGCCAACGTCTCTGCCTCCCTTTAAAAGCAAAAATGGGTCAAGACAAGCGACCCGATTCGGGGAAATGGAAATGACAGTAAGGAACGAAGTACTTACTCGTCATCCGTCTCCTCCTCTTCCACCAGTTTCCTTTTCCTCTCCGGGCTGAGCGGCCCGAGATCAAAAGGGAGCTCCACATCATCATCTGAGTCGACGCCTGCCGGAGGAGGCGAAGAAGGCGGCGGGGTTTGTGCGCGCCCGGATGAGGAAGGGGCTGTCGCCTTCTTCTTCTGAGCGGCCTTCGTCAGCCCCTTCGCTGTCGTGGCCCTCGTGTGGCGCCCGGACCCCTCCAGGGTCAATTGAGGCCGCGTAGCCCTGCCGGGCCGGACCAGCTCGCCGGAGCCAGACCGCCGCAGGACTCGCCCACTTCCCCTGGCTGGCGTCGAGCCCGCCGCCACGTCCTCCTCCTCCTCGGCGACTTCGTCGGCGCGTCCTCGACAAGCGGAGCTCCAGCGTCGACGCTGCTGACCTCCTCGGTGGCCGCCGCCCACAGGGTGAACTGCTCCTCCTCCGCAGCCGTCGCGGCCTTGTCCTCCACGCCTCCGGCGCTGCCGGCCTCCATGGCAAGCTGTGCCTCCCTCGCCCTGGTGGCGATGTAGTCCAGCTCCGCCTGGGTGGTGTCCATGACAAGCCACCGCTCGGCGTCAGCATTGACGTATACCTCGATCAAGGAGTCGAAGAATTGCTGCACATCTGCGTCCGTCGGCTCCTTCCAGCTCGGGACAGGGCCATGCGCGCTGCAGTCCGGCATCATAGCAATGATCTCGGACCGGCGTGAGTTATTGCACAACGGGACCACCCCCGCTAGCAACTTGAAGAACGGCCCCTTGACGGCCTTGCGGACCTTTGCGGCAGCCCTCGTGGCCTTGCTGGTCCGTTCGACCTCGCCGTCGCGACCCACATCAAGCTGGAAAAGCCGCTGGCAGAAGTGGGCATGCGCCATCACCGTGAAGTTGTGGTCGAGGCCAGGGCGGAGCCGCATAATATCAGCCGGGTTCGTAAAAAGCCAGGCTGGCCTCCCCTTATTATGCAACGGGGCAATCCGGCGGCGAATGAAGTCCGCCCCGATCATCTCCAGGGTGAGCCCAGCCCGAGTCAGCCGGAGGATCCTGGTGGTTGCGACAGTAAGTCTCCCGTCGGCAGCATCGACATCACTCCAATCGCTGCCGCGGACCAGCGGTGCTCTACGGACATTGCAGAATTCCGGCGGGTCTTCATCTTCAATCCAGCACCACTGGCCACGCCATTCCTCCCACCTCTCCTTCATGGCACCGTCCGGGTACGCCTCCTTCGATCTTGGGATCCAGGCGACGCATCCGAGACGGCGCCTCCGTCTTCGGATTCGAGGGAGAAATAATGGCGAAGAGTGCCGTGTTGGGCTGCACTCGGCAAAGCCTTCGCAAAGATCGCCAAGAGAGCGGACACGCCACCGCATTTGGAGTGAAATCCAAGAGGCGAAAGCGAAGGTGTGCATGATGTCGCAGAAGAAATCGGAAAAGGGGGCATAACCGCAAGAAAGGTAATCGACAAAAAGGGATCTTGATTTGAGCGGGATCTGCAAGAAGCGGCAGGAATGACGCGTCGCCGGGTGCCCCGAATTCTCTCCCCTCATCTTCACTCCCCATAAGGGCTTGAAGGAGGCCCGGAGCTCATGAACATCAACCGACGAGGGGAAGAAGAAGGCGGACTTCGTGCCGTCCCCCGACAGCGCGCTCTCCGGCGGCTCCACAATCCCAGAGCCTTAGCCACCCCCTTGCCCTTGGCGGATTTGGGCACCATGGCGGCCGAGAGGTCTAGAGGATTGAGGAAGAGGGGTGGTGAAGCAGCGACGGTGGGCGACGGTGAAAGCTTAGGAAGGAAGGAAGAGAGGAAACGGCGGCTCTGAGATTGGAAAAGGTACGAGAGAAGAGGAGAAAGTGAGCAGCGCGCCCACAGTTATTCCTTCTTGTGGGGGAAAACGCGGGCCGCCTCCTTTCACATTAACTACGATGTGACGCATGCGCGCAGAGCTCAGCCCCACGCATGCCGCCCACGTCACGCACGCCTCCCCACGCCGAGCCACGCGCAGGAGGCATGGGAAGCGCAGTGCGCAAAGAGACTTACCGCGGTAAAAACCACCCCGCCTGCCCGCGCACCGTTTTTGGGCCTAGCCCAACGATGCGATTGCGCTTACGTGTGGCCCAGGCCCGGGGGCTCCTATCGGTGTACAAAAAGAGGGGTACACTTTTCGTACCCCTATAACTGTGCACGGGCAGTCTGAGCCGCGGGCATCACCGCACTGAGCAAGGCAAGGGAGGTGAGCCAAGGTAAGGCTGAAGCTCGAAAGGAGCAGAACGACGCCAAGACCAAGACCATAAAGAGCAAAGGGGACGAAGCGGACTCCCCCAGCAAGATCCTTGCCGGGAGGCGGTTTTAGCAAACCCGACAAGACCCTTGCCTTGGCAGCTCGCCCCACACCTACGGAGCGAATCACCCTTGAGTCCACTGCCCCCATGGGGCAAGGATTCGGGAGACATCCCCGTGGTGGCATGCAGATCTTTGTGAAGACATTCAAGATCAGATACACACTATAAAAGATGACGACCCTTGGCGGGATCCCAGCCAAGGAGGACCACAAGGCCCCCGGCAAGAGCCTTGTCGGGGATGACAGCAGGCGCCCCGGCAAGACCCTTGTCGGGGCTACGGCGAGGCACTTGCCAAGAACACCCGTAGGGCCACTATCAGGCCCACACCAATCAAACCTCCACCACCGTTCGCATGCAGCTGCCGACCCAACCAGTTGGGCAGGCACCTGCGTGGCGGCAAGCGGATCCTCGTGGAGACCCACCACTGCGCCACCTCAGTTGCCTGCCTGCCTACATGGCACCACGGGCATCGCTGGCCAAGGCGCGTGTCGACATGAAAGGGAGCGGCGACGGACGAGACAGGGCTCTCCCCCGTCCCCGATAAAGCAAGGACACCTAAGCAATATGCATTAAAGGCGCCTTGTCATGTAATGCGAGGGATAAACTCGCATCACTGTACCCTTTCCACCTTCTGTGTGTCACTGTGGCAACCCCTTTCCCTATAAAAGGAGGCCCAAGGCGACCAGGAGGAGGATTCGGCTTTTTGGAGCTCCTCACGCCCCCATTGCTTGTTCAAGAACATAGATAAACAAACCACCAAAGCAGGAGTAGGGTTTTACGCATCCTCGCGGCCTGAACCTGGATAAGGAAACCGTGTGCTATCTGTTTGATCCGCTCTTCTCACGACCCCGCGCCCCGCGACCGTAGTAGGGATTCTTGTGATCCCATAGGTGTCGTTCCCACCGACATGTGTGGCAGAGAACTTATAGCCCATTTGCAATTTGTAAGAATGTACAACCCATTTTTGAATTCTAATGGAATTTACTACAACGCAATTACAGTTTTTTACAAGTATGGCCCATTTTCTAGCTAGGACAACGATTAATAATTTCACCCAACCGCTTAAAACAGAATTCAATAAAATTTTCCACATTTTGAAGGGATGCGAAATATTTTATCCCGAAATTTCTAGTCAGATTAAATATAATTTCAAAATAAATTTGTATTACGAAAAACTCAACGAAATATTGCGCGCGCAACAAGTACTGAAATTAAAATTTCCAAATTCCAAAAATAATATATTTTTAAACTAATTATGTTTTTGGTACATTTTATACTGCCTAGTTTTTATAATTACATCCCATTTATTATTTCTTAAAGCCCATTTTCTTGTTAAGCCTAATGCATCCCTCCTAGGAAAGATTTGCAGCCGAGCGGGGCGGAGAATAACAAGTTGACCCGGATTGTGTACAACTGTCGGCACAGTTGCATTGGTGATGTTGAAAAAAAAGGCCTGTGTAGTATAGTACAACCTTACATGGCTACTCAGCCCACATTCGGCGACACCGGAAAGGCCCAAACAAGGCTTATGTACAACTTTTTGAAGTCACTGAGCTCAATTAATAAATTCAGAAAAAAAGCTGGAGTTTAGTGGAACCTAATTAAAAGATGTCACGAGCGAAGAAATAATTCAACGGGTCCCACTTGTGCGTGTGTGTGCGTGTGTGTGTGTGTGTGTGTGTGTGTGTGTGTGTGTGTGTGTGTGTGTGTGTGTGTGAGAGAGAGAGAGAGAGAGAGAGAGAGAGAGAGAGAGACCCATCGGTCGATGCTCGTAAATACATCTTTCAGCCATATGCATTGATGATGCTCAGTAAAAACTTATATAGTTGACACAATCATATAGAACATCATAGCACACTGAACTTGCATACAAAAATTTCACGCAGGCAGCACAATCAGGGTGGAAGAAGTGGATCACTACGGGTAGGGCTATGTTGAAACCAACGAACTCATACATAATGGTTCATCGTCTTTATCAATGATAGGGAAATATCTTGAATGATGTGCAAAGAAAACAGACAGACAACACAATATATAAGTTCTGCTAGAACATTAAGTTGACGTACAACCCTTTCTAAAAAAATATCAGGTAAAAAAATAGAACAAGTCACAATCAAATATACTAGCACAACATTGCTTCACACCCATAGCTCCGATTTAACTAGTATCTGAGAAGATTAAGTTGTTACCTCAAATTAGAGCACATCCAGGCAGCCAGCTCTACCTCTTCTCCCAAAGAAGCAGTGGCCTCCGCCGCGCGGTGGAGTACGCCCTGTGCCATCCATCGTTCCGAGCAACATGGGGAAAGTCCGACGTTGACTCCTGTAATGGACGTCGTCGACGGACCGGGGCACCAGCGGCAGCGGCAGGCCTTCAATTGATGGATTGACCACTTATTCAACATGCATGAACACTTGATACAGGTACATCCCTAAAGTGGTCCGTGGCGGCCTTGGTTGCGACGAATAGTACAACCCCAGTTCCTGCACCGGTATCTCAACACCAATCACCTTCGGTATGGTGGACGACGTCTTCATCCATGCCATAACCGTCAGAGCCCAGCTGTCATGAGGAATAAACATACTTACGAGCTCACCTCCAAGGTCGTTGATAAGCTCATTCATGGACTCGCTGTTCCAAACACGTCGAGGCATGCCGTGGAAGGTAAGCTTTCTTAAAAACTCAAGCTCAGAGGGCACCGAGCCCCATCCTGGGTGCCATCGATCAAAGCTCACCAGCCCGCCGTCGCAGAACAAACGCTGGGAAGATTCAAACACACGACTGCAGTCGAAAGTTGTCCGTAACCTGATGAAGAAATCAGCCGGTGGCGGACAGACTTTGACAAGCAAGTCACTTATTTGAATGCCGCGCAATGCCAAGAGCTTTGACAAGGTCGTCCGGCGAGAGGGGAGGCCGGTCGCTATTGATGGTTACCATCAGCACTTTACCTGCAAACTGGTCGTCAAGCACCGCCATTCCACGGTTGAGCGACAGCGTGCAGCGCCCGAAGGCAGGACGGACCTCATGATCTCCGACTCAGAGATCCGCGTTGACCGGCAACATGATAGTGCGCTTGAGTACAGGGAGTACAGGAGGGGGATTTGGGAGAACTGGAGTAGGAATCGAGATTGCAGAGGTGGGTGAGGGGTGGGAGATTGGGGATGAAAAGGTAGCATGAATTTCGAACACGTGCCAATATGCTCTCAGCGTGCAAGCACACGAAAACATCGATGGCACCCACATGTCGGTGCGCAAGAGTCCCAATTCTTTCTTTTTTTGAGAGCCCGACCTTTTTCTTTGAGGATCTTTCGAGATCCCGGCCTGAGAGTCATAATTGACCTGTTTGGCATTGCGTTACTACTCGGCCCATATTCAACGACACCTCACTGGCCCAAACAAGTGTACACCATCGAAAAGACACTGAGCTCAAATTATCTATCTATATCTATCTACATCTACACTCCTATAAAAAACAGAGTTGGTGATGATGGTGTGCATGCCATCCTGCAATATAGGTCGTCCGATTTATATCTGACGGATAGGAAGGAAACTATGGCAATTTTGCGAAAAGGTACCCACACACCTCTCCACATTTGCAAATAAGGCCTTCTCTTGTTCATCCTTTTCTCCCACAAGATAAACTAGTCATACAAATGCATCTTGATGTTATGTGCAATGCACGGGCATCTTGCTAGTACTTTTATAAAAAGCAGAGTTGGTGATGATGGTGTGCCTGCCATCCTGCAATATAGGCCATCTGATCTATATCTAACGGATAGGAAGGAAACTATGACAATTTACCAGCACTCCTCTCCACATTTGCAGATAAGGCCTTCCCTCGTTCATCCTTTTCTCCCACAAGATCTTGATGTTCTGTGCAACGCACAGACATCTTGCTAGTAACTTTAAAAAAGGATATATACTCTGAACACTTGAGAATGGTGATGCCCTCATTTAGCCCACCAGCAGTTCGAGACAATTAAAAGTTTGAAACAACGATATACATAACATTCAAACACTGACTAGTGACTACTACTGACATAAACAACAAGATTTGATAGTTCATAAGAATTTTTGCTACACCACCAAAACGCACCCATCTGCAGTGCTCAGACTCTCGTGATCCAAACGAGAATGACATTCTAAGAGGCAACTATTACATAGTAAAAGAGTGACATAGACGAGGATGACAAAATGACAAGGAATATGCATAACAAAAGAAAGAACTACCCATCCAGAACAAGTAGCAAAGACAACAAGTCATTTGAAGAGGGATGATCCAACACCATCATAATTTGCAACCCCGCTTCAGCCACCAGTGATCCGGAGACACTAGTACTCCACCCTTTCGACGCAACAGCCCAATTACCTATCAACCTGAAGGCTTGAACCACATCACTGCCTGTCAGACTCGACACATCCAAGGATCAAAGTTAATCCAGATGCCTTTGTCATTCTCACCTTCTTTTGGCTACATGTTGTATCATTGACAATTGGGGGAGTTTGCTCCCGAACTCCTAGGGCTCGCCGTGTAGACACAGTTTTCCATAGCAAACAGACACTCTCTGCCATCAAGGTCCTTGCCAACGTTGATCTCCTGGTTAATCGGATAATTGAGTTCGAGAAACAGAGAGTGTGAACCCAGGCTATTTACCCGCCTCCAACTCAAAAATCCTGAAGGCCCCAACAAGCTGGTATCCTGCTCATACACATAACAGCCACTGTTCGGATACTCACGTATTTCACGGTGCTTCCATATAGTGGGGTTTTTGCAATATAACTTTTCCGACTCATGTGTTCGAATGATCATCAGTCTTTTGCCATCATCTGATCGAGCGAGGAACCAGTTGTGCTTCCCTGCTTTTGGCAAAGGTGGTGCGATTACAAAGGGCAGTAACTGTAGGGACACTGCATCATACCAAAAAGGAATGTCATTGTTAATGTAAGATCAACATTGTTCAGAGTATGAGTAGGCTAATGCAAGAAACAACATTGATATGTCCCTATTGGAACTGGGAGGAAAATATAGGGAAATGTATACTGGGTTTGAAAATATAGAAGTGCCATGCATGGTTATACTCATGTTATCTCACAATAGATTCTTCACAGGAAACTACCATGTCATGCATGTTATGTAATCATGTTCTGTCCTCACAAACAAATTCTTCAAGGAATCTAACAGACCATGCATTGTTATATACTCATGTTCTGTGGGCAAAAAATTTGTGAGCATATTATTCTAGCCATTGATTGTTGTAGGGTGAACATAGGTATGTACACATGGTAAGCATTACAAGATTTCACTACTTCCAAATATAGAGTTCTCCATATGCACATTTACTTCCCAAATGTATGGTTAGATGAAACCAACAGTGTGATGCATGTTTCTACATCATGAAAATGAGGAAGCTAACATGGCCATTGATACATACTCATATTTAGTAGTATATAAATTACTATAAAATAAGGAGAATATCAATATCTTTCTAACCATTTGATTATTCATGGGTACAAATTGGCTGTAATGACATCGCCACAATCGCATGAATTAACTCATTCCAAATATAGCTGATTTATGGTGCCTCTAATACATTGCCATAGTTCTACTCAAATTCTGATCAAACAGGAATATGCCAATCATCACAAAAATTTCAAACAAAGTCATGGCGTCATCATTAATATCATCACAAAAAGTTCAAACAAAGTCAAACAAAAGTTCAAACAACTTACATGTGTCGTCCCAGCAATGCTTTGTCGATCGCGTAGATGATGCCATTGTGTTCAATAGCATCACAAAAGTGTGTATCAGCTTTGACGATGATCCACTGCGAGCTGAGTTGTCTCCAGCTAAAGAAGGCACCGACGTAAAGATAGGTGAGTCCGTGGTCGAACAAAGCAATTAGCTTGAAGTCTGTGTAATCCGCATGCCGTGTGGGCACTTGGCAGATTACAATCTTTAGCAAAACAAGATACATCCAACTAACGTGGTAATCTAGATGACTTGGACCGCGATGGTAAAACTCTAGATAACCCAACGGAGGAAGGATAATCTTATGGGAGGTCTGGAAGTTCACGAGCACCAACTTTTTCCTGTCTTCTCTGATGGCAGCCATCCAGTGGGAGTTCATGCCGACCCAGTACATACCTGCCAAAAAGTTTCGGGCGATGGTGATCGGATCGAAGTCGAGGGAAATGATGTACGACGACCCACTACATACCTGCAAAGAAATTTTGACTAATGGATATCGGATTGAAGTCGAGGGGCATCATGTATGCCTCCGTATCATGGTGAGAAAATCTCGCAAGACCAGATAGCAGAAAGCAGAGAGTCCTGAAAAGCTTAGGCCTCTCTTCGATGATGGCCATGTGCATGTCCCTCGAGCATGCAGCCAGCCGCGGGGCGCTCAACATATCCATACACGAACAAAAGAGGTCGAGGATGTCACTGGGGAGATTGCTCCAATCGCGGCTCATATGGATGCTGCGTGGTTCGCGTTCGGCCATGGTGGAGTTTGGAAGGTGGGATTTTTGGGGGCTTGATTTATAGGGGACAAGGCTCTCAGTGCTGGAGCGGCTAGCGAGAGAATAGTTGTACTGGGGGAGGCGAGTGAGGCGAGGGTACGCGGGGGCACAGTGAGATGATCAAGAGTGACCTTAGAATCTCCGCCGAGATGGAGATGGAGATGGAGTGGTGCTAGGGGAGAGGGAGACTAGGCGAGGCATGCTATACAACGGCAGTGACAGTGACTGCAAAGTACACATGCTGAGGCTGGCTTTGGTAACCTGAACACGCCGCCTAGACTGGTGTCACCTCGGGTGCAAGGTCTTGTCAGTTCACTGTGAGGACCGAATGAATAACATTTTGACCATCAAGTGTACCACAGTTGTACTACTACTACTAGTAGGAGGAGTAGTAGGAACATGAGTAGTACTACCTCCGTCTCGGTGAATAAGTCATTCGCGTAGTTTAAGGTCGACGATTTAACTCTCTAAATATGTATTATATGTGATAAAGAATATATATTTAGAACCTACATCCGTGTAGAAATCTAGTGATATACTTTTCATGACTTATAACACATATTTAATTTCTCAAATCGATGACCTAGAACTGCGCGAGTGAATTATTCACCTAGACGGAGGTAGTACTGTATAGAGGAAATAGGTCTCCCGTGCTAGCATGCCTCTGGGTTCACTTCATCCTCCAGGTATCATCCATATTGCAAGCAGAACCAAATTCCCGTGCATGCGGAAGAGCGAAGAAGGCCTTTTCTTTTTTGAGGATAACCGCATATTCCTTAACTAGAGAAAGTTGTGTCTCCCACGCACGCGCCAATATCCATCCGAACCAACTATGACACATTTTTTATCCGTTTTCATATGTCCCACCTGTCAGGAGGGGTGCAAAAATAAAAAGGAATCATAAAATGTCTCGCCATGGTGATTCGAAAGAGTGACCTCAACTAGCCAGTGGCACATGTAGCGCTAGAAGGGCACATACACGCACAGGTACCACTCCTCAGTCTACCCGCATAACCTTTTCATTTAGTCTACCTAGCTGTCTAACAACTGCCTGCAGGCCACTTCTCCCCTTTATTACTCCATCAGGAACCGATTTTCCTCGGCTTCTTCACTACTCCTTCATCTTCATTTGCATCCAGACCACACTGGATTCACATTGTTTTAACCTCTTCACATCCTCCTGGAGTAATTGCGAAGCCCCTTTAAATAATCATCTTCTTTAGTTAGACTAGCCATCTCATCCTAATTCTCCAAACCATAGCCCTCCGGTCCAGCGGTTCCAAATGGCGAAAGAGATCCAGATGCAGGTTTTTAGCATCCAACATGTCCTCGTCGAAGGCTCGTTGAGCATTGTTTCCACAGTCACCGACCACACAAGGGTTGTTCGGATGTGGATGAACAGTGTATACAACTCCCTCCAAAAAGTGGAGATGAAGGTCATCGGTCTCGACGCAGAGTACACGGAGCGTGCCAATGGGAAGATCCAACGCGCTGTCGTCCTTCAGTTGTGCCTCGAAGATGAAGTTTTGGTGTACCACATCATACACGCGCCCTCCATACTAGGTGAGCTTCATGATTTCTTGTCTCGGCAGGAAATATACTCCTGTGGGGCAGCCATCGCAGGAGACAAACATAAGTTGGAGCCGTACAACATTGATTTGAAAAGCATCGCTGACGTACAAACCAAAATAAAAATTCATTTAGAAGATTGTGATAAACCGACACCATCCCTATTCAACGTAGCAAATTTTGTTCTCGGAACAAATCTTCAAAAGGGTGACGAGCCGCTGTCATTAAGGTCGTCTGGATGGGAGAATTATCCCTTGACGTACGAGCGGATAAAATATGCTCCCCTCGATGCCCGTGTGAGTTTTGAGAAAGCTTGTTGCGAAGCCGTCTCCCACAGAAAATGAGAACAAGAAGAAGAAGCTGCACCGGCAGCAGGGCATTATGGATGGATGAACTATTTCCTCTCTTGTAAAAAAATTATTCCCTTTCTATGTATATTGATATAGATGGACTATTTTGATGGTGTGCATGTCTTTGAAAACAAGTAGTAGCGTGGGTCCACTTGAATATAAGGAACTATTTGTACCCCTCGCTTTCTCTACTACTACTCCTTCAAGTGATCAGTATGCAATGCATGTGTCTATAGACATGACAGCCTGTCCATGGAAGTTCAACTACGGCGACCATCACGTTTCATTCACTACCACACACGATTCCCACGACGCCGCTCCAACCCACGGCACCACGTCCCCTGATGTGCGCCTCACCCCTCTCAGCCGCACCGCCCCTCTGTCTTTGTGTGCTTGACATGTGGGCCACCTGAAATGTAGCGAGCATCAAGTTTCTACCACAGTCACACGCGATTACCACGACGCTGCTCGAACCCATGACACCACACGTCCCCTGACTTGCGGCTCACCCCTCTCGGCACCACTGCCCCTCTACCTTCTGGAGCATTACATGTAGACGAGCCACTTGTTGAGTCCACATGTTATTGACTCAAAGGCAGGTGCAGTAAGGCGCTGAAGCTCAGTCCCGAGGGCCCTGAGAGGGAAATGTAACTCCTATGCCAGGCCTTCTCGTGATACCGCTAGACGAAATTGTGCCAAACTCGAGATTTGTTTCTTTACTATACATGCACTGGGAGAGAGGGATTATACCGTAGGATCTGTCCCATACGAAACAAATCCACTTGTTTGCCACCGCAAAGATGTGGTTAGAAAGGAGCACAGTGTCTTCGTACTAGTACGGCAACAAATTGGTCGCAGACAACATGGTCCACCTTTGGCCGCCATGTGCAAGGTTCGTGCTATCTTCTTCAATCTCACAGTGGTTCCATTGTACCAATTCAGGCGGTGGCCCATTGCATGGCTGATCCCAATGTTGGACAAAGGTTCTACGGGAACGGTGTCACCATTGTAAATGTTGTGCAAATTGATTTTGGTACCCTCTCGTACATATGCAAGCCAATCTCCACTCGCACCGAGCCTAACCTGTGAAACAGTGGGCAGGGGGAGAATTTGGAAATGGACACGGAAGTAGTCTTTAGAATGCATTTACTACGTGATCAAACTCATCTTACCTGCTCATCAGAAAAAATCCGAGTGCCCCTCAACATTGGCATCTCAAGGGGCCTCAACTTGCAACTACGGCCACGCCGCGTTGGAGAGACCCCCAAGGAAACATCCTCATGCGTCACATGGAACATCAAGATGCATTTGTATGAGTAGTTTATCTTGTAAGAGAAAAGGATGAACGAGGGAAGGCCTTATTTGCAAATGTGGAGAGGGGTGTAAGTATATTTTTGCAAAATTCCCATAGTTTTCTTCCTATCCGTCAGATATAAATCGGACGGCCTATATTGCAGGATTGCAGGCACAACATCATCACCAACTCATTTTTTATAAGACTTGATTATCTTGTGAGAGAAAAGGATGAATGAGGGAAGGCCTTATTTGCAAATGTGGAGAGGTGCGTGGGTACCTTTTTGCAAAATTGCCATAGTTTCCTTCCTATCCGTCATATATAAATCGTACGGCCTATATTGCAGGATGGCAGGCACACCATCATCACCAACTCTATTTTTTATAAGAGTGTAGACTAGCAAGATGCCCATGCGTTGAACGGAACATCAAGATCTTGTGGGAGAAAAGGATGAATGAGGGAAGGCCTTATCTGTAATGTGGGGAGGAGTGCGAGTAAATTGTCATAGTTTCCTTCCTATCCGTTAGATATAGATCAGACGGCCTATATCGCAGGATGGCAGGCACACCATCGTCACCAACTCTGCTTTTTATAAGAGTGTAGACTAGCAAGATGCCCGTGCGTTGCACGGAACATCAAGATCTTGTGGGAGAAAAGGATGAATGAGGGAAGGCCTTATCTGTAATGTGGAGAGGAGTGCGGGTAAATTGTCATAGTTTCCTTCCTATCCATTAGATATAGATCAGATGGCCTATATTGCAGGATGGCAGACACACCATCGTCACCAACTCTGCTTTTTATAAGAGTAGATAGATATAAGAGAGTAGTAGACTAGCAAGATGCCCGTGTGTTGCATGGAACATCGATGCATTTGTATGAGTAGTTTATCTTGTGGGACAAAAGGATGAAGAGGGAAGGCCTTATTTGCAAATGTGGAGAGGGGTGTGGGTATTTTTTTGCAAAATTGCCATAGTTTCCTTCCTATCCGTCAGATATAAATCGGACGGCATATACTGCATGATGGCAGGCACACCCTCATCAACAACTGTGTTTTTTATAAGAGTAGAGTAGAGATAGAGATAGAGACTAGTATTACCAATGTGCTGGCCCGTGCGTTGCAATGGATCAAAAGCAGTAGAATTATACTTGTTCATGGGCTTGAAATATAAACACTCTAGTTTTGATATACATATATGAGTAAAAATAAATCATGCTTCACTCAAATTATATTCCTCGGCCTGTTTTGATGAGGTGAGGGACGGGTGTGGCTGGTTTGAAGATAACAAGTTTTAAAAAAATTGAAGTTGTTTTTTTACATTTTGTAGCGTGGAACGGCATCCAGTGCACCTAAGCGTCTGAATTTTTTTTTGAGTTTGGGTCGGTGGCACACCCTGCGGCAAGATGCCCGTGTGGGCTTCTTCTATAACTAGCAAGATGCCCGTGCATTGCAGGGAACATCAAGATGCATTTTTTTTTACAGAACACCTATTGTGATTGACCCTTGCAGGAATAATCCATGTGTAAAACATAATGATATCTCGAGAATTTTATCGGAAAAATGGTATCTTCGGAACAAGTTTTCTCTACTACTCCTCCTTGCAATGAGCGGCATGCAATGCATGTGTCAGCAGACATGACAGCTTGTCCATGGAAGTTGAACCACGATGACCATCACGTTTCTTGTTTCTACCACTGCCAGACCCACATGCGATTCCCGTGATGCCGCTCCAGCCCACGGCACGACGTCCCCCGACATGCACCTCATCCCTCTCAGCCCCACCGCTCCTCTGCCTTTGTGGGCATGACATGTGGGCCAGCTGAACTGCATGGACCATCAACTTTCTACCGCAGCCACACCCGATTGGACATGGTTTGCCTACTCTGCTCTGGTGCTCCGATCCGTACTCCCGCACCATCGAATTTTCATCCAGCGGCTGTGACACATTTCGTCCCGGGCATCAATCCTCAGCTGGAGTACTTCTGTACTAGAGGTAGTACCCGCCGGTGTGGCCATCTACGTCTTGTAACGCCCCGACGCCCAGCTGCGGCACCCTCTCCACGGCCACGCCACCACCGGTCGGTTCATCTCGAACGAGTGAGTCGCGAACCAAGCCACCACCATGAGAATGACATGTGGGCCAGCCACATTTAAGGCCCACATGTCATTGACTCATAGGTCGGTGAACTAAGCCAGTGAAGCTCGGTCCCGTGGGCCCCGAGAGGGAAATGTGACTCCCGCGGCAGGCTTGTGGTGCTCCCGCAGTACGAGCTCGTGCCAAACCCGGAATTTGTTTCTTACTAGCAAGATGCCCGTGCATTGCACGTAACATCAAGATGCATTTGTATGACTAGTTTATCTTGTGAGAGAAAAGGTTGAACGAGGGAATGCTTTATTTGCAAATGTGGAGAGGTGTGTGGGTACCTTTTTGCAAAAATTGCCATAGTTTCCTTCCTATCCGTCAGATATAAATTGGACGGCCTATATTGCAGGATGGCAGGCACACCATCATCACCAACTCTGTTTTTATAGGAGTGTAGACTACTACCAACTAGTAAGGAACACGTGCATTGCACGCATGAGATTTGGTAACCAAATTATGAATAAATAAAATAGTATAACATGTAAGCTTTGAGTCATATATGCATGATGTAGATGTTTGTTCAATTCTTATAGTTCATCTAGTTCAAAATAAATTAGTTTTATAAAAAAAATCTATTTTAAGATTCATGGAATTCTGCATTGTAAAGCATAAAGTAAAAACAAATAGTGACAATTCATTTTGAAAAAAAAGTTTGTGCAATTAAGATACGGAAGATTCTAGAACAAAGGAGAAGTGCTTGTGTTTTGAGGTTTGTGCATTATGGTTAAGTTCAACCATGGAGTCTTCTAGATTCTACATGTGGCAGAATTTGGTGGAATATAGATGATATCCAACGGCCAGTAGTGCTCGGATTTGCCATGTTTGTACCGTCGGATTGGCTTCATCCAACGACCATTCAAAGTTATTCACACACTATATAGGGGTATAGATGTGCCGGCCCATGCGTTGCAATGGATCCAAAGTATATCTGTTTAGTGGAGTGCACTCTAAACACATTATCTATTTATTTTTCTTTAACCTTTCATATCCATGCAACCAAGCCACATAAGCTTCACGGGTGCCCCCCACATCATATTATTCATACTACGTTGACTGAAAAAAAGATAAATCACCCAAAAACAAGATCTTCCTCTTTTTTGTTCCTACGATGCTGTGACGTGCACGTACCTAGTTGTATAGTGGTATTACTAGTTTTAGTACAAACTTCGTACTAGTAGGAGTAGTAGTAGTACGGAATGCTCCTACTAGTAGGATTTGTATAGTGCAGTTTGCCAATAGACTGTTTGCTCAACGGCGATCCCACATGAAAGTGAAAATGATAGGCAACACGCCTTCCCTAGCTATGTGGCGTGCCGGACAGGCCGTGGAGTACTCCCGATTCCCGGGCGTGTGGGGGTGCGATGCAAAGGCGGTAGGCCTTTTCCTTTTACTAGCAACGTGCCCGTGCTTTGCGATGGATCCAAAGTAGTAGAATAGTAGTACTTGTTCACAAACTTGAAAGAAATCACTCTTGTTTTGATCTACTCATAATATATTACTTTTCACTCCAAATATATTTCTCGGGCTATTTTGATGAGGTGAGGGAGGGATGTGGTTGCTTTCAAGATAATAAGGGGTTTTCTGCAAATTGGAGCTGAGAAGTGGGATATTGTTGCAAAAATGCCACAACTTACGTCACAACCGTTAGATGCGGATCTAATGGTCAGAAACGACGGATGGCAGACACACCACCATCACCAGCTGAGTCTTTTAAAGGAGTAGGAGTAGAGAAACATGTATAAATTTTAACATTTGGTTCTGCTCCTTGGCACGATTGATAGATAGAAATAATGATTGGAAACGCTAGGGTGGGGCTATTTCCACCAGATAAGCAGGGTACATAGTAGCTAGGTTGGCGCATCATCGGTTTGGTCACATGCGGTCCGACATGTTCTACTATTTCTAGCAAGATGCCCGTACATTGCACGAAGTCAATGGAAAAGGTAAGCACAACTTATAAATAGACAGATGGAGTACTAGTTATAGTGATGCATATAATTAAGCAAAGGGATCGCACATGTCGGTATTGACTGGAACGAGAATGCAATAGCACAATAAGAATTAAGGCCACGATGATGTGATCGTAGTGGTGGTTGCAGGAGGCAAGAAGAAAGATGAATCCATCAACGTACGACCTCCTCATCCTCAACTTAGTGCGCCGGGCCACCGACCGGCGGCTAAGGAGCGGCGGCTTTTGTGGCGAGGTCAAGGTGCTTCTTAGCAAAGGCATCCAAGGCTTCCAGCCAGTTGAGGAAGGCCAACGTGGTAGCGTCCTCACTGGCATTGTACACGATTTGCTCGTACACGTGGATGTGTAGGTCGATGAATTCTTGTAGGGCGAGGCGCCTCGCGGCGAGTGCGACCTCCAGGTGGACATTCTTTGTGGCATCGGCGGGCAGTCGCAGGGCCACCAGTGCTTGAAAGAGGTTCCAGCCATGGAGGCCGATTAGGGTGGCAGGCAATGAGAATCCCGGGCGCACGGGTAGGAGGAGTACGGCGATGTTGTCTGTGAGCTCCTTGAGGACGATGAACTTGTTGGTGGTGGCAACGATCATCTGGTCCAACTGAGAGTCATAGGTGGCGTCGACGGCGGCCATCCACCAGCCGGTCGCCAACACTGTATGGAGACGATCCTCGGTGCCATGCAACAGGCCGGCATCGTGGACCATCTGGCACAGCCGCTGGCCACTCGTGCACATCGCCACCATGGGTCTGGAGTGAGCACTTTTGCGCTTAGTGTAGGTGCTTAGGAAAATGCTTAGGTGTGTACGATGTGGTAGATGCGTTGGAATGGAGGAGCGCCTTTATATGAGTGCAAATTGTGTTGCATTCACATCGTGCAGCCTCTTTTCCCGGTCCTCCTCCCATTACTTCCCTCATGCATTCACGATGCTAATTGAAGGAGGACGCATCATTGGCCATTCAACAATTCGGGAACCGCTGCCCCTCCTTGTCTGCATTAAAGTCGTATCGGGAACTGCGACGCCCGCTATCAAATCAAATAGTACTGCACCGCCCGCTGCACGCCTGGCTGAACACGCCTCCTCACCTCCATCAAACCCCTCCGGTTAAACCCGCATGCAAACCAAGAAACCTACTCCGGCCACACGTCCGTTCATGAGCGGGCCGGAATTAAACGCAACACCGTCCGAGATCCTCCCGTCCACCCTCAGTTCAAACGAGGCCAGACGCCGACCAAGCTCCTACCGTCCGCCCTCTATTTATACAAGGCCACACAGACAGCTGGCAAGAATCGCACCCCTCCGCCGCTCCCCCATCTCCTCCTTCACCATTTTCTCCACTCTTCCGATGGCTTCCGAGGAGCCGTTCTCTAGCATACTACCCGGCAGGGTGGCCCGAGGAACCCTCCCGATACGGGCGAGGCCGCTCGCTGGTTCACCAACCTCGCTTGGACCTACAGAGCCAGTTGGTGCCCCAAGCCGGCGCGTGGTTCAGCAACTCACCGCTCCAGTTCAGCTCGCTCAGGAGTGGCGAGTTGCTCCACGCCGGCACGGCGGCGAGCACACCGGTACGGGCATCGTCGCTGCCGCGTCGGACCGCGCCGCCAGTGTTTACGGTGGCCATGCCTCCCGTGTAAGTGGGCGCGCCTCCCGTGCCTGCGGCCGTGCTTCCTGTGCCTGCGGCAGCGCCATGCAGGCAGATACAGAAGCCGGGTGCGTGGAGAGCGACGAGTCAGTGGCCAGCTTCTCCGTGTCCGCCGCCATCATCGAGGAGAAGTAGAACATGGGAGGCCGCCGCCACTTGGGTCTCATGAAGGCCACCGCCAAGGCGACGACTGCGCATTCAGGTGATTTCTTTGCTGCTTCGTCTCTTCCGAGGACCTTCCTCGACCCCGCAAGGGTCTGCCGGACCTGAGGAAGAAAAATGGATTCATGGGTGGCCATTTAGATTAGGTACTCCCTCTCCGGCTGGCGGGAAATATTTGTTCTAAGAAAGGATAAATTGGATGTATCTATAACTAAAATAAGTCAAGATACATCCATTTCTAGGACAAGTATTTCCGAACGGAGGGAGTATTAATTATACCAAGAGAGCCGGATTAGCACCACTTAGTTCATGTAAATGTAATGAAATCCATCATGTTTATATGAAGATCCAGCTTTTTTATACGAAATCCTTCATGCTTATATGAAATCTGTCCGTGTTTGCACGAGTTTCATCTGGCTGGTTAGAGTTGTGAAAATGTGTGCCGCTAGCGTTTGATGTCGTCCTCTGTGAAGGAAGCGGGAGGAAATTTGTCGGCTGCTATTGGAGATGGTCTTATGCTAGAAATAATAGAGTCACATCCAATCCATTTGAGTTAATTGCGTGTATGATTCTCCCTCTATAAAAAGTTAATTGCATGTATAGTGTACACGTGACTTGCAGGGTGGCTACAACTTCGTATCGAAAGTTAAAAATAAACTAGCAAGGTGCCAGTGCATGAGAGATAAGGTGATGAGGAGTGGAGCATGGTGGTGACTGGTGGTCGGACTGGGCGGAGGCATGGGGATGGACGGCGCCGGTAGGTGGCAGCGGCCACCATGCTAGATTGTTCCAGAGACTTCTTTTTTTAATTGCTCAGCAATGAGTTTGTGGGAGATAAGGATGAACGAGGCAAGGCCTTATCTATAAATGTGGAGAGAGGTATGGGTATCTTTTGTAAAATTGTCATAGTTTGGTTTCTATCCGTCAGATATAGATCGGACGGTCTATATTACAAGATGACAGGCACACCATCATCACCAACTCTGTTTTTTATAAGAGTAGAGACAAGTCCATCCTTAATCTTGTATTCTAAGTACTCTATGGGTTCCACTCTCAGTACAGTAGCGAAAGAAATATATATATATATATATATATATATATATATATATATATATAAAATAAGTAACATATAATATAGAAATCTAAAGTTAAAGATAGAATTCGAACTCAGGTCATCGTGTTGCGAGCATCCGGCCCTAACCAGTCCAGCACATTTTTGTTGTGGACCATGCTGGAGATATATCTCCATGTCTACTCTTATACTCCCTCCGTTCCTAAATATTTGTCTTCTTCCGATTTCAAATAGACAATCACATACAAATGTGTATGTAGACATATTTTAGAGTGTAGTTTCACTAATTTTGCTCCGTATGTAGTCACTTGTCGAAATCTCTAAAAAGACAAATATTTGTGAATGGAGGGAGTAGAAAATATAGTTGGTGATGATGGTGTGCGTGCCATCCTGCAATATAGGCCATCTTATTTATATCTAACGGATAGGAAGTAAACTATGACAATTTTGCAAAAACATACCTACACCACTCTCCACATTTGCAAATAAAACCTTCCCTCGTTCATACTTTTCTCTCACAAGATAAATGATTCATACAAATGCATCTTGATGTTCCGTGCAACTCATGGGCATCTAGCTAGTTTCTTTTAAAATAGTTACTGCGATAATTGGGTTGAAGTGATATATTTTATGTCTGCCCCGAATGATTTCAGATTCACTAGTAGTAAGAAAGAAATGGTTGCCTTGTTAATTAACAGAAAAGAGGGTGAAAACTATCACATGAGACCGGTAAAAACAAAGGCACACTGGGTTCAGCATCATCGTCAGTACAGCGAGAAGCCTACATATCGAGGGGGTTATGGAGAAAAAGACGTATCGAGTGTGTGTGAGCGAGGCACGTAGACACAATGTTTTAGGGAGAAACCAATTGACAGATTAAGATCAGATCGAGTTGTCACCCTTCTGCTGTCATTTTTGGGGTGGGGGTGGGGAGGGAGGATGGAGAAAGACGTATCAAGAGTGTGCGCGGTAGGCACAGAGGCACAACTAGCGAGTGTGTGTGTATGTGTGTGTGTTTGGAAGAGTAGTAGATAGATTACTATCAAGATCGAGGTGCCACCCTACTCCTTCGGTGTCGGGTAGTGTGTGTGTGTGTGTCACTACCAGGGAAAACCTTATACACAGAATCTTAGCAGCAGCGCGGCACGAAAAGAAGTGCTACTGCTAATTAGCCGTAGCGCGGGTTTTTAACCCTCGATACTACTAAGTTGATAGTAGTAGCGCGGGTTTTTAACCCGCGCTACTACTAAGCGGTCTCTACTGTGCCCCCCAACACATGCCATAGTAGTAGCGAGGGGTATAAACCCGCGCTACTACTAAGTTGTTAGTAGTAGCGCGGTTTTATACCCCTCACTACTACTAAGTACGAGGTAGGTGAAGTCGCCATATCCTCGGCCGAATGCCCATCTCCTTGTCGGGGGGAAGAGCTGATCGTGCCCTACGAGCACCTACGGGACCAGGGTCCCTTTTGTGGTTCGGAGGGGGGCGGAGACCGCGCAAAGAGCGGGTCGAGGCGATGCGCACGAGAGGTTTTACCCAGCGGAGCTCTCCGGAGATAATACTCCTCTCGCTGCTTTGTGGATTATCTTGTGTTCTTGCTAGGGAGCAATGCTGGCTACAAGACCTAACTTGAGTGTGATGAACTAAGCTGGAGCTAGACTAGAAACCCAGCCGAATCGAACCCCTCTCGCTGCCCCGGCCCTCCTTTTATAGGCTCAAGGGGTTACCACATATGGCAAGTAGACAAGGTTATAATGGTAATAACCTAGGTTGGTACACCGCTATGTACAAAGGGACAGTAACCTATACCTAACTCGATGGCAAGGGACAAGAGTCATCAATGCCGTCTCAAGAGTCTTAACGAGGTAACGAGGGACCGTTAAGTGCGCCTCCGTCCGCCACGATAGTGGCTTGTCGCTGCTTGTCGCTACTCTCCGCTGGCTGCACAGCCCCGACACGCGTCCTTGGGAGAGCCCGTGGTGACACGCTGGCGGGTGAGCTGGAGCGGAGATGAGAGAGGTCGCCCGCCCGGCAAGCGCCTTGCCTTGGCGAAACCTTGTCGCGCTGGGGTTTTAGCGCCGCCAAGCCTTCCCGCAAGCTCCTCTTGCCGGGACTTATTCCTTCTTTCTGGGTGGCCTTCCGGCAAGCTCCTCTTGCCGGGTCTTGACTACTTTGTTCTTGAATGGCTCCACGGAGCTGCTGAGGATCTTGGCGGCCAACAGGCCGGCCCGCCGTCAGCGCTGCCATTGTCCGTGCACGAGTTCGGGTACTAGGGTACCCCTATTCTAGTACACCGACAGAGCCCCGGCCTGGGTTACACACGGCGTAAGCTCTGTTGGGCCAGGCCCAAACAGTGCACGGGCGCGCGTGGTCTTGATTACGCCGTTGCTTGCCTTGGACCCACCACGTCTCCCACGAACGGCACGTGTAGGACGTGGCGTCGTGGGGGAGATCGTGGGGATTCCTTTAATGGGAAAAATCGGAACGCCCGTCCCCTCTCCCTTTATAAGCGGGGAAACCGGGACAGGACGCCCACTTGCCCTCGCTGTCACATCGGAAAACCCCCATCGCTTTCCCCTTCCTTCTCGAGCCCACAGAGAGCGACGCTCCGCCCCCTCCACTGCTACTGGTGCCACCCACGCCGTCGGCTTCCTCCATCGCGACTCCCGATGGCTCCGAAGGCCGATAAGGGGAAGGGCATGAAATCCGCCCGGCGCAGCTGGCTCATGGCGCCATGGAAAGAGCGGGCCCTCTTGACCCCTGCTCAACGGGGAAGGAGCTGGTGGATGGGTACTACCTCTTGGTCAACGGTGACCCGGGCGCATCCGCGCACGAGGGTCATCTCCGCCGCCACATCTGCCAAGGTCTCCTTCGGGTACCCCTTCTTCGCGATTTTCTTCTGGTGCAGGCTCTGTCCGCCCTTTTCTGAATTTTTCTGTGATGTCATGAACACCTATGGCCTCCGCCTTCTTGACTTCACCCCCAACGCCGTTCTCACCTTGGCTGTCTTCGCGCATCTTTGTGAGAACTTTGTCGGGGTCCACCCAAACGTCGCACTCTTCCGCCATTACTTCTCACCCCGCGTAGAGAGAGGAGAGCCACTTGCCGGAGGGATTGCATGGACCTCTAGGATCGGCAAGAAGGAAGCATATCTTGACGGAGAGTTGCGCAGCAAGTGGTAGGAATGGAGGGCTGACTGGTGCTGGATCTTGGAGGAGGAGCCCCAGCCTTTTACCGCCCTGCGCAAGACCCCCATAGTTCGTGGCAACGATTGGAGCAACTTGGCGCCGGAGGATGACAAGTTGAAGATTGCCACGACTAGGATTTTGCGCCTCCGGCAAGCAGGGCTCACCGTGGGGGCAGTTGGCGCGGACTTCCTTCGCCGCCGCATTGCACCCTTGCAGGAGAAAGGGAGGCCTGCTTGGGAATTCCAGGACGCGGCGGATATCATGAGGCTGCGTACAGGCCTAAATTGGAACTTCACCACCCTGGAGCTTGACGGCATGCTGCGGGAGCTGTTCAAGCCTGAGCCGGACAAACCTGGATGGTGTATGTTGCGAGGAGTTGTGCCTTGTGCAACAACTCGGCGCTTGATCGCATCCAGCTGATAATGCCGTTGCCAGCGATTCCCATGGGATCGTTCCAACTTGGCAGGAACCCGCCGACGACATAGTGCAGCAGTTCTTCGACGACTTGTCTGAAGTGTCGGTCCGCGCCGACGAGAAGAGGCGGCTCACTCGCGATACCACTGCTCAGGAAATGGCGCGCATCGCCACAAGGTTGGAGGAGGCTGCAGAGGCTGCTGCCGCCGGCGCGTTTGGGTTCACCATCGAGGAGGCGGAGATGGCCGAGGCGGCAAGCCTTGCCGACCAAGAAGAGTTCATCGGTGGGGAGGAGCAGCCCGAGCTCGACAACGACCCGAGTGAGCCTGCCGGGGGCGCTTCTCCTCCGCCATCAAGTAGCTTGCCGCAGGAGGAGCTTGCTGTCCCGCTTAAGGAGACGCCTCCGGAAGACGGAGAAGTGTCGGGGAGCATCCAGTCAACAACAGCCCGCCGCCCGACGCGCTCCACCGCGGCAAGCACATTGCAGCTGGGCGCCTCGTTCCGCCATGGCGACGGGCGCAGGGCCTTCTGGAGCCGCGGCCCCTACACCCGCCAAGCGTCAGAGGGAGTCTTCCCCTCCAATCCGTCGCGCCGGAGCAGAGTTTGATCTCTCCGCCTCGGCTCAAGAAGAAGAGGAAGAGTAAGATTTCATCGCTGCTATTCGTAATCTCCCAATTTATTGCTTCATCTTGCATCTGACTGGTGCCACTCTGAACTTTCTTTTTCAGGACCTTGGTTCAGAGAGCGTCGAAGAGGGCCAAGATGCCGGTTGCCGTCGTCTCAGATGACTCCCCTGTAGTAACAGGGGGCACGTCCGAAACTCCCTTGCCGGATCCGGTAACCCTTCAGCAGAGCAGCCCCCAGCACAGCCCCCAGCGTAAGTACATGGTACGCTTCACGTGGTCTGGCGCACTTGGGTGCTTTTCTACTTACTGATATCTGGTTTGTTGGATTTCGCAGGAGCAGAGCAGCCACATCATGGAGCGCCGGAGGCTACCCCTGAGGTTCAGCCTCACCAGGAGTCCCCGGAGGTCACTCTCGAGATTCTGCTTGCTTCAACCACGCCACCAAGGGAGAATTCTCCGCCAAGGGAGCGCTCTCCGACAAAGAAGGCTTCTCCGCCAAGGGGAGCTTCTCCGACAAGGGCTGGCGCCGGCGACCCCCCGGTGATGGAGACCGCGGCCACGGGCCCCTCTGCCGGTAACCTTCTCGTTCGGTGGTTTCCCTTGGGTTCTGCTCTTCCGTTTCTCTCTTTCGAACATCTGTTTGATTTATGCCTCCTCTTTCTGACCATCAGACCCATCTGCCGGAGACCCGATGGAAACCGAGGCTGCCGGCGAGGAAGACGCCGGTGGCGACAGTGTCGATGCCGCCAACGTGGAGGAGGAGGAAGCTGGTGTTGACAAGCCCGCCGGCGAGGAGGCTGCCGAGGCCACCGGCGCAGGGGCTGGGGGGGAGCTCGGCGATCGCACTGATGGCCCGGAGGCCGCAGGAGCGCCAGGCGCTGCACCGACAGCCGATCCCCCCGCCACCGATGCCGCGCCAGACTCCGAGGAGCCCCAGCCCGCGCCTACCGAAAGCGGTGAGGTGTCTTCATCAAGCTCCGTGGGCATCGAGCTCCAGGGCGCCAGCCGAGGGGAGACCTTCGATGCGGAGCTGCTTGCCTCCGCCGGGCTGTCACTGGTTGATGCCCCGAGCAGCAGCAGTGGTGAACCTGAGGAGGAGCGGCTGCTAAGGAAGTTGCTGTCGCTCTACCGCGCCCGACAAGCCAAACTGCAGTCCAGGGAGGCGCTTGTCGCGAGGGCGGGAGCTGACTTGGAGAAGCGTGCGGAAGAGCTCCGACGCGCCAACAAAGAGACTCTCCGGGACATAGCAGAGGCTCGGGAGCAGCTTGCTGAGGAGCGCACTGCCTTTATCTTGGAGAAAGGCGAGGTTGAGGAGCAGCAGAGGCTCGCCGAAGAGAAGCTCTCCGCTCGAGAAGGTGAGCTGGCGCAGCGGAAGATCAACCTCGACAGCTTTGAGGAAGATCTCGCGCTGCAGCAAACGCGATTAGCGGGCCACCCAAGAGGCAAAAGATGCCGCCGGGACGCCGAGGCCACCAAGAGAGATCTGGAGGCGAGGGTGGCTCAGCTGGAGTCCACTCTCGAGAAGAGTGCCGAGGAGGTCGCCGGGCTGAAGCCTTGGCGAGAAGGATGCTTACACCTCGCGAACTGCAGGGCTGTTTGGCTGAAAGGATCAAGGAAATCGATGCCGCCAAGATCGTCAAGGCGGATCTGGAGCTGAAATTGACCACCTTGTCGGAGGCGTTGAGCAGCGCCAGGAGCGGAAGCGGCCTGCTGGAGAAAATCAAGGCCACCGAGGAGTTCTTTGTCGAATGCTGTGACCGCCCAGAATAATCTTGAGGACAGCATAATGCATTGGACGAGAAGGTCTCGTGGACACCTCGCCGACATCCATAATGAGCTGATAGCGTTGGGGATGACAGATCTTGGATATTCCACCGACGAGAACCTCCAACCCAGCGTCAAGCTCAGTCTATTCTTCAAAGGCGTGTTGGCGGTCATCCGGCGGCTCCGGGATGAGGTTCCGAAGCAACTGGCGGAGGAATCACGCCAAGTCTGTGCCGAGGCTCCAGAAGGTGTTGATGAAGGTGGCCTTCCGCAACCCAGGCGTCGACTTATCCAAGGCCCTCAAGTCCCTGCCTTCATCCGCCGATGTTGAAGCGCTCAAGACCCTCGTCGCACCCATTGTGGACAGGGTGAGCGGAGTTAAGAGGCTCGAGGGCGACCGCGTGGATTAGGCCGCCAAGTCTATCTTTTTCTTGTCGCTGTAGATCATGTTTTAGGGGAAAAATCTATTAGATCTGCGACAAGTCATTATGTAATATACACTATCTTAGGCAATCGAATGCAACGTTATTTCCTTTACTCGATTTCTTCCCTTGTATGTTACTGCCCTACGCTTTCCGGGAAACTTGTCGGTGCGGCACCCTTGCCGCGAGCGCCGAGTGCGGAACTTCAGCAGCCTGCTGGCGGGGTCGCTACCGACAAGCAACCTCGTCGCGGACTAGCCGCATCTCACTTAAGTTGTTGAGCGGACTCGAAACAAAGTAAGGGCGCGACTAGTCACGATTTGGCTCCTCCGCGCACAGGTTTTCCATACAAAGTACTTATCGTTCGAGGAAGATAACTTTTAAAGCATAAAACTGGTCGCTTAAACTTAGCAACTTAGCTTTTCTGTTGTCCGTCTTCCGGCAAAGCGACAATCCCTCGAGCGATGCCTACACCACTATCTCCTCCTCCCCCCGGTTAACTTGTGGGTGGATGAACCTTCTTCTTGTTTGAGAAGAAAGAAGAGAAAAAGACAGTTGTGAAGCCTAATGGCTCATTATCGCTTACCGGGTGTGGGTGCTGCACAAGATGTTAGTGACCACATGCATATATGACTGTGAAAGCATGCATTAACAAAAATGTGCGCAACCATAGGCTTTACTGATGCACGCGGTCTGCGCCCGGCTTTGTACAAAGGATTACATGCAACAGCGGCAAGACTTGTACAAAAGGTTGGTTGCCGGAACGGGTTCCGGCAACCGCGCCTCATGGGTAAAACTTACGAAGATGCTCTATGTTCCAGGAATTGCTCACCGAAAAGCCGTCTTCGGTCTCAAGGCGGACAGCGCCGGGCCTAGTGACTCGTTTTACCCGATAAGGGCCTTCCCACCGGCATCAACTTGTTGGAATTCTTGGCGGATTGAACGGCGAAGAACAAGGTCGCCTTCCTCGAAGCTTCGGCGTTAACTGCGGCTATGGTAGCGACGCAAAGCTTGCTTTGGTAACGAGCAGCTCGACTGCAGAGCTCGAAGACGATCTTCCTCGAGGAGCAGCGCGTCTTCTTTCCGCAGTTGCTCTTGCTCAAGCTCATCATAAGTGAGCACTCGAGGTGACCCGTATACGAGTTCCGTTGGGAGAACTGCCTCTGCTCCGTAGACTAGAGCAAATGGTGTCTGGCCAGTGGCTCGATTTGGTGTCGTCCTGATCGACCAAAGAACCACTGGCAGCTCCTCGATCCAGTTCCTTCCGCACTTGTGCAGCCTGTCGAAAGTTCTGGTCTTGATTCCTCGCAGCACTTCAGCGTTTGCTCTCTCTGCTTGACCATTGCTTCTCGGATGAGCAACGGAAGCAAAGCAGATCTTGGCGCCAAGATCTTTGGCATACTGCATGAAGGTGCGACTCGTGAATTGTGTGCCGTTGTCGGTGATGATCCGGTTAGGGATCCCAAAACGGCAAACAATTGACCTGAAGAACTTGACGGCTGACTGTGCGGTCACCTTCCTCACTGGTTCCACTTCTGGCCACTTTGTGAACTTGTCGATTCCGACGTACAAGTATTCAAAGCCCCCGACAGCTCGGGGGAAGGGGCCGAGGATGTCGATCCCCGCACCGAGAAGGGCGAGGATAAAGGGATCGTCGGAGAGCTTGAGCTGGCTGGTGTATCTGTCTTGAATGGAACGGCATGCTTCACACTTGGTTACTTGTGCGGTTGCATCTGGAGGGCTTCGGCAGAAGAAACCTTGCGGAAAGCTTTGCGGCAAGTGCTCTTGGCGCCAATGTGGTGACCACATATGCCTCCGTGTATCTCTGCCAACAGCTTATGTCCATCTTCCCGGCGAATACACTTCAATTTCACTCCGTTGAGTCTTCTTCTGTACAGGATGTTGTCAACAAACTGGTACATACTTGACTGCCGGGCTACTTTTTCCGCTTCTTCTTGCTCTTCGGGAAGTTCTCCTGTCTGAAGGAAATGGACGATCTGCTGCGCCCATGTTGGAGCCTGTGGCTCGACAACGAGGACTAAAGGCTCATCTGTCACTGCGGGACCATCATCTTCTACGGCAGGGACCTGCGGGTCCGCCGGAGCTCGATGTTCCCCGTCAAGCTTGCCGGAGCTAAGCTTGTCGGGAGCGTTTGCTTCAACGATACAAACTGCATGGTTTGTCGGAGCAGACTGCTCCTCAGTGATATTTGCGTTGGTTTTAGGGACCTTCTTGGCGGCGGCTTCAGAGAGCTCTGCCGGGAAGTAGTCGCCGGAAACCAATTTTCTCTTCTTGCTCTGTCCTGTTGATGGTGCCACGGTTGGCCGAGTTAGCTTGAGCACAAAAATCCCTGGTTCCACAGGCAACTTAAGTGCGGCACATTTGGAGAGGCCATCAGCTATATCATTCTGCGCTCTTGGAACGTGTTCCATTTGCAGGCCTTCAAAGTGCTCTTCCAGCTTCCTCACTTCATCGACGTAGGCTTCCATCAACGGACTCTGGTAATCCTTATTTACTTGGCGGACGACAAGTTGTGAGTCTCCCCTGACAATGAGCTTCTTGATCCCAAGGTCCACAGCAATCCTGAGACCGGCAAGCAATCCTTCATACTCGGCAGTATTGTTTGTTGCTTGTTCCTTGGGAAAGCGCATCTGGACTATGTACTTGAGGTGCTCTCTCGGTGGGTGCGATAAGCACGCCGACACGGGCGCCTTTGCAGCGAGAAGGCACCGTCAAAGTACATCAGCCACTCTTTATTTTCCTCCTTGACGGGATGCTTGTCTCTCGAATCTCTTCATCCTGCGTTGGCGCCCACTCTGCTATGAATTCTGCCAATGCCCCTGCTCAGTATAGTTGAAGTGCTTTGAACTTAAGACCAAAGCTTGAAAATTCCAGTGCCCACTCAACAATCCTGCACAACGCCTGGATTTTGCAAAATCCTCTTTAGCGGAAGCGAGTGACAACTGTTATCTCATGTGCTTGGAAGTAATGGCGTAGCTTCTCGAGGCCATGAGCAGGCCGAAAAGCAGCTTCGCACACCGAGTACCTTGATCTAGCCCCCTGCGAAGGGGCCCGACAAAGTGGCTGGGCACTGCACCATCCTCTTCCGTATCTTGTCGCAACCCTGCGCTGATCCGTCGTTGTCGGGACCGGAGCTTGACGGCGAAGCCCCCCGCTTGTCGCTGGACGCACCTGCCTTGGTTGCCGGCTCATCATCCGCCTCCCTCTCCGCTACTAACGCAACACTAACCACTTGATTGGTCGCCGCTATATACAGCAACAACTTCTCTTGTGGTTTAGGTGAGACAAGTATTGGAGTGGAGGACAGGTATCTCTTCAAGTGCTGCAGCGCAGCCTCCGCTTCGGGAGTCCATTTCATTGGACCTGCCTTTTTCAAAATCTTGAAAAACGGCAGGGCGCGCTCAGCAGACTTAGAGATGAACCTGCCGAGAGCAACCACGCAACCGGCAAGCCTCCTGACATCCTTAACGCGCTTTGGTGCTTCGATCTGCTCAATGGCCTTGATCTTGTCGGGGTTGGCTTCAATTCCCCACTGAGATACAAAGAACCCGAGAAGCTTGCCGGAAGGGACTCCAAACACGCACTTCTCGGGGTTGAGCTTGAGGTTGATCTTGCGCAGGTTTGCAAACGTCTCATCCAAATCCTGAATCAGAGTCGCTCTGTCCTTGCTCTTGACCACTATGTCATCCATGTAGGCTTCTACATTTACGTGTATCGTGGGTCCAAAAGCATCATGGACTACCCTTGCAAAGGTTGAACCAGCATTCTTCAAACCGAAAGGCATCCGTATAAAGCAGTACGTGCCACATGGTGTGATGAATGCGGTTTTCTCTTCATCCTCTTCTGCCATGAAGATCTGATGATATCCTGAATATGCATCAAGAAACGAAAGCAGATCGCACCCAGCTGTGGAGTCAACAATCTGGTCGATACGCGGCAAGGGAAATGGGTCCTTGGGACAAGCTTTATTAACGTCTGTGAAGTCAATACAAAGTCTCCATTTCCCATTAGCCTTGCGTACCACTACCGGATTGGCCAACCACGTGGGGTGGAGGACTCCTCTGACAAGCCCTGCTGCTTCCAATTTCTTGATCTCTTCTGCTATGAATTCTTGGCGCTCCACTGCCTGTTTCCTAACTTTTTGCTTGACGGGCCGCGCGTGAGGACAGACAGCTAGGTGGTGCTCAATTACTTTCCTGGGAACACCGGGGATATCAGACGGTTGCCATGCAAACACATCGACATTCGCCCGCAGGAAAGCAACGAGCTCGCCTTCCTATTTAGGATCAAGCGTGGCACTGATGGTGTAGGTACCACCAGTGCCGTCCTCCTTGGCGGGCACCTTCTTGGTCTTTGGCGAAGCTGCCATTGTCTTGTTGCACTTTCCGGTGGAGCTCGATGGTGCGTCCTCGACGGTAGCGCAGCACTCCGAAGAGGTGCGCTTGCCGGAGTGGGCAACAGAGCTCTTGCCGGACCCAGTGGTCTTCTTCTTCGCCTCGGGAGCTTCAGCGGTAAGTGGTTTGCTATCTGTTGCGGCTGCTGCATCCCGGTAAATCTTGTCGGCGCAGATAAGTGCATCCTTCTTGTCGCCGTGGACAGAAATGACACTTATCGGGTCGGGCATCTTGAGTAGGTTGTATGCATAGTGAGAGGCGGCCATGAATTTGGCGAGTGCCGGACGGCCAAGTATGCCATTGTAGGGTAATGGAAAATCGGCGACGTCGAACGTGACCCTCTCAGTTCTGAAGTTGAGTTCGCTGCCGAATGTCACCGGCAACGTGATCTTCCCCTTGGGCTTGCTCCTTCCTGGGTTGATTCCTTGGAAAGTACCAGTTTCTTCGAGCTCGCTGTCAGGGATTTGAAGCTTCTGGAGCACTGCAGAGGAGATCAAATTCAGGTCGGCCCCGCCGTCAACCAGCATCTTTGTGACCTTGAGGTTGCGGATGGTTGGTGAGACCAACATCGGCAAGCACCCGACCGCAGTGATGCGATCAGGGTGATCCTCAATGTCAAAGATGATGGGCGTGCTGGACCACTTCGTGAGGTTTGCGTGACTTCACGGATGGTTCTCGCTGCATTGACCTCACGCATCCATTGCTTGAGTTGGCGGTGTGAGGTATGCAGAGACGCACCACCGTCGATGCAAGGACCTCTTGTCGCCTTTTGAAACTCATGCTCATCAGCTTCATCATCTTCATAGTCCTCGTCATCTTCATCTTCATCTTCTTCTTTGTCGCGCCGCGGGGAGGTCTGTCTCCTTGCCGCTGCTTGGCCTTGCTTGGCGTCCTCCCGACCGGTCTCTTCTTACTTGCTGCACCTGCACCTTCTTGGGCTTTCTCCTTGTCCCGCCGCTCGTATTCAGCTTTCTGTAGCTCAACAAGCTCCTCGACTTTCTTGCAGCTCTGGAGATCATGGCCCTTAGTGCGGTGAATTTTATAGTACTGCTTGTTGGAGCTGCCAGGCTTATCGGCGGCCGCCACAGCTTGGCGGTCGGTGTCAACGGCAACCTCCTTGCCGGAGCCACCGGCCTTGGCTTGGTTGGCGGCCCCATCCTTGCCGGACTGCTCGACAACTAGTACTTCTTGGTTTTCTTCCTCCTGTTGTTCCGCGGCTATTCCTTGTCGGGCGGTCCCTCTTCGCCGACTCTGCTCCCACACTCTCTCCCAGGAGCCTTCTTCCTTCTTCAAGCGTGCACACTTGTCGGCCAGGAGTAGAGCTCACGACGTCTTTCACTTTGCACATCGCCATCTCCTCCCTCATCCTGCGATTCCGCACATTCGATGGAATGCACTAATCACTGCAGCAGGGTGGACGTGCAGGATGTTATAGTGCACTCGATTGAATCTCTGGATGAATTTTTGCGAGACTCCCCTCCTTACGGGCAAGTAGGTGGAGATCACTCTCCTGACCATGAGGCTTGTGGCCGCCTGTGAAGGCGCCAACAAACTGGTGGCACAAATCTGCCCAAGAAGAAATAGAGCCATCCGGCAAGTGCATGAGCCAAGATCTGACGTTTGGCTTGAGCACCAAGGGGAAGTAGTTGGCGAGGATCTTGTCGTCTCATCCCCCCGCAGCCTGCACCGCGATGGTGTAGACGCTGAGGAACTCCGATGGATGTGTCCTGCCGCCGTTTCTCCGCACATCTGGTTTGAAGTTCTTCTTGTCGGGCCACCGGACTTGCCGCAGCTCATGAGTGAACGCAGGGCAACCTACCGCGTACGGCAAGTCGCCTGGTTCCCCTGGCGCATGCATATCGACGGTGGGCCCGGCGCGTTGGTCAGATTGACGGCGCGCTTCTCTTGGCGCCAATTCGGTTCGAGCGTCTTCTTCTTGCCGCTCGAAGAACTGGCGTTGGTCGCGACGAGCTCGTGGATCCGGACGACGCCCGTGGAGTCGCTGTCGAGGTGGATCCGGCGAGTCGGCGATCTTGGCCTTCGAAGGGGAGTGTACGGTGGGTGCACCCCGCAAGTCTCATCTCCATCGGCTCGCGCTTTGTCGCTCGCCGCGCTGCGAAGCACTTGGTTGTCGTGGGACGTCGCCGTTGCGAAGCCGATGAGACTTTGAATTGTGGCCTCCATTCGTCGACCTTATCGGCCGCTGGAGGGTAATCTAGAGCAGTTGAGCTCTTGCCAAGGCTTCGCTGGTGTGGCTGGCGGCAAGGGCGCGTTGAGCGAAGAACGGATATGCTCGGATTCCTAACCAAGTTAGGAGGAGCAGCATCCCGCCCAGCGACCGTACCCCACTCGCGTGCCGCATCTTTGAGGTACATGCGGTCTCGAGGGCCTCGAGATCCTCCAGCTTAGCCTTGATCCAAAGATCGTATGGTGCCGCGGGTATCATGACGCGCTGCTCGCCGCCGCCTCCGCGATGGACGCGTGCAGATTCGGATGCCGACGCCAGCGCTGCGTTGTCCTTGGACCCGGCGGCATCGTGGGCTCTCTCGACGACGCCGGTCCCTCCGCCAGCGTTCCCTCCACCACCTGATGGTTCCGGTGGCGGTGGGTTCGACGCGGACGGCTCAGCTGCTGCCGAAGGCTTCTTCTTCGGCGCCATGTCGACGAAGACGTCGATGGAGTTGCTAGTGCGACCGCCGGACCGGATTCACACAGCTTCGACGCCCCTACGGGCGCGCCAAAGATGTCGGGGAAGAGCTGATCGTGCCCCACGAGCACCTCACGGGACCAGGTCCCTTTGTGGTTCGGAGGGGGCGGAGACCGCAAAGAGCGGGTCGAGGCGTCTGCGCACGAGAGGTTTTACCCAGCTTCGGAGCTCTCCGGAGAGATAATACTCCTACTGCTGCTTTGTGGATTATCTTGTGTTCTTGCTAGGGAGCAATGCTGGCTACAAGACCTAACTTGAGTGTGATGAACTAAGCTGGAGCTAGACTAGAAACCCAGCCGAATCGAACCCCCTCTACGTTGCCCCCGGCCCTCCTTTTATAGGCTCAAGGGGTTACCACATATGGCAAGTAGACAAGGTTATAATGGTAATAACCTAGGTTGGTACACCGCTATGTACAGTGTACAGTAACCTATACCTAACTCTGACGGCAAGGGACAAGAGTCATCAATGCCCGTCTCGGTCGCCCGAAACGGTAACGAGGGACCGTTAAGTGCGCCTCCGTCCGCCACGATAGTGGCTTGTCAGCGCTTGTTGTCGCTACTCTCGCTGGCTGCACAGCCCCGACACGCTGTCCTGGGAGAGCCCGTGGTGACACGTTGGCGGGTGAGCTGGAGCGGAGATGAAGAGAGGTCGCCCACCCCGGCAAGCGCCTTGCCGCGGCGGAAACCTTGTCGCGCTTGGGGTTTTAGCGCTCGCCAAGCCTTCCCGGCAAGCTCCTCTTGCCGGGGCCTTGTTTCCTTTGCGCTCTGGGTGGCCTTCCCGGCAAGCTCCTCTTGCCGGGTCTTGACTACTTTGTTCTTGAATGGCTCCACGGAGCTGCTTGAGGATCTTGGCGGCCAATAGGCCGGCCCGCCGTAAGGCTGCCCTTGTCTGCAGACGAAGTTCGGGGTACTAGGGTACCCCTATTCTAGTACACCGACACTCCTCCCCCAAATCCCTCCTCTCTTCCACCACTCTCTCCTATCACTTTCCATACGCTCTCACATGGACCTCTTGCCCATGCACCCATCCTCCTCCATGGTGCCGAAAGAGGCCGCCGCCTCGCACCACCGACGTCTAGGAGCTCGCCAGTCTTCCACCGACGTCTAGGAGGCCGCCGCCCCGCGCCACCACACCGGAGCACCTCGCCCCCGGTGACTAGCTCCGCTGCTCCCTACATCACCTTCCTCTCTCCCTCGGTTTTCCTTTTCTCTCTCTCCCTCTGGTTTGACTCACCCTCCCATGTCCATGCCCGTGCAGGTCTTCGCCATGGATGACCCGGAGCTATCTGGCATGGTCGGGAAGAGGAGCCCCATGCCGCTGTCTGGCTCTGCCATAGAAACGGTCCCTTTCCAACATCCACTGCTGGATCTGGTCTTCCGCTGTCCGTTCATGCCTCCGGCGACGCCAATCATCGCTAGATCTTACCATTGCTGCCATTGACAGCACGCACGGGATTGAGATTTTTGTTTTGTTTTTGAAAGTAATAGCAGTAGCGCGGGGTATAAGACCCGCTACAGCTAATTAGCAGTAGCGCTGTTTGCAACGCACGATACAACTAACCATGTATAGCAGTAGCATGTGTCAACACGCGCTACTTCTACAAGTTAGCTGTGGCGTCGTATCAGTAGCGCGGGCACCCGCGCTACTGATACACCCAAACCAGCGCTGCTGCTAGGTTTTTCCCTAGTAGTGTGTGTGTGTGTGTGTTTGAGAGAGAAGCTAGTCGATAGATTAGTATCAAGATCGAGGTGTCACCCTACTCCTTCGGTGTGGTGAAGTGTGTGTGTGGGGGGGGGGTAGTGACACTTACATATCTCTACTCTTATAAAAAACAGAGTTGGTGATGATGGTGTGCCTGTCATCTTGCAATATAGGCCATACGATCTATATCCGACGGATAGGAAGGAAACTATGGCAATTTTGCAAAAAGATACCCACACCCCTCTCCACATTTGCAAATAAGGCATTCCCTCGTTCATCCTTTTCTCCCACAAGATAAACTACTCATACAAATGCATCTTGATGTTCCATGCAACGCATGGGCATCTTGCTAGTAGGGAGAAGGAGTTTGTGTGACACATATCTTTATTAAGGGACAGGTGGATAGCATGTGTGCGAGGAATACTTAAAGCATCATGTAGATAAACAAACGGTGTGCATGCAAGTGCCGGAAAAATCAAGAGAGAAACAATGTCTACGCGCGCGCGCGTGTGTGTCTGTGTGAGACAGAGAGAGAGAGAGAGAGAGAGAGAGAGAGAGAGAGAGAGAGAGAGAGAGAGAGAGAACGAAATCTCAAAACAAAAGGTGCTCTGCTGGAATTCTATTGTGTGTATTCCTATTGTTCCGGAACTCGAGTTAACCTTAGGCATATGTGTGAGAGACATAATTATACTTTGAGACATTAGTGGCTGTGGGTGGGCGAAATTAAAGGGGTGGGGGTGTTCGACAGAGAGAGCGTGTGCGTTTCTATGTGAGAGACTTGTAGGATGGGGTAGAAAGATGAATTCTAACCTTGACAGCGGGAGAGAAATACACGAAGTGCGCGTGTGTGATTCCGATGCCCACAGGGAAATAAGATATGTATGCGTGTAAGAGAGATTGCACAATTCATTCACATATAGTTATCTAGCGATCGTGGACGTGCATCGCTTGAACATAAATCAATATCTACTTTGTATCGTGGCCAAAGGTAGAATATCGATTCAATGCTATAAAGATTGGACACTCACATATCACATTTTTTCTATCTAAATAAACCTTTTCAATTGTGCGTGCCAAAGTTGCAGTGATGTTTCTTCAAACAACCAATGTAGCTATCATGTACATGCACCATTGTTAGTCTTGCATTCAAATTCATTAGTCTTGGATGATTTAAGGTTCTATTATGAAGTAATATATGTAATATTCATATATGAATGCAATGGGTACGCAATTTATGAAATGGAGGCTACGTAATCTTATGAGGTAACACATTTAAGTAGCGATTACAATATCCATTTCTTTTGTGGGACTACAATATCCACTTATTTTTGTGCGCCTCTACACTAACACATCAATGCATTATGTCTAAAGTAAATAACCAATGGCACTAAATTATCTATTTACACGAGAAATACATATGCTGAGCATTTGATCCATTTTTGTGAACGCACCTCTACAACAGTACGATTGGCCGCGCCCGTGTGAACGTCCAAGTTATCGGCGCATCATCCCGAGTTATGGTCTTTTTTTTCTGGGCTGGACTTCACACCAGTTATTAACTGCTGACGCATTCCCCGTGTACACAGTCTCGCATGAACTTCCCGCTAGCACGGTCCAAAATTAGTTGAAACTAGATACGAACGATCCCGCGGGCGGCAAAATCTCCCGCCTCCTTCTAAAATTTCCGCCACCTAGTCTTTAGCATGCGAGATTTCCCTTTTGTCCTTGGTGCACGGAGAACAACAATTACAATCACTACTAGGGCAAAGCCTAGCAGAAGCGTGGGTTTTAGGTACATTAGTAGCGCGGGGACCAGCGCTACTAATAAGGAGCTACAGCTAACACTTAGCAGCAGCGCGTGGGCGCCCGCAATACTGGTATACAAGTGTAGCAGCAGAGTGCTTCGTGCAAGCTCGCTACTGCTAATAGCTCTAGCGTTCTTGGGCTGGACGCGCTACTGCTACTGTCACGCTGCTGCTAACTTTCTCCACTCGCTACTGCTAATTTTAGTAGTTTTTGTTTTTTTCTGCATATATTTGAATAGGCTTTATACAAGAATCATTAGTAGATACAAATGTCATCATGATACACATACAAATGGTTGCGAGGCCACAAATGTAATCATAGCATATACATACAAATAGTCTCATCATAATCATCATCCAACACAAAGTGGTATCTCGTCATCATCTCGAAAATAGCGATACAACTCTCGATTACTTGCAACTACATCATCATCCATCTAAACAATGATATACGCGAGAAGAGCTATCACTTTGAGTGAGAGGGGAACTATGCAGTACATGAGTTCATATCCCTCTCTCGCATTAGCGTGAACCTAAACTAACTACTACCTGTCGCTCGGAAACCGAAAACAAGTACACCTGGGCCTGACACTCCGGCCACTCATCGTATATATACTCCTGGCGTAGCACTTCTTCGCCATCGATGATCTATGCACCTGCATCATCACATGAGCCGATGATATGCAACATATATAGTTGAGCAACAGAAAGAGACAGACTTGGCAAAAATAGAAGCAACATATCTTAAGCATAAATAACAAAGTTGATCGTACCCAAAATTCCCTAACTAGAGTGATCGTCGCTAGTCGAGGAGGACGATTTAATTACATCACAAATAAAGTTCGTCGTGCATAACTCAAAGTTTTATCATACAGAAAGTATGGACTAAACGGACACATAATCATATATCGACAATCACTCCAACATGTCGTGCCATCCATCCAAGTCAGGGAGATAGTCCACGAGCCTAGTGAAAGGCTTCAGGTCGAGACGCTGAGAGGCTACCCGTGTTCGGACTACTTCCCGCGACATTTGTCCTTCTTCGTAGAACATCCCTGTTTTTCCGACGACCTCCTTCATGATGATTTGGGCAAGTTCACGCTGGATGTGATAGAACTCGGCTCAAAGTCGATGATCCTTGATATCTCCTACGTTCTTTGCCCTTTGCGGAATATGGGTATCGCCGGATGTAGGTGACATGCGAAGGTTCTGGTGATCTCGTCTGTACTCCAGCATGTGGTGTAGGACATAGAATGCATCATTAAGAGAACCACTCGGTTGCAGGATGCAACAGAAGTCGGTCTTATGGCCGAAGGCGAGCCTGTCGCCCCTTCTCTTCTTGTCCGTGACCTCTCCACCCCGTGCTTCGTAGTAAAACATAGCACTGTCGAGAACATCCTTGATGTGGGTGTAATCCTTTTTGTGAATGTTCTTCGACGAGTCCAAGTAAAGAGCGTGGGAGTATCGGGGGTAGAGGATGATGAGGACGGCGCGCCCGCCGCTGCGCAAAATAAGTACACCTAAAATTAATTAGCCTCCACCGTGCAAATGAATGATTGAAATCGAAGGAAGGATATCTGCACGGATGACTTACAAGGGGATGATAAGGCACGAGAATCGCCTCCTTGTCCTTATTGGCGAGCATGAAATTGACGATGTATTCCCTCGCGTATTCACGGTGCTTTGCGCAGACTCCCAGAAGCTCTCGTGCATGAAGTACGGGTCAGTGACACAGATATGAGGTATCTGCTCAATCCCGATGATGTAGTTCATGTGCAAGACATAAAGGCGGACAAACATAAAATCCAGCTTCTTCACGTGAAATATGTCGAATATGTAACCGAATCGAAGGAAGAACTTATCCGCGGGGAAGAAGTCGATGTACGACAATTGCCGCAGAACGTTAACCACGTAGAGTGGGTATCCTGGATCTTTCGAGGCGATGAGGCCTTTCTCTATCCGCAGCACATCATCATGAAGACTCCTTACATCGCCGAATCTGGCCCTTAGCGTTGCTGCAAGTAGGATTGTTGACCGGGGATATGCAATTTATCTGCACCGGTGATATCTATACGGTCTTGAACCCGAGGCTGCTGAGGCGGCTGGCTCATACAATCAGCTTTCTTGCCTTTCCTCGCTCTCTTCCTAGGCTTCTTTGTCGGAAGGTCGTCTATAATATGTTGAGCCTCCGGAGGTGGCAATTCAGGAACCGACTCATGACGCTCAAACCCTAAGTAGTCACCGGTATCGACATACTGTTGAGTGCCATCGTCATCCTCGTCCATGGCGACGTCATCAGCGACTAATGGAGCCTCTTACTTACCCCGTCCGCTATCACCCAACCCGACACCCGACGCTAATTGGGTAGGTGGGGTGTTGATGTTCATACCTTGCTGAGGCTGCGTGCTCGTGGGTGTGCTCCCGGCCGCCTCCAGACGAAGCAGACTCTTTGGCCACAACAGGACCCACCCATTGGAACAATCACCAAGCCACCGCGGGGTCTCATCGTCATCCCCCTAGTACCATAGGAGGCAAATTCTCATGGCCCGGTTTGACACTAGCTACGGAAACCTTGAAGACGTCCGGGCGGATCGGCCGGCTGTGGAACAATGGTTCCTTCGGCTTCATTATCGTCGCCTTCCCCATGTCCACCTTCTGGTCGCCGATGGTGTACAATATGGTGCACGGGGTTTCGTCGGCCTGCAAAGAAAAGTCTGCGACGTGAAACATCCGAAAGGCAACGAAAACGGGAGATTATAAATTTATTGAAGGGGCCGGTGTGACAGGTACCGTGAGGGCGTCGAGCTCAGCCAAAGACGAAGCACTGCCGAGCACGTCTGGTGCGGGAGAAGGTGTAGCTGCAGGTGCTAGTGCAACGCTAGTCGAGCTGCTCCCCAAGAAGTCAGCAAGGGGAAAGCCCGCTGCATTTTTTCTGGATTTTGCCTGGTCCAATTGAAAACGGCCGGAACCAAGGAAGTGGACATATCTACAACCATCTGTTTTGCGGCAGCTACCGCTGTTGCGACTATCTGAGATGATTTCTTCTCAACCGCAATCTCAACCTTCTTGTCGATGTTTTCTTCGGTTAACCTCTGTATTTCCATTCCCTCCTCCTTGGTCTCACTATAGTACTTCTTCCACGTGGCGCCGTCTCTGACACTGTACACGCGTCCATACGACGGTCGAGTATCCACCGGGAGTCGTTTCAATATGTTCAACGCCTGGTTCAATGGAGTGTCCCACTTGGGCCTCGCGAACGCCTCAGACGGCGAGTCGCTTTCGGCCGCAATCCTGTGCTGCTCTCTCTTGAAAAGGCACAAGGATCATTTACAAATATGACTAACGTGCAGTCGAATTGATCAAAAAATAAAATTACCAGTAGTTTGATGAACTCCGTCGTGACTACGTTCGTCTCGAAAACCTTCTTCACTGGGTCCCAACGGTGCCGGGCCCTGAGGAAGTCATGCTCCTGCGGGACGGTGAGCTCCGCCAAGGGGTCAGGATGCCCTGACACTGCCTTCGCGCCCCTCCTTGGCCCATTTGGACCTCTTCCCGCCGTAACCACAGCTTCCGAGGTGGTGTCTCCCAATGTTCCTCTGTTGAAGCCCCTTCATGTACTTAGACTTTTTTTGGCAGTCGCGTTGAATATTTGAAACTGCTCCTCCATGATTGTCGGATTATCCTTTACAATCTCGGAGTAGGGTTCTGATGACGGGAAAATGGCGGGCGTGAGAATACACGTCCACGTCATTGATACAGAGTGAATAATTTAAATGCATAAATAAAATGGAGATCAAACATTGCAGGTACATTATTTCCAGAACTCTTACATTTACATAAAAATTCTGTTAATTACATCTCCGAAGAGAAAACCCCTGATTAAGAATTCCAACATATCTATTACATAGAATTGCATCACATTCCTATTACAACATACTACAAGAAAAATCCTCCTCGCGATCGTCGACGCCGGCATGCTTGGGGGAGCCTTGGACTTTGTTGATGTTATCATATGCGATGACTTTTATATTTCGCTTTTATTTGACTCAGATCGATATTAGCAAGACATATATGCATGCTTGAATGACTTCACTTACTTTTCCCTGTTGACTAACCAAGATATAGACTTTGATTTATTTTCTTTACTCTGCATGAGAAAGTCATCTTAATGGTTAGCCAATCTTTTAAATGAGTCTTCAAACATCATGATGCGTGCGTATGGGACATATAGTCATGCACGTGTTATGTGCAATGCAACTACTTTAGTACTAACAATTGTAGTACTCTTTGTTTTATGAGGAGATGACATCTACGTTTCCTTAACATTTGCAACCCGTATGGGTGATGCATGATCTAACTTTCATCTTATGCGAAGACAAGCTAGATGCGACCTTTTTGAGCATACACATATATGGAGCAGATAAAAGAATATTTAATTTGTTTTGGTGGCATATGCAAGTGCACTACAACTCTGATTTTTTTAATGATGTTTGTCCATATGAAGGGACCATACAATTTATTTTAGTTGGGGGATGTACACCAATTAACCTAAATTAACTAGGCACGACGTGTCCATTTTACTTTGCATGCGCATACACCGGATTTGCCAATATCTAGTTATTTGTCCATTTATGCCGCTAGCATTATTTGGGGCGGCGCATTTTTATATAGTGCAACCATTTAGTCTATTTTAGAGACATTTGGTTAATATAATACCATTTACGATTTGAGCGGCATTTTGTTTATCATGCAGTGAGAATCTTAGTTTCTATACACCTGTGTATGAACAAGGTTAATTTGTGCTACATGACTCGGCCTCAAGATATCACACACGCATGTGATCATAGAACATGCGACTAAGTATGGCGCCTTTTGACGAGCATCTATTGTTTTGCAATATTTTTATATGCATTTTATTTGTTCATCATTTTTTATGTTGATTTTCCCGAAGTCATACACTCCGTCGTGATTCCATTGAGGACAAAGTCTTCACTCTACATAGGGGAATAAACACCTTGATTTGTGTGAATATGACCAAACCAGAGGCAACTCTCATGCAATTTATACTTCTTGACATGTATCAACATGACCATGGTGTCGGTGTACTAGAGTAGGGGTACCCTAGTATCCCGACCTCGTGCACGGGCAGTTGCAGCACCCCGCGGTAGGGCTGGCCTGGTGACCGCCAAGGTCCTCCGCGGCTCCTTTGGAGCCATTCAAGAACAAAGTATTCAAGGCCCGGCAAGAGGAGCTTGCCGAAGGCCACTCAAGGCATGAAGGAACAAGACCCGGCAAGAGGAGCTTGCGGGAAGGCTTGGTGAGCGACAAACTCCCCGAGAGCGAAAGGATTCAACCGCGGCAAGGTGCTTGCCGCGCAGTAACCTCTTCATCTCCGCCGAGCTCATCCATCAACGTGTCGCCATGGGGCCATTCCAGCGCGGCGTGTCAAGAACCTCGTGCAGCCAGCGGGAGCAGCGATAAGCGGCGCCGACAAGCTTACCATCGTGGCAAACGGTGGTGCACTTGACGGTCCTGTTGCAATGTTTAGGCAACAGGACGGGCATTTATTGATCTTGTCCCTTGCCGTCGAGTTAGGTATAATGCATCGTATAATCGCATAAGTCGGTGTACCAACCACTGTTTTCCCATTTTTGCCCTCGTTTACGCTACACTGTGGTGACCCCTTGAGCCTATAAAAGGAGGCCCATGTGCAACGAAGAAAGGGTTCGGTTCATTCGACTCATTCGAGACCACACTCACTCAGGCTAGGTTTTGTAGCTCTCATTGCTCCCTAGCAAAAACACAATACAATCAACCAAGCAGAAGTAGGAGTATTATCTCTCCGGAGAGCTCCGAAGCTAGGTAAATCTGCTCGTGTGCATCGCCTCGATCTGCTCTTTGTGCAATCTCCGCCCCCCACCGAACCATAAGGGACTCGGTCCGCCAGGTCCCATAGGTGTTCGTGGGCCACGATCAGCTTCCCCGACATCTTTGGTGGGGAAGACGCTGGCGGAGGAACGGGCGTCGACGAGGGAGCCCACGACGCTACCAAGTCCAAGGACGAGGCGGCGCAGACCTCGGCGTCCGGATACGTACCACGTCCATCTCATGAGGCGCGGGACCGACAACGTCATGGTGCCCGCAGCACCATACGTTCGTTGGGCCGTGATCAAGCTGGTGGATCCAGGGATGCTCAAGAGCAGCTCGCGCGCCAACAGGCTGGTGCGAAGGGCATCGTCGCTCGACGGATGCTGCTCCTTCTAAAGTATTTAGAAGTCGAGCACATCCCGCCTCGCACTGTTCGCCATTACCGCCCACCACTCAAGCGGAAGCTTTGGCGCTGGCTCAACTACTCTGGACTACCCTCCAACGGCCGACAAGGTCGATTTAATGGAGGGCCACCATTCAGAGTCTCATCGGCTTTGCCAACGGCGACGTCCCGCGGCAACCAAGCATGTCGCAGCCGCAGCAAGGCGACAAGGCACGAGCCGGTGGCGACGAAACCTGCGGGGGTGCAACCACCATGCACTCCCCTTCCCGAAGGCCAAGATCGCCGCGTCGTCGGATCCGCGAGCTCGTCGTGACCAGCGCCAAGTTCTTCAAGAACGGCAACAAGAAGACGCTCGAACCCGCATCGAGCGCCGAAGAGAAGCGCGGCGTCAATCTGACCAACGCGCCGGGCCCGCTGTTGACATGCAAGCGCCTGGGGAACCAGTGACTTGCCAGACGCTGTAGGTTGCCCGCTGCTCACCCGTGAGCTGCGGCAAGTCCAAAGGGGTCTGACAAGAAAAACTTCAAGCCGATGTACCAGAGAAGTACGATGGCAGGACGCACCCCTCGGAGTTCCTCAGCATCTACACCATTGCGGTGCAAGCTACTGGGGGGCTAGACGACAAGATCCTCGCCAACTACTTCCCGTTGGTACTCAAGCCAAATGTCAGATCTTGGCTCATGCACTTGCCGGACAGCTCCATATCTTCTTGGGAAGATTTGTGCCATCAGTTTGTCGGCGCCTTCACAGGCGGCCACAAGCCTCATGGCCAAGAGAGTGACCTTCACCTGCTCGCCCAGAAGGAAGGAGAGTCCCTGCGCAAGTTCATTCAAAGATTCAGCCGTGTGCACTACAACATCCCAGATGTCCACCCCGCCGGTGATCAGCGCGTTTCATCGAACGCAAGGAACCGCAGGATGAGGGAGGAGATGGCGATGTGCAAAGTCAAGGACGTCGCTGAGTTGTATGCCCTCGGCCGACAAGTGCGCACGGCCGAGGAGGGAAGAAGACTCCAGAGAGAATGTTGAAGCAGGATCTGGCGGTGAGGAGACCGCCTAAGCAAAGAAGAGCCGCGGCGGAACAATGTAAAGAAGAAGAGCAAAGAGGTACTAGTTGTCGAGCAGTCCAAGCAACGGAGGTGGCGCCAAGAAGGCCAAGGTTGGTGGCTCCGGCAAGGAGGTTGCCGCTGACGCCGACCGCCAAGCTGTGGCGGCCGCCGACAAGCAGGACAGTTCCAACAAACAGTACTGCAAGATTCACCGCACCAAGGGCCACGACCTCTAGAGCTGCAAGAAAGTCGAGCAGCTTGTTGAACAGCAGAAGGCTGAGTACGAGCAGCGAGACAAGGAGAAGGCCTAGGAAGGTGCTGCGGCAGCTAGCAAGAAGCGACCCGGCCGGGGAGGACGCCGCGGCAAGGCCAAGCAGCGGCAAGGAGACAGACCTCCCCGCGGCCGCGACAAGGATGAAGACGACGACGATGATGAAGATATGGAAGACGATGAAGCTGATGAGCAGGAGTTTCAGAAAGCAACGGAGGTCCTCTGGGTTGACGGTGGTGCTTCTCTGCATACCTCGCACCGCCAACTCAAGCAATGGATGCGGGAGGTTAATGCAGCAGAACCATCCGTAGAGTCGCGCAAGCCTCTGAAGTGGTCTAGCACGCCCATCATCTTTGATATTGAGGACCACCCTGATCGCATAACTGCGGTCGGGTGCTTGCCGATGTTGGTCTCACCAACTATCCGCAACCTCAAGGTCACTAAGATGTTGGTTGACGGCGGGGCCGGCTTGAATCTGATCTCCTCTGCAGTGCTCCAGAAGCTTCAGATCCCTGACAGCGAGCTCGAAGAGACTGGCACTTTCCAAGTAATTAACCCAGGAAGGAGCAGGCCGAAAGGGAAGATCACGTTGTCGGTAACATTTGGCAACGAGCTGAATTTCAGGACTGAGAGGGTTACATTCGACGTTGCTGATTTCCCATTGCCCTACAATGGAATACTTGGCCGTCCAACACTCGCCAAGTTCATGGCAGCCTCTCATTATGCATACAATCTGCTCAAGATGCCCGGCCCGATAAGTGTCATTTCTGTTCATGGCGACAAGAAAGATGCTCTTATCTGCGCCGACAAGATTTACCGGGATGCAGCAGCTGCGACAGATAGCAAATCACTTGCCGTTGAAGCTCCCGGAGGAAGAAGAAGACCACCTTGTCCGCAAGAGCTCGATGCCCACTCCGCAAGCGCACTCTTCGAGTGCTGCGCCACCGCCGAGGACGCACCATCGAGCTCCACCGCAAGTGCAAGAAGATGATGGCAGCTCCGCCGAAAACCAAGAAGGTGCCCGCCGAGGAGGACGGCACTGGTGGTACCTTCACCATTAGTGCCACGCTTGACCCTAAATAGGAAGGCGCCGTTGCTTTCTCGCTGGGCGAATGTCGACGTGTTTGCATGGCAACCATCTAACATCCCCGGTGTTCCCAGGAAAGTGATTGAGCATCACCTAGCTGTCTGTCCTCATGCGCGGCCCGTCAAGCAAAAAGTCAGGAAACAGGCAGTGGAGCGCCAAGAATTCATAGCAGAAGAGATCAAGAAGTTGGAAGCAGCAGGCCTTGTCGGGAGTGCTCCATCCCACGTGGTTGGCCAATCCGTAGTTGTATCAAAGGCAAATGGGAAATGGAGACTCAGATCGACTTCACGGATGTTAATAAGGCTTGTCCCAAAGACCCATTTCCTTGCCACAGATAGACCAGATTGTTGACTCCACGGCTGGATGTGATTTGCTTTCATTTCTTGATGCATATTCAGGATATCATCGATCTTCATGGCAGAAGAGGATGAAGAGAAAACCACATTCATTACACCATGTGGCACATACTGTTTTATACGGATGCCTTTCGGTTTGAAGAATGCTGGTTCAACGTTTGAAAGAGTAGTCCATGACGCTTTTGAACCGCAAATGCACAGAAATGTAGAAGCTTACATGGATGACATAGTGGTCAAGAGCAAGGACAAAGCAACTCTGGTTCAAGATTTGGATGAGACCTTTGCAAATCTGCGCAAGATCAACCTCAAGCTCAACCCCGAGAAGTGCGTGTTTGGAGTTCCCTCCGACAAGCTTCTCGGGTTCTTCATGTCTTAGAGGGGAATTGAAGCCAATCCCGACAAGATCAAGGCCATTGAGCAGATTGAAGCACCAAAGCGCGTCAAGGATGTAAGAAGGCTTGCCGGTTGCGTGGCTGCTCTCAAGAGGTTTATCTCTAGGTCACTGAACGCGCTACCGCCATTTTTCAAGATTTTGAAAAGGCAGGTCCAATGAAATGGACTCGGCGAGGCTGCGTTGCAGGACTTAAAGAGGTACCTGTCCTCCACTCCAAGATTTGTCGCACCTAAGCCACAAGAGAAGTTGCTGCTTTATATAGCGGCAACCAATCAAGTGGTTAGTGCTGCGTTAGTAGCGGAAAGGGAGGCGATGATGAGCCGCAACCGAGACAGATGCATCCAGCGACAAGTGGGGCTTCGCCACAAGCTCTGGTCCGACAAGGACGGATCTGCTGGATTGCGTAGAAGATACGAAAAGGATGGTGCAGCGCCCAGTCTACTTTGTCGATTCCCTTCTGCAGGGGCTAGGTCAAGGTATTCTGGGTGCAGAAATTGCTGCCTCCTCATGGCCTCGAGAAAGCTGCGCCATTACTTCCAAGCACATGAGATAACAGTTGTCACTGCTTTCCGCTGAAGAGGATATTGCAAAATCCAGAAGCAACAGGCAGGATTGTCGAGTGGGCACTGGAACTGTCAAGCTTTGGCCTCAAATTTGAAAGCACTTCAACTATCCAAAGCAGAGCATTGGCAGAGTTTATAGCAGAGTGGACGCCGACGCAAGATGAAGAAATTCCAGAGACAAGCATCCCCGTCAAGGAAGCAAGTAAAGAGTGGCTGATGTACTTTGACGGTGCCTTCGCATAAGGCGCCGGTGCGGCGTTGCTTATCGCACCCACCGAGAGCACCTTAAGTACGTAGTCCAAATGCACTTTCCCAAGGAGCAAGCAACAAATAATACTGCAGAGTATGAAGGTTTGCTTGCCGGACTCAGAATAGCAGTAGACCTTGGGATCAGGAAGCTTATTGTCAGGGGTGACTCGCAGCTTGTCATCCGCCAAGTAAACAAAGATTATCAGAGTACGTTCATGGAAGCCTACGTTGATGAAGTGAGAAAGCTAGAGGAGCACTTTGAAGGCCTGCAAATGGAACATGTTCCGAGAGCTCAGAATGATATTGCTGATGGCCTGTCAAAGTGCACCGCACTCAAGTTACCTGTGGAACCAGGAATTTTTGTGCTCAAGCTGACTCAACCAACTGTAACACCATCAACAGGACAGAGCAAGAAGAGAAAGTTGGTTTCTGGTGACTACTTTCCGGCAGAGCTCCCGAAGCCGCCGCCAAGAAGGTCCCCAAAATCAACGTAGATATCGCACGAGGAGCAGTCTTCCGACAAGCCCAAGTGTTTGTTTCAAGCAGACGCCCCGACAAGTTTTGCTCCTCGCAGCTTGCCGGGATCATCAAGTCGGCTAAACCGCTGGTTCTTGCCGTGGAAGCCGATGTTCCCAAGAGCGGCAGATGTGCCTTTAGTCCTTGTTGTCGAGCCGCAAGCTCCAAAGATGGGCGCAGCAGATCGTCCATTTCCTTCTGACACGTGAGAACTTCCCAAGAGCAAGAAGAAGCAGAAAGAGTAGCCCGGCAGTCAAGTATGTACCAGTTTGTCGACAGCACACTGTACAGAAGAAGACTCAACGGTGTGAAATTGAAGTGTATTTGCCGGGAAGATGGAAAGAAGCTGTTGGCAGAGATACACGGAGGCATATGTGGTCACCACATCGGTGCAAGAGCACTTGCCGGCAAGGCTTTCCGGCAAGGTTTCTTCTGGCCGACAGCCCTCCAGGATGCAACTGCACAAGTAACTAAGTGTGAAGCGTGCCAGTTCCATTCAAAGCAAATACACCAGTCAGCTCAAGCTCTCCAGACGATTCCTTTATCCTGGCCATTTTCCGTCTGGGGCCTAGACATCCTCGGTCCCTTCCCCCGAGCTGTCGGGGGCTTTGAGTACTTGTACGTTGCAATCGACAAGTTCACAAAGTGGCCGGAAGTGGAAGCAGTGAGGAAGGTGATAGCACAGTCAGCAGTCAAGTCCTTCAGGTCAATTGTTTGCCATTTTGGGATTCCTAACCGGATTATCACCGACAACGGCACACAATTCACGAGTCGCACCTTCATGTAGTACGTCCAAGATCTTGGCGCCAAGGTCTGCTTTGCTTCTGTTGCTCATCCGAGAAGCAACGGTCAAGTAGAGAGGTCAAATGCTGAAGTGCTGCGAGGACTCAAGACCAGAATTTTCGACAGGCTGCGCAAGTGCGGAAGAAACTGGATTGAGGAGCTGCCGGTGGTTCTTGGTCGATCAGACGACGCCAAATCGAGCCACCGCCGACACCTTTCGCCTAGTTTATGGAGCAGAGGAAGTTCTCCCACGGAACTCAGATAACGGGTCACCTCGAGTACTCGCTATGATGAGTTTGAGCAAGAGCAGCTGCGACAAGATGACGCTGCTCCTCGAGGAGGATCGCCTTCAGGCTGCAGACGAGCTGCTCGTTACCAGCAAGCTTTGCGCCGCTACCATAGCCTCAAAGTTAGTGCCGAAGCTTCGAGGAAGGCGACCTTGTTCTTCGCTGCTCAGTCCGCCAAGAATTCCAACAAGTTGACCTTGAAGTGGGAAGGCCCTTATCGGGTGAAATGAGTCACTAGGCCTGGCGCTGTCCGCTTAGAGATCAAGATGGCGTTCCGTGAGCAACTCCGAACATAGAGCATCTTCGTAAGTTTTACCCATAGGGCGCGGTTGTCGGAACCTGCCCGCAACCACCCTTTGTACAAGTCTTGCCGATGTTGCATGTAATCCTTTGTACAAAGCCGAGCAGACCCTGCATCAAGAAGCTCATGTGTTGCGCATAACTTGTCAATTTCATGCTTTCATCATTATTTTGCATGTGTTATCCGACATCGCGGTGCAGCATCCACACCCGTAAGTGATAACAAGCCACTAGGCTCCATGACTTTATTTTCTTCTTTCTTCTCAAAGAAAGGAAGGTTCCTTCCCACAAGTTAGCCGGGGAAGGAGAAGATAATGGTGTGGGCCACCAAGTGTCACTCGAGGAAGTATCGCTTGCCGGGAAGCAAACGACGGAAAAGCTAAGTTGCCAAAGCTTGAGCAATCAGTTTTAAATTTTAAGTTATCTTCCTCGAAGATAGTACTTTGTATGGAAAAACCCAGCGCGAAGGAACCAACTCAGAGCTAGTTTGCGCCTTACTTTGTTTCGAGTCCGCCAACAACTTAAGTGAGCTGCAACTAGTTGCGATAAGGTTGCTTGTCGGAGGCGGCACCGCTAGCAGGTCCGACGTTCCGCACTCAGCGCTCGCGGCAAAGGTGCCCGCACCGACAAGTTCCCTCAAAGCGTAGGGCACAAGCATGCAAGGGATGGAATCGAGTAAAGGAAATAACATTGCAATCGCTGCCTAAGATAGAGTATATTACAAAAATAACTTGTCGCAGATCTAATAAATTGTTCTCCTAAACATGATCTGCAGCGACAAGGAAAGATAAACTTGGCGGCCTAGTCCACGCGGGTCGCCATCAACCCTCTTGACTCCGCCACCCTGTCCACGATGGGTGCGACAAGGGCCTTGAGCGCTCAACGCCGCAATGGGCGGCAGGGACTTGAGGACGTTGGCGGCCGACGCTCGATTGCGGAAGGCCACCTTCATCAACACCTTCAAGGGCTCCAAGACAGATTTGGCGCGACTTCGCCGGGCCGCTTTTGGGATCTCTTCCGGAGCCGCTGGAGACCCGTCACCACGCCCTTGAAGAACAGGCTGAGCTTGGCGCTGGGTTGAAGGCGCTCGTCGGTGGAGTACCCGAGATCCACCATCCCCAGCTCCATCAGTTCATTGTTGATGGCGGCGGCAGTATCTACAAGACTCTCCGTCCAGTGCATCACGTTTTCTCTCAAGGTATCCTGGCGGTCACAAAGATTCGCCAACAGCTCTTCGCTGGCTTTGATCTTTCCAACAAACCCACTTCCGCGCCTTGGCGCCTGGCCCTGCCTCCGCCAAGGTGGCTAGCTTCAGCTCAAGATCCGCCTTTGGAGTCCTTGGCGCCGAGCTTTTGATCTTCTCAAATAAACGACCCCGCAACTCGCCAAGAGTATAGGCGCCCTTCTCGCCAAGGCTTCAGCCCGGTGACCTCCTCGTCGCTTCTTCCGGATGGTGGCCTCCAGCCTGCGCCACCTCGCCTCCATTCCTTATTGGCGGCCTCGGCAGCTGCGGCAGCGTCCTTTGCCTCCTTGAGTGCTCCGCCACTGATTGCTCGCTGCAAGATCTTCCTCATAGCTATTGAGGTTGATCTTCCGCGCGCCAGCTCACCTTCTGCGCAGAGCTTCTCGCCGCAAGCCTTTTGCTGCCTCGACCTCGGCCTTCTCCAGATGAAGGTCGTGGCGCCTCGCCAAGTTGCTCCCACACTTCTGCCACGCCCCGAGAGTTTCTTTGTTGGCACGCCGAGCTCTTCTGCGCTTCTCCATGTCAGCTCCCCCTCGCGACAAGTGCTTCCCGCGACTCCAGCTTAGCTTGTCGGGCGCGGTAGAGCGACAACAGCTTTTCAAGCAGCTGCTCCTCCTCAGACTCGCCGCTGTTGCTGCTTGGCGCACAACCAGCGACAGCCCAAAGTGGAGGCGAGCAGCTCCACGTCAAGGTCTTCCTCGACCGGCGCCTGGAGCTCGACGCCCATGGGAGCTTGATGAATACGCCGCCGCCTTCGATAGGCGCCTGGCTGGGGCTCTTCGAGCCTGGTGCTGCATCGGTGGCGGAGGGATCGGTGGTCGGCGAGCGCCTGGCGCCTCCCGCGGCCTCGTGGTCGCCAAGACGATCACTGCACCCTCCCAGCCTCTCGCACCAGCAGCCTTGGCGGCCTCTCGCCGGGCGGACCCATCGGTGTCGGCCTCCTCCTCCATGTTGGCGGCGTTGCCATTGTTGCCGCGAAGGCCCTCCTCACCTGCAACCTCGGCTCCATCGCTCTCCATGGATGGATCTCGACGATCAAAAAGAAAGAACAGTCAAGCAAATGTTCAAAAAGAAGAACAGAAAGAAAATGAACCCAAGGGAAATTTTCAAGTAAGAAGATTACCTGCAATGGGATCTGTAGCCGCGGTCTCCACCACCGGAGGGTCGCCGGCGCTGCCCTTGTCGGAGAAGCTCCCTAGTCGGAGAGGCCTCCTTGCCGGAGAGCGCTCCCTTGGCGGAGAATTCTCCTTGGCGGCGAGTTGAAGGTAAAGAACTTCAGAGTGACCTCCGGCCTCCCGATGAGGCTGCTCTGCTCCTACACAAATCAACAAGTCAGATATCAGTGAAAAAGGAGCACCCATGCACACCTAACCGTAAGAAATAAACCAAATACTTACGTTGGGGGCTGTGCTAGGGGCTGCTCCGAGGAAGGATTGCCGGATCCGGCAAGGGAGTCTCAGACGCACCTCCTTTCGCCACGGGGGGATCATCTTCGATGACAACCACCGGAGTCTTGGCTCTTTGACGCCTCTCGAGCCAGGCCCCAAGAAGGAAAGGGTTCAGAATGAAGCAAGTCAGATACAAGACAAAGCAGCAAATTGAAGGATTACAAGTAACAGCGACAAGGTCTTACTCTTCTTCTTCTTCCTCAGAGCTGAGAGCGGAGAAGTCAAATTCCGCTCCACCTTCGGTGCGACGAGCTGGAGGAGTAGGCTCCTCGACGCTTGGCGGGTGCGGGAGCCGTGGTCCTGTAAGGCCCCGCCCAGCCAGGCGGCGGGCGCCCTGCTGCAACAGAGCTTGTCGCGTAGAGCAGGCGCTGGGCGAGACGGCTGTTGGTCTGCCCGCCGCCCGCCACTTCTCCGGTCTTATGGAGGCGCTTTCTTGGCTGGCCGCTGGCTCCTCCCGCTGCAAGCTACTTGAAGGCGGAGGGAGGCGCCTGGCAGGCCTGCTCGCTCAGCCGGGCTCGGGCCTGCCTGCTCCTCGCCGCAAACTCCTCTCGATCGGCAAGGCTTGCCGCCTCGGCTGCCTCTGCCTCCTCCATGGTGAACCCAAACACGCCAGCGGTGGCAGCTGCTGCCGCCTCCAACCTTGTGGCAATGCACACCATCTCTTGCTCGGTGGTGTCGCGGTGAGCCACTTTGCGTCGGCGCGGATCGACACTTCTTCCAAGTCGTCAAGAACTGCTGCACAATGTCGCCGGGCGGGTTTTGCTGTTGGAACGATCCCATGGGAATCGCACAACGGCATCATCGCGGATGCGGTCAAGCGACGAAGTTGTTGCATAAAGGCACGACCCCTCGCAACATAAACCACTCGGGTGATCTCGCATCGTGCTTGAACAGCTCCCGCAGCATGGCATCCAGCTCCAAGACGGTGAAGTTCCAGTTGAGGCCCGGCGCAGCCTCATGATGTCCGCCGCTTTTGAACTCCCAAGCAGGCCTCCTCCTCTCCTGCAAGGGCGCAATGCGGCGGCGAAGGAAATCGCGCCAACAGCGCCACGGTGAGCCCGGCATGCCCGAGGCGCAAGATCCGAGTCACGGCAATCTTCAACTTGGCATCCTCCGCGCCAAGTTGCTCCAATCGCTGCCGCCAAGACTATGGGAGTTTGGCGCAGGCAGTGAAAGGCTGCGGGTTCTCCTCTATGATCCAACACCAATCGGCTCTCCACTCCTCCCACTTGCTGCGCAGCTCCGTCAAGATAAGCTTTTTCTTGCCGATCCTAGAGATCTAAGCAATCCTCCGTAAGTGGCTCTCTCTCTCAACGCTGGGCATGAAGTAGTGGCGAAAAGGGCTACATTTGGGTGGACTCACAAAGTTCTCACAGAGGTGTGCGAAAACCGCCATGGTCAGGACATCGTTGGGGGTGAAATCAAGGAGGCAGAGGCCGTATGTATTCATGATGTCGCAAAAGAATTCGAAAAAAGCCGGGCAGAGCCCGCAGAGAAGAAAAGCGCCAAGAAGGGGTACCCGACGAATCTTTCTCGGATGTGGCGGCGAGATCACCTCGCATGCTGGTGCGCCTGCCTCCGCCGACTGAAGAGGTAATACAACTCGCAGCTCCTTTGCCGAAAGGGGTCGGCGGTGGTCCGCCTTCCCGCAGCCATGAAGCCGCTGCGCCGGCCGACTTCACGCTTTTCCCTTATCGGCTTTCGGAGCCATGGAGGAGGTGGTGAAGGAGGTCGACGCGCCGAGGGCGCGGTGGCGATGGGGCGGACGCCGCCGCTTCAGACCGGAGAAGAAGGGGGAGCGGCGGTGGTTTTGAGATGTGACAGAATGGCAGGTGGGCGTCTTGCCCCCGCTTCCCCTGCTTATAAGGGGGAGAGGGGCGGACGCCCGCTTCCACTAAAGAAAGCCCCCACGACGCCACGCTCGCGCGCAGGCTGTTCGTGGGGACGTGGTGGGTCCGAGGCGAGTAACGGCGCGATCTAGGCCAGCGTGCGTCTGCACTGCTTTGGGCCTGGCCCAACAGAGCTCGGCGCTGCAGGTGGCCCAGTTCGGGCTCCTATCGGTGTACTAGAGTAGGGTACCCTAGTATCCCGAACTCGTGCACGGGCAGTTGCAGCACCCCGCGGCAAGGCTGGCCTGGTGACCGCCAAGGTCCTCCGCGGCTCCTTTGGAGCCATTCAAGAACAAAGTATTCAAGGCCCCGGCAAGAGGAGCTTGGTGGGAAGGCCACTCAAGGCATGAAGGAAACAAGACCCCCGCAAGAGGAGCTTGCCGGGAAGACTTGGTGAGCGACAAACTCCCAAGAGTGACAAGGATTCAACTGTGGCAAGGTGCTTGCCGCGGCAGGCAACCTCTCTTCATCTCCGCTCCAGCTCATCCATCAACGTGTCGCCATGGGGCCATTCCAGGCATGCGTGTCAAGAAGCTGTGCAGCCAGCGGGGAGCAGCGATAAGCGGCGCTGACAAGCTTACCATCGTGGCAAACGGTGGTGCACTTGACGGTCCCTCGCTAGATCGTTTAGGCGATGTGGACGGCATTTATTGATCTTGTCCCTTGCCGCCGAGTTAGGTATAATGCATCGTATAATCGCATAAGTCGGTGTACCAACTACTGTTTTCCCATTTTGCCCTCGCTTACATTGCCACTGTGGTGACCCCTTGAGCCTATAAAAGGAGGCCCATGTGCAACGTAGAAAGGGTTCGGTTCATTCGACTCATTCGAGAGCACACTCACTTAGGCTAGGTTTTGTAGCTCTCATTGCTCCCTAGCAAAACACAATACAATCAACCAAGCAGCAGAGGAGTATTATCTCCGAGAGCTCGGCTGGGTAAATCTGCTCGTGTTCATTGCCTCGATCTGCTCTTTGTGCAATCTCCGCCCCCCACCAAACCACAAGGGACTCGGTCCGCCAGGTCCCATAGGTGTTCGTGGGCCACGATCAGCTTCCCCGACACATGGCAAGAAAAAATGTCGAATTTGTGAGAAAATCTCTTGACATGTGTCAATATGACCGTGCCAAGAGTAAGATATTAAACTTGTGAGAATACTACTTGACCTGCGTCAATATGACCATGCCAAGAGCGAGATTTGAAATATGGTGAAAATACTACTTCACATGTGTCAATATGACCATGCCAAGAGTAGAATGCCAAATTTATGGAGGATGAAGGCTACTTGGGATATGTCAATATGACCAAGCCAAGAGCAAGAATCATGTCACTTGGAGAAAAATTCATGATCCGTGTCAATATGACCAAATCAAGAACCATCATATGGAGGAAAAAGCAAGGATCATGCTACTTGAAGAGAAGTTCTAGATCTGCGTCAATATGACCAAATCAAGAACCATCATATCAAGTAGAAAGCTACTTGACTCATGTCAATATGACCAAGCCAAGAGCAAAAATTGGGTAACATGGGGATGAATTCATGAACTGTGTCCATATGACCAGATCATGAACCATGATAAGAGAAAACACTACTTGGCTCATGTCATTATGACCAAACCAAGAGCGGAGATTGAGAAAACATGGGGTAGATCACCAACAAGAGAAGCAAAGGGATTAGGAGAGAACCATGACTCACCTTCTTGCTCCACTCCTCCCAGCCTCCCTCTCCTCACGTATGTGTGTGTGGATTTTTTTCTTGCAGCAGTGTATGTGTAGCAGCAGCAAAACAGCAGATGAAATGAGCAGTCCCACCTCTCCTCCCGTATGTTGAAGGGGTATTTATAGGAGCGCAGCAGCGGAGGCGTCTCACGTGCGAGCCCATGTTCCAGACGTGGGATCATGCATGAGATCGTGGGACGTGGGGAGTGGCTGGCTCCTTTCTTTAATATTCTTTTTGCTTAATTGCTAGTTGACCAATGCTTTGAACCGGCAAGCCCGCAATCAGCCCCTGTATTTCTTAATCATTGTGTGGGCTTGAATTCTTTAAATCAACTTGTGGGCCTTGGAACCGCACCACCCACATGCATGCATAGCGCTCGCGCCATGCAATCAAGTAGCTGTATTTTTTATTGGCTAAGCCTGATTAACCATTAATGATTTTTATGAGGGCGTGCCGACTTAATTATTTTCTGTGAAATTAAAGTTCAATATCATATATGAGATGAGTACGTCGACAAAATATTTCCCAACTGTATATATGTGTCGACACCTCATCAGAAGTATTTACTTATTTCTATATAACACGTGTATATTTTGTTTGCGCGATATATATTTTTTATGCGTCGCATTGATATTTCTTCTCGGCGATGGAACAAGGACTCGGAAATATTATGATTTCATGTTGGTATTTGACATCCGCCGTAGGTGGCTGCCTGCATGGATGAAAGTTAGGTATGATTTTGGTCGGGACAAATTTTCCATGCAGATTTTTATCCACTTTCAGCTCTGCTATTTTATGGAAATTCACTATGGCCGTTTCCACTTAATGGTGTATGTTATCATTTTTACCATTAAAGTAATTCATTTGTTTTATCGCATTATATTGCCCTCGCCAAAACCGTGTCAATAATGCCCTCGAGGTCTGAATGCTAGTATTTTTCTTTTAATTAATATTCGGATTCGTGAGCTCAAAATATGCGTATGTGTATATATACATACATATGTGTTTTTAAGTGTACTTCCAATTGGCATAGCATTGTAGGCATGTGCATATGTTATTTTATGCAAAAATAATCGCCAAATATTAGCTCGCCACACATACGGTGTATGCTGCTTTGAAAGTTTGTTAGGATTGCTTAATCGGATAAGGAGCCAATCCTAGAAAGTTGTTATCAACGGTCGGCCTCGCCGCCATATAAGTACGGACTCAATCCTAGAAAGTTGTTATCAGCGGCCGCCTCGCCGCCATATAAGTACGGTTTAGCAGGAGTCTATACCCTTTCTTTCTCTTTTCCTCACGCCATCAACCAGCAGGACTGTTTTTCCTGCGTATAACTCGCCGCCTAGCCCAATTTAGATCTTCCGCCATCAGGTATGCATTGCTACTTCCTTGTTTTCTTAAGATTCCTCTTAATAATCCTATTAATCTCCTTCTTCTTTTTTTGGGAGGAGACAAGCTTCGATTGATTCATGACCTTAGCAGAGGCAGATGTATTTTGGGCTTAAGGTCGTGACGCCGTGATTCTCCTGCCTCCTATAAGTATCCTTTCGGTCCACTATTTACGACGCTCATCCTGTCTAATTACTGTCAACATACTTTAGACCTATATAAGAATTCTTGTTTCATGGTTGACGTGTCGGCAAGCTTCTATACTAACTTGGTCCATCAGACATCCATGAGGCTAAATATATTTTTACAAAAATTTGAGTAGCCTAGAGTGATAACAATCTTTTTTAGATACTAACATATATTTGGCATGGATCTCTCTCATAGTTGGCGTGTTAGAGCTATGATTTTTCCCGCCCAACGCACAACTATAGAGCTAAACATTATATGAAACTGATGTTATCTTAGTTGTCTCTCATTTGGCAATCCGCAAGTCTTCGTGACTTGGTCCGTCGACAAATGTGGGGATTTAAATGTGCCATTATATAACAGAGTTGAATTTTCTCATCATTGGCGCCCCGCAAGTTTCTGTATGAACTTGGACCGTCGCACAATTAACCTACATGAGCATGCGTATTTTTTACTTATGCTTTTTTTCAGGAAGAATTCAGTTATTCACAATTAACGAGAACGAACGAGCACCCTGAAAATTCAGGTAATGCATACAAAGCCCTTTTTTATGTTTAACTTGCAGATACTCTTTATTTCAATTCATGCCGGTGATTTTATTTTTCATATATGTGTATGTAGATGGCGCATGGTCAACCTTCGGTTTCTCTTATCAGTTGACCCTATCCGAATTAGCTAAACAACAGTTGTGTGAGCCAGCAACTCATGAATTGGCTAACCCGGTACTTGTCCATTCAACATTACCACAGGAACTTTGGATTCTTCCTCCGTGGATGGCACTCTGAGCACTCGCTTCACGCCTTTGTGTTTCCATCCAATGGCACCCATTCCTAGAGCTGATCTAGACTTCACTTTAGGGACCAGGATAATATCACAAAATTGGGCTGGGAGTATCATGAAATCCAGATGTCAAACGTCCAAAGGGTTATACTCAATGGGGTGTTGAGGTCTTAAACAATCATTATTTTAATCTGCAAGGGGTAAAGAAAATACAGACTATATTCGTGGCGCCATTTATTGTTCCCTTTATGATTATTCTGTCAGCCCTCTTGCTCCGCTTCTTTACTAGAGAGGTGGAGTCCCCAAACCAATACTTTCATGCTCTCGTGGCTTAACGCACCATCACTTTGCTTGATATGTTGCTTATGGCTGGGCTGCCTATAGTTGGATAACCCTACGAAGAATATATCCCGTCACTCACTAAGCTAAATCCTTCATTACTCTTGTAACCGAACTTTTATTTGATCTTTTGATGTGGGAGGTCTTTTCGCCAAAGCAAGCATAAAGAAAATTTGTTACTTTCCGTGCTTGGTGTGATTATTTCCACAACAAGCGGGCTGATTTTTCGCCATCCGCCACTTCGCAAAAGTCGTATGTATGTCGCGGCTTTTGTCGCGCTTTTGGCTTTGCTGCTTTGTGGTCGTTGGTGAAGGGCCGCTTATTCGCTCTGGCGCCCTTGTCATGGCGCCTTGGATTGCTTTAGGCGGAAGATATCATTGGCACCCCCGCGCTTTCATCCCTATATCTTGCTCTTCGTCAGACAGCACAAATCATGTTGGGCCTTCCTTTGAACAAACACCTATGTCTATCCACTATATTATTGGATGGATGCATCTTTATCTCAAGAAAGCTTTTGGGGCCAAAGGCAAGGGGACAAACTCCTTCTCCAAGAGACTTCCTATGCAACTGGCTATGCTAAGCACCATGTTCCGCCACCCAAGGTCTTTTTCCTGAGACGGCGCATGAGTTTTTGGAAAACCATAATAATATCATATGGTGCCCCTATTCTCGCAAGAACCTGACAGGGTCGATCAACTAGAAAGGTCCTTTGCCATTTCTATTCGCCGGGAATGCTTCCTTGAGGTTCTCGGCAGAGTCCACCGACTTATGTGCAGCGAACCCTATCACCCAGATCTCGAGCTCGTCGGGCCAAGCTAGATCAACAGGTTCCATACAACCCATTGCAATCACTATTAACTGAAACTGATGTTGGTGTTAGTGATGCATCGGTCACACTTATCGTGCCCAGTCCAAGAGGTTATCCAGCATGCCCTTGGCACTAATTATGTAGGTAGTGCTTCTCCGGCTTGGACCAACTTGTGGAGGAAATTTGCACATCCACACTCTACAATCTTGAATAGCCTCAAGTCCGCAACATGTGTGGCAAAATCCTGCATTTATGAGAGGAAAAGCATGTGTGGAAAAGGGGAAAAAGTTTTACCCCACACGCATTTTCAGAGGATGATCTCTTTATCATAAAGGAAGTATTAGTAAACCATCAAAAGGCCTATATTGAAAAAATCGAGGCAGAGGAGAAGGCTTTTGCAGATCATTGGAATCCAATTTTATATGCTTTTCTTTCGGATGATGAACCTTCCATGGAACCCCGACGGTGAGTTAAATAACTATTACTTGATTTAACCTGCTTTATGACATCAACTCCCTGCCTCCTGCATTTTGTTAACATGTGTTTCTTTCTACGGTTTAAAGAAAATGGATAATGTTGAATGTCCTTCCCCGATCCTTCACTTCACGAGCTCGGGAAGATGATGCCCTCGCCTCTACAAAGTAAGATGTGATGCCTCTCACTAAAAGGAAGGTGGATACTCTAAACGAAGAGAGTGATTCCAGTCCCATTAGATTGGATGGACCTATCCACGATCTCGACCTTGGTAGTGTGGATCTCGATGGCATACTTAGTGGAGAGGTTGGTCATGGTCTAGGTGATCTAGCTAATTTAAATGTGGATGATTATGGTGTATCAAGCTCAGGTCTTGATCCCCTTGTTTCACAAAGTTTGACTCAAACTTGTCTCCGGCGCTGATGTTTTAAGCATTTTGTCTACTTCAACAGGTAGATTTATACAGCTCTTATCCACCTTTTGACATTATTATTCATCGCTTCCAAGATTATTAATTTTACTTTTCTCCATTGCAAGGTGGTATGTAAGAAGCTTCTAATCTTGTTAGTGGCGAAGGAACAATGACGATATTTCAGTGTCACCCTTGGATATTTCTGCCATTAAGCCAATTCTTGATGCCATCGATTTGGTGTTGAAGAATGCTTTTGAAGCCTTAAACACCTTTACATTAACTGATTCTCAACATCGTGAGATTTTCCAGCAGTTCGATCTGTGTTCCGATTGGTGATACTGCCTCGATTGCCGCTGTCCGCACAGGTTGGGAAAAATCGCTTCGATTTCAGATACAAGGCAGGAAGCCCGCAAAATAGTTGAGGATCAGTCAAAGCAAAAGTCTGAATTTGTTACTACAGCAGAGAGCAAGGCTGAATCAATTGAAGCATCTCTGAAAACCTCAGCAGCAGAGATGTCATCGTGTTGGAGAAACATGCTGAGAAGAAGGAGCGTGGAGGCCCTCTCCATTAACTACAAGAAGCTAACGCCGAGTTGCGATAGCTGGAGAGAGGGTCAAGAAACTAGAGTCGGACTGCTCGCCAAGCAAGCTGAAGCCAAGAAGTTGCATGAAGATTTGCTCGAGGCTAATGCGAAGCTTCAGAGGAATTGGAGGCTCTAAGGCTAAGATATCAACGCTGGAGAATGAAGCCGAGTCTATTATCGGAAATCAAGGACTGGCGCCCAAGTCCAACTAAGTTTTTGCTCCTAATAAATTGGACATGTTGTCTATTTACATTTTTAGACTTACATAAGGCGGCCAATCGGTGCACCCATTTTCTCGTGTTTTCCCACACATCATTAGCACCATTCGCGTATACTTGCATGCGATTTATTCATGTGTACTGATGGACTATGCCATGCTATTCGTACAGCCTGGCTTTCTGTGTGGTATGGATACTTTGTGCTAATTGCATGAGCTAGCTTGGGTAAACCCTTTATTTATTTACATTTTTTTTGAAGCCTTATTACTTTATTTTGCTGTTCAGTTTTTTTTTTAGTTTTTTTTTAATCTTTTGCAGCTCTATTTATACTTTTATGTACACTGCCCTTTTGTACACCAGTTTAAGCTCATGAGAATTTGGAGCCACTTCATTTTTTTTGCCACAGTTTAAACTTGTAAGATATTGGAGTAACATTTTATGTGCCTCAGTTTATACTCGTGAGCGTTGGAGTTTTTTTTTGTGTGTGCCCCAGTTTATACTCTTGAGGGTATGGAGTATTTTGGATGATCTTTTTTTTTTGCATCACAGTTTATACTCGTAAGTCATTGGAGTTTTTTTTGTGTGCCCCAGTTTATACTCGTAGGGGTGTGGAGTATTATTCTTTTTGTGTACCCCAGTTTACACTCATGAGGGTATGGAGTATCATTTTGTTTTTTACTCAAGCATAATAGCGCTTAAGTAATTTCCCGTTTATCGGTGGCGGGCAATACTTGCCGTAAGGGGAAATTATCCTGCATGCACCACTAGAGTAGACCTCTTTTATGATGTAGGGACCCTCCCATTTTGGCTCGAACTTTCCCCCCATCCGTCGTGTAACATCCATTGGACGGATGACGGTGAGCACTAGGTCTCCTTGCTTGAATGATCTCCTTTTAACGCGCTTGTCGAAAGCACGGGACATTCTAGCCTGGTACGCCTCCAAATTTTGTAATGCCCAAGGCTGCTTCTTCGAAAGCATTTCGAGTTCCCAGAGGCGTAATTTATGGCCTCTTCTTCAGAAAGTTTCTCCTGAATAGCAACTCTAAGCGAGGTAATTTGTACCTCTAATGGCAGAACTGCCTCTCCTCCAAATACGAGGGAGTATGGTGTCATTCCAGTTGGTGTACGTGTCGTGGTTCTATAAGCCCACAAGGCCTCAAGAAGTTTCTCATGCCACTCACGCTTATTTCTAGACACGACTTTCTTTAACAATTTGCAGAGGGTTTTATTAAAAGCTTCCGCTTGTCCATTAGCTGCTGGATTATAAGCCGTAGAATAGTGATGAATTATTTTAAATTTTGAGCATAACTTATCTACATGTTTATTTTTGAATGGTCCCCGCTGTCGACATGATACGGGCAGGAACTCCAAAGCGATATATGAGGTGTGTTCTTATGAAGTGCTCCACATGCTCGCCCTTATCCTCTTTTAATGGTATAAGGTCGGCCCATTTAGAGAAGTAATCGGTGGCAGCCAGGATAAATTTGTGCCCCTTTGATGATGGCGGATTAATAGGTCCTACTATATCCATTCCCCACATTTCAAATGGCCATGCAATATTTGTGGGATCCAACGACTCATGGGGTTGATGTATGAAATTACCATGTACCTGGAACTCGTGGCACCCTTTTGTTCATGGCGTCGTCAAACATGGTAGGCCAATAGTAACCAAGATGTCGCAACTAATAATATAACTTAGGTCCAGATTGATGCGCCCCACACACCCCAGCGTGCACTTCATTTAAGGCTTACAAAATTTCATTCCCTGCTAGACAGCGGAGGAGGATGCCATCGAAGGAACGTCTATATAGGGTATCATTTATGCATGTATAGTGAACTGACCTTTTCCGAACTCTAGACCTTTCTACGGAGTCCAGAGGTAAATATCCATGGAGCAAGTATTCCAGAAAGGGCTTCGCCAGCCTCCAACTTCAATCTCAGAGACATCTGTAGTAATTGCAACCGACGTTGTCGCTCCTCCTCTCGGCGCAGTATAGGTAGTATCCTACATTCTTCAACTCGAACGCCCATCATCTGATGTGAAGTTAGTGACAAACTAGCGGCTAAACCTGCTAAGGCCGGCCTTTTCATTTTGACTTCTTATAACATGCTGAATTTTTAGATCAGAACATGGACATGAGCACCTTGGCTCGCTGGAAGTAAGGCATTAATTCTTCTTTCTTTACCATGTAAATTCCCAATAGTTGGTTGATCACTAACTGAGAGTCACCATAAACAATGAGTGAATCTAACCCCATATTCAGAGCTAATTCAAGCCCAATTATCAAAGCCTCATATTCAGCCAATTATTTGAAACTGCTGAAGTTAGGGTAAATGAGTACGGATTATCCTTCGCTTACGCCACAAAGACGACTCCAGCACCTGCCCCCGATCGTCGACATGCGCCATCAAAGTACATTTGCCAACATGTACTAGCAACTGAGGTAGTGAACACCTCTTCATCCGCAAGTCATCATCTATGGGGAAATCATCGGTATTGGATGTGTGGCTAGGAAGTTAGCTAACACCTTCCCCTTCATGGCCTTTTGTGGTACAAATTTTATATCAAATTGCATAAAAACATTGCCCACTTAGCCAGCCTACCTGAAAGCACCATTTTATTTAAGATGTACCGAGAGGGTCTGCTCTCGATACGAGGTGTACAAGATGCTCTAACATGTAATGGCGTAATTTTTGTGCTGCAAACACCAATGCGAGACATATCTTTTCCATGTCCGGATAGTTACACTCAGCCCCCACAAGGGTGCGACTAAGGTAATATAGGGACATTTCCTTTCTAGACTCATTATTCTGTGCTAAAAGAGCTCCCAACGACATAGGCATGGCTGCCATATATAGGATCAGAGGACGTTCCTTAACTGGTGCACCTAGGATAGGTGGGTGTATAAGGTATTTTTTAATGTCCAAGAATGCATTTTGGCATGCTTGGTCCCACTCGAATGAGACACCCTTTTTCATGAGACGTGAGAAAGGTTTACATCTTCCTGATAAATTTGAGATAAACCTCCGAATATATGCTAGGTGACCTTGGAAACTCTTCAGTTCGTGTAGATTTGTGGGTGGCGGCATTTTAACGATCGCTTTTACTTTATCTCGGGTCAATTTGGAGGCCATTCTTTGTGACCACAAAACCAAGAAATTTTCTAGAGGAGACTCAACGCACATTTCATGGGATTCATTTTCAAGTTATGTTCCTCGACGTCAAAAACATTGCAAGATGTTTCATATGGTCCTCCTCATGTTTTGATTTTACTACTATGTCATCAATATAACATTCAACAATTACATATAACAACCCATCTAAAACTATGGTCATGGCTCGCTGATATGTTGCCCTGCATTTTTAGTCCAAATGGCATGACCCTATAACAGAATATGCCTTTGGGAGTTCTAAAGCCGTTAGCTCTTCATCTTCTCGCGCCATTTTTATTTGATTATATCCAGAATACCCATCCATAAAGGAAAATATTTCATGATTCATGGTAGCATCAACGAGTATTTCAGATATAGGTATAGGAAAATCATCTTTAGGGCATGCTTTATTTAAGTCCCTAAAGTCTACACAAACACGGATTTGACCATTTTTCTTTTAACTAGAACAATATTGGAAAGCCACTTAGGATATTTAATTTCCTAATGAATCCAGCAGCTATAAGTTTGTCGACCTCGGCTTCTATCTTGGGAGTAGCTCGGTCGAAATCTCCTTTGTGCTTGTTTTACTGGGGTACATCATCTTGCACGCAAGTCGGTGCACCGCTACCTCTGGATCCAAGCCTGGCATTTCCTCATAATTCCAAGCTTAAGACATCTTTGTTTGCTAAAAGGAACTTACGAAATTCCTCTTTCTTTTCTTTGGACAGACGTGCGCCAATAAAATTGGTCGAGGATCCTCGGCTGTCCCAATATTTATTTCTTCCAAGTCATCAATAGTTGGCTGATTACCATCCTCCATTTGTGGGGATGCCTCATTGGGTCTATAAATTCAGTCGAGGTCATACAAACCTCATAGCCCAGCCCATGTCTTTTTTCTTTCAAAGGCTGGCCCTCGTAGAGCTTTGAGTTGTTCTCGGACAACGCTTTTCAAATGGCGCCTGCCCCGCCATCGCGACAACGACGGGCGTTGAGAGTATCATATCCCATTTTCTGCATCATATACAAAACTCGTTATCATACGAGAAATAGGCAATGACTCATCATCTTTATTTTCCAAGGTGATATGAACCACATCTTTATTTTTATTTTCACACTCATGCAGCTCCTCTTTATCCTGCTCAATTTTATGCTGAACTAAAGGAGGTAAGAGCATAGGCATTTTGGTACCTTTTTAACAGATGATTTATCGATTTACACGGAAAATTGGGTCTCCCTCTTCCTTTGATCACTTGGTATATACCGATAAATCTTTCGCCGATGAGGATTCTGCAGTATTTTTCTTTACCATATTTGACTCAGGTACTACTACAGTGCCTTGGCTTGTGTACTTTTTCAACAGGCTCAAAGTAGAATTTTGCATCGGCGTAGAAAGATTTAGCTACGGTGAATGGTCTCTTATCTGCAAATATCCTTACCGTTTCTCCAGATTTCTCTTTGTACTTGACACACTGATGGAGTGTAGACGGCACAACCTGATTTTCATGCAGCCATGGTCGGCCCAACAGTGCATTGTAAGAGGTGGCTGCATCAATCACATGGAATCTCACGTATGTAGACAACGCTTCCATTTTTAGTACCAAGGAAATGGTACCCATGGCCTCTTGACCTGACTGGTTAAAGCCGTGAATGACCACATTTGACCGACTCAAATCCTTAGGGGAATATCCAATCCTTTTCAATGTACGCAGAGGCGGCAAATTTATGGCGGATCCTCCATCTATCATTATGCGATTTGTTGGCAAATCATCAATCTCACCAAACATAAGAAGAGGTCTGTTATGTTTCTTCACTCCTAACAACATGTCCTCATCCGTGAATGTAATATTTAACACATCATTTAATTCAGCTTCACCTGTGAGACTTCCACTCTATAATCTTCGTGAAATGACAATGCCAGAATTAGTGCCTTACGAATACGAGGAAAGAGACAAAGCATCATACATGTAAAGCATAGCTGGTATTTTCTTCAAATGAGAGATTACATCATACTTGACCGACACCTTAGAAGGCGGGTCGATTGTCTCATTCTCGATTACATCTTTGTTCCTAGGCTCCTTTCTAGGTGGAGGATGTGGGTCGGCTAACTGGCGACCTGATCTAAGGTGGACATGATCCACTTTCGCGCATCTTCTTCGGGGAAGTGAAGAGACTCGCTATCATCCTCGAACACACCTATAGTGAGAACGTTGAATTCTTCACTAGGCGGAACCTTCATGCGCTTCACCAAATGCCGATATTTCTTTGGTACGAAGCGCAGAGGAGCGACATCTTCCATCACTCGGGTAGTGCACGGCGTTTTGGCCTCCTCCCTGCAGTCTGGGGTTCTTGAGAAGCTGGTACACTGGGCCATCCATCACGGTTGTAGGGAATGTGAGCCTCTTTGACGCTGACCGGGACGTGGTCCCATGACCGAGGCACGGAGGAAGCCCGAGAGATAATTGGGGTAAATTCATATCCTGATGTAAAAATCATATCATCATAAGTTGGCCTCATATTTGAAGATGCGCAACTCATCGAGCTATCTTGAAGAGTGGCAACATTTGCTGTAGCCATCTTCTTTCCTTTCTTTAAGCTTTTGAGGAGGTCTGTATCAATTGTCCCCGCATCGATCATTTTCTGTATGATATTGTTCACAACGGCAATCTTTTGAGTGTATGGCCCAAAATGCGATGGTAGTGACAGAAATTTGGGTCATCAAATTTTGAAGCTTCTTCCGCCTTTTGGGCTTGGGAAGTTCTATAAGACTCAACTCCTTTAAACCAGTGAAAAGGTCATCAATTTCTTCTATAGGAAAAGAATACTCCCTGTTTTGTCGCCGCTGAGAGTTGGCCTCCCACCGACCTGTGCATCTCGCTGTCCTTGGTACCTACAGTGTGCTCTTTCGGGATGAAATCGAGGTTTTACCGTCGTTGTCTCCATGGCTTGTGCAGACTTGGGTTTCATCGTAAACTTTTCACGCTGACCACCTTTTGTCTCAAGGCTTGTTGAACGCCGCTTTTGTTCGACGGGCACAAGTTGCATATAATTTTCTATATCCGTGGATTTTGAAGCCAACTCTTCAAACGTGAGGGGCCTGACCTCAGAATCGGACAGCCACTTCCGAGCAGAGATTGTTCATGCACATCCGCACTGCTTCTGGCTCGGTGATGGGCTGTGGGCAGTGAAGACTTAGGTTTCTCCATCTATTTATGAAGTCAGCCGCCTTCTCATTGAACCCTTGTTCAGTTTGGGTCAACTCAGTTATGCCCACCGTCCTCTGCGTGCTATAGAAACGCTCGAGGAATGAGTTTTGCATTTGTTCCCACGTTTTTACAGAACTTGGAGGTAGCTTGTTGTACTGTGTAAAGGCAGGCCTGCATAATGTCTGCATAAACTGCCTAAGGAGAAGTGCTCCATTGTTGGTTGTATCTTGGCAAGCAGCAAGGAAGTGTGCTATATGCTCATGGGGAGATCCACTCCCATTGAACTTACTAAACTGCGGTTGTCTGTAGTTTGTTGGGAAAGGAACTAGGTCCACATCGGGTGGGTATGGCTTAACATACCCTGGCCGCATCGAGTACTGAGTTTGCATCAACTGGGACTTTACCCCCTCAGTGATCATCCTCTGGATCGCCTCAAGGCTAAGCCCTGCTCCTTCATGTTGGCTGCTAGCACTTGCACCACCATCCCCTTCATTTCCTTTGTTCTGGTTATTGCCCATATGAATACGAAGGGCTGCTAGCTCGTCTTCCTTTTGCTGAAGTGCTGCCGTAAGGTTGGCTAATTGCTCCTCAACCAAACGAGTTTCATTTGTAGCTAGGACTTGCTATGTATGCTCTGCACCATGGTGAAGTTCTATCTCATTTTCAGAAGGACAAGGAGTGCTATCTGATAGGGGATTATAAGACCCTCCATTGCTTGACCGAAGTTCTTCATAATCTGAACCCTTCTGGCTGCGCGTCATGCGGCGCAGACCTTCTACAACAGTCTTGCGTGCCTTCTTCCTCTAGAAGTGTGTTGATGCTGAGGAGGTTTCGCTACTGTTGTCTGTCACCGCTTTGACACCAACTAGCATTGCGTTGAACACTTCAAATAAGTTACCTGAGACTTTCTTGCAAGTTGGCCATGGGGCGAGAGTTCTAATAGTCTTCCTTTCTGTACTTGCCATTTCTTTTGCCCCATTCCCTCCACTGACTTGGCTTGTTGATGGAGAATCTCTTCCTTGTATTCTGCTATACCCCGAATCGGCTCGTACTGCCATCTCTCTTTGTTTCAGGGCAGCCTGCTTTTTGCGTGCATGAGCAGCCTGCTTCACATACTCTCGTCGTCGTGGATCTGCCTTCACAAATTCTTCGTATTCTGGCCACTTCGATAGAGTTTCTACACGCCGCATGATGGCGCCACCAACATTATCAGCAGAGATAGAGCATCCTGGAAGTATTTCCTTCAAAGCTTGGCAAACATTCTGTGTCATGACGGCATGGAAGCTAGCATGGCTCCCACCACGGATCCTTGCATTGATCTTCCTTTCTATTTCTCGATGGATATGCCACTTGCTTCCGCTGTTGATTGGTCATGTTTGCATCAGTTGCCACTGGGAAATCAAGCCACGCACGGTGAGCCCTCTGCCGTCGACGACGACGACGTGCTGGATCAACTGAGCCCTCAAATGATGGTCTTGGTGCTAGCACCGATGAGGACAAAGGATCCGATATTGTAGCAATCGGATCCACATGACCTGCTTGGAAGTCATCTGAAGTGACAAACACCCCTTGCCACTGGAGCGAGCGTCTATTGCTTGGCTCACCCACTAGGCATGGTCCAATGGGATTATAGCCCATGGTGGGGATAAATTCAAAAGGCCAACACGGCTGGTTTCTTGGACGAGCCGATTCTTCATGTGAGGAAGACTCGGTGTCCTCAGCCATTACACCTTTTCCTTTGTCTCGCAGAGCAGGCCCTTTGAGCTGCCCCACGCTGCTTGGGATAAGCTTATGTGAGCTTTCTCCGACCCTTCGCGGCGCCCACCCTAAGTTTTGAAGGTGTAAGGGCACGCAACTTTGGTCGATGTAGTTGAAGCAGATTGTTTTGGTGACGCCACCTTTAGTGATCCCGTCTGCTTTGCTAGAACGGGCCACTCTTCGGGTGTCATGCGAACAACCTTTGCTGGTACCTCATGGCTCATGACCTTGTTAGGTGACATCTTTGTGAAACCTGGAGGAACTGAAGTGGATGATGAAGCTTCACGTACATGCTGATCCTTAGACGCTCTTGCAGCTGCACGCATCCTTCTCTTTGCTGACTTTGTGAGAACAGGAGTAAACCCTTCCTTCAAAGGCGTAAGAGACTTCCTTTTCTTCCGCTTAGTTGAAGATGCAGCCGTTGTTTCCAAACTCTTGCTAACTGCAGCCACAAGCGGACCAATTGGCACATCTAGCCAGAGGTCGCCAAAGCGGAGAGTGACAAATTGCTGGACCTGTCCCTCCATACCTTCAAAATAAAGAAAACCATATATTAGTTTTCTTCATTTTTTTGCGTATGTGTACATAATGTTTTATGCTTTATGTACTATGGAAATTCATATGTTGCAATCCTATGTTGGAATTCAAAGATGAGGGGAGAAATAGGTCCCACTGGGCGTGCCAGAATCTGATGACGGGAAAATGGCGGGCGTGAGAATACGCGTCCACGTCATTGATACGGAGTGAATAATTTAAATGCATAAATAAAATGGAGATCAAACATTGCAGGTACATTATTTCCAGAACTCTTACATTTACATAAAAATTCTGTTAATTACATCTCCGAAGAGAAAACCCCTGATTAAGAATTCCAACATATCTATTACATAGAATTGCATCACATTCCTATTACAACATACTACAAGAAAAATCCTCCTCGCGATCATTGACGCCGGCATGCTTTGGGGAGCCTTGGACTTTGTTGATGTTATCATATGCAATGACTTTTATATTTCGCTTTTACTAGACTCGTACTGATATTAGCAGTACATATATGCATGCTTGAATGACTTCACTTACTTTTCCCTGTTGACTAACCAAGATATAGACTTTGATTTATTTTCTTTACTCTGTATGAGAAAGTCATCTTAATGGTTAGCCAATCTTTTAAATGAGTCTTCAAACATCATGATGCGTGCGTATGGGACATATAGTCATGCACGTGTTCTGTGCAATGCAACTACTTTAGTACTAACAATCGTAGTACTCTTTGTTTCATGAGTAGATGACATCTACGTTTCCTTAACATTTGCAACCCGTATGGGGGATGCATGATCTAACTTTCATCTTATGCGAAGACAAGCTAGATGCGACCTTTTTGAGCATACACATATATGGAGCAGATAAAAGAATATTTAATTTGTTTTGGTGGCATATGCAAGTGCACTACAACTCTGATTTTTTTAATGATGTTTGTCCATATGAAGGGACCATACAATTTATTTTAGTTGGGGGGATGTACACCAATTAATCTAAATTAACTAGGTACGACGTGTCCATTTTACTTTGCATGCGCATACACTGGATTTGCCAATATCTAGTTATTTGTCCATTTATGCCGCTAGCATTATTTGGGGCCGACGCATTTTTATATAGTGCAACCATTTAGTCTATTTTAGAGACATTTGGTTAATATAATACCATTTACGATTTGAGTGGCATTTTGTTTATCATGAAGTGAGAATATTAGTTTCTATACACCCAGGTATTAACAAGGTTAATTTGTGCTACATGACTTAGTCTCGCATATCACGCACGCATGTGATCATAGAACATGCGACTAAGTATGGCGTCTTTTGACGAGCATCTATTGTTTTGCAATATTTTTTATATGCATTTTATTTGTTCATCATTTTTTTTATGTTGATTTTCCCTGAGTCATACACTGTCGTGATTCCATTGAGGACAAAGTCTTCACTCTACATAGGGGAATAAACACCTTGATTTGTGTCAATATGACCAAACCAGAGGTAACTCTCATGCAATTTATACTTCTTGACATGTATCAACATGACCATGGCAAGAACAAAATGTCGAATTTGTGAGAAAATCTCTTGACATGTGTCAATATGACCGTGCCAAGAGTAAGATATTAAACTTGTGAGAATACTACTTGACCTGTGTCAATATGACCATGCCAAGATCGAGATTTGAAATATGGTGAAAATACTACTTCACATGTGTCAATATGACCATGCCAAGAGTAGAATGCCAAATTTGTGGAGGATGAAGGCTACTTGGGATGTAGATCACCAACAAGAGAAGCAAAGGGATTAGGAGAGAACCATGAACTCACCTTCTTGCTCCACTCCTCCCAGCCTCCCTCTCCTCACGTATGTGTGTGTGGATTTTTTTTCTTGCAGCAGTGTATGTGTAGCAGCAGCAAAACAGCAGATGAAATGAGCAGTCCCACCTCTCCTCCCGTATGATGAAGGGGTATTTATAGGAGCGCAGCAGCGGAGGCGTCTCACGCGCGAGCCCATGTTCCAGACGTGGGATCATCCATGATATCGTGGGACGTGGGGAGTGGCTGGCCTTTCTTTAATATTCTTTTGCTTAATTGCTAGTTGACCAATGCTTTGAACCGCAAGCCCGTAATCAGCCCCCTGTATTTTTAATCACTGTGTGGGCTTGAATTCTTTAAATCAACTTGTGGGCCTTGGCACCGACCACCCACATGCATGCATAGCGCTCATGCCATGCAATCAAGTAGCTGTATTTTTTTATTGGCTAAGCCTGATTAACCATTAATGATTTTTATGAGGGCGTGCCGACTTAATTATTTTCTATGAAATTAAAGTTCAATATCATATATGAGATGAGTACGTCGACAAAATATTTCCCAACTGTATATATGTGTCAACACCTCATCAGAAGTATTTACTTATTTCTATATAACACGGTATATTTTGTTTGCGCGATATATATTTTTTATGCGTCGCATTGATATTTCTTCTCGGCGATGGAACAAGGACTCGGAAATATTATGATTTCATGTTGGTATTTGACATCCGCCGTAGGTGGCTGCCTGCATGGATGAAAGTTAGGTATGATTTTGGTCGGGACAAATTTTCCATGCAGATTTTTATCCACTTTCAACTCTGCTATTTTATGGAAATTCACTATTGTCGTTTCCACTTAATGGTGTATGTTATCATTTTTACCATTAAAGTAATTCATTTGTTTTTATCGCATTATATTGCCCTCGGCCAAAATCGGTGTCAACAGGTTCCTTCTTGTCGATGATGATTGCTTTCACCCTTGTTTTCCAGGCGGCCAACGCGTCGCTAAACTTGGTCATGGTGTGTTTGTTTATTTTCTTCATTGTCGGGTCCTTATCTGGATCTTTATAATCATTTTCATTCCTGCCCGGGAACAAAAATATCTGGTGAAACGTCTTTAGGAGGGAGGTCCTCATATTATCTATCTTCTGTAGTTTCTCATCGTTGATGGTGGCGGTTGTCCGTACGATGCAGCCTATTTGATTGCCGTAGCACACACGTGCTTCCTGGGGGGCTTTTGGCTCAAAATTGCTATCGTCCACCTCCGTGACCACCAGTTTAGTAGTCCTGGGATTGTTAGGAAGCCGTTGCCTCTTTGCTTTGGGTTCTACACCGGCTCTTCTAGTCTCGGCGCCGGTCTCAGTCTGAGCGCCGATCTCGATGCCGGTCTCGGCCTCGGCCGGGTCTCGGCCTCTCGGCCGGTCTCAGCCTCGCCGGCAAGTCTCAAAATTCAGCTGCCGCCCGTAGACGTCAAGGTAATCACCGTAACCCTGTCCTTCATCGCTATAGCCATGTTTCCTAAGATTAAATATAGTCAATTAATTCTAGACCTAATAAAATGAATAATGACATAAAAAAGGCATATTGTTTAGCAGGAACATTGACTCCTTCCCGGTAAGGGTAAATCTCTGTGCACTCGACATGTCCTTGTTTAGCATAAGTCATGCCGAAATTCACAGAAATTTCGGCATGACCTTTGCTAAAAAGTGGACAAATCGAGAACCTGAATTTTGCCGGAACGGAAATTAATCAACAATCCGGCAAAACATAGGCCAGTCGGCTTCATTCCCTGGAAACAACAAAAGGCCACTTGGGCACAATCGAACCACTTCAATGTCGATTATGATCAATGAGCAAACACAATTGAGGATTTATCATATATCATGACCACTTCGAATTTGCATCTCCTAGTGTTTGACACTTCAAGAAAATCTACACAAATCTCATGCTCTCTGAAAATCAACTCAAAAACCAAATATAGATGGAGGCAGATGTGGCGAGGGAGGCAGGGGTGAGGGAGTCCCGGAATAGGGGGTGTCCGGATAGCCGGACTATCGTCACGGCCGGACTCCAAGACTATGAAGATACAAGATTGAAGACTTCGTCCCGTGTCCGGATGGGACTTTCCTTGGCGTGGAAGGCAAGCTTGGCGATACGGATATGTAGATCTCCTAGCATTGTAACCGACTCTGTGTAACCCTAACCTATCCGGTGTCTATATAAACCGGAGGGTTTTAGTCCGTAGGACAAACAACAATCATACCATAGGCTAGCTTCTAGGGTTTAGCCTCCTTGATTTCGTGGTAGATCTACTCTTGTACTACCCATATCATCAATATTAATCAAGCAGGAGTAGGGTATTACCTCCATCGAGAGGGCCCAACCTAGGTAAAACATCGTGTCCCTTGTCTCCCGTTACCATCCGCCTAGACGCATAGTTCGGGACCCCTACTCGAGATCCGCCGGTTTTGACAATCGACATTGGTGCTTTCATTGAGAGTTCTTCTGTCGCCGCCATCGTAGGATGCCTCATCTCGCCTTTTAAAGACGATACTATCGCCAAAGGAGCCTTGGCCGCTGGCCGATTCTTCGCTAGGTGGTTTTCTTATGACCGCCATCCGCCGCTGCTACCGACGATGACCTCTCGAGTCATCGAAACCAATCTTCATGTCAATTCGAACTTGCCGAACAATTAGATCCGATCGAGCTCTCCTCCAGAACGAGCTCTTGGATCGAATCTCTGCCCCGAGTCGCCACAGATACGACCGGATCGGGCCTAAACCGATCCGAGAGAGATCAACTCTCCCTGTGCTACCCATCATGTTGCTGTGATAGAGGAGCAATGCGGCGATTCTTCTTCTATCTTAAGGACTAGCTATGTCCGATTCCCGATCCTCCATGCCGATTCCCGCGGAGGGACGGATGTCGATCAAGCCCTGAACTTAAAGTCAGCGGCGGGTCGGACTCATTGATAGCACTCAAAATCCAAACTTCCGAAGTTCGAAACGCCTCGCCCTTGAGTCCTAAATTGACGGGTTCCAATTTAGTGCCACCCGCCCACCCAAACATTAGCGATCTCTCTCGATTTCGCAAGAGCCCGCCAAACAATACATAATTATCGGGCCGATTCTCCCGGTTATGAACAGGATAAAGGATCTGCCGAGAGGAGGACGAATCCCAATCTTCTGCAATAATTATGCTGGACAAGGAATCCTAAACGCCATAAATCGTCGCTAAATTACACACTTTGCTGACTTGGCGACCATAGTACAAAAGTATCTGTATGATGGAGAGCGCCTGAAAACCGAAAGTAATTTTGGGATAATCCGCCCCAATACATCCCTTAGTCCAAACAAAAGGGTGCATCATTATCAAGCACCTAGGTTAAATACCAAAAACCAAAACCCCTAAAGGGTACGGAACTGCATCGAGGGTTGGCTAAACGGACCCTACAAAATTCATAGCACGAGGGCGCCACTCCAACTCATAGCCTTCGAGCATGTTGGATACTACGGCAGGTGGCCAAAAGTGGCTAAGAGCTTCTAGCTTCGAATCCCAGCCCAAAGAACACCAAAGCGGTGTTAATAGTCTTCAAGACTTTCGCATCAAATAACATGCGAAAACGAACACCCGCAACCTTGTCAAGTCTACCAAGTAGCAATAATAAATCCATGGAGGACACAGCTATTACCTTTAATGCCAAAGGATTTAACCTAAATTCAACTGCCCGGCACCACCGCATTGGTCCTCACCGATAGTGGATTTGCCGCTTTACTAAGGTACTCATGGATGGCGGCAGCGGACTAAACCTCATCTATGAGGAAACCCTCCAAAAATGGAAATAGACTCGAACCGCATTGAGCGAAGCAGCACAACCTTTAGAGGAATAATCCCAGCCGGAAGCATGCTGCACAGAAAAATCAAGTCGACGAGTGTTCGCTCACGGACAATTACAGGTCCGAGGAGGTCACATTTCAAGTGGCCCTGCTCAACAGCGGATATCATGCTTTATTAGGACGAGAGGCATTCACAATTTTTCAAGCTATACCCCATTATGGGTACTTGAAGCTTAAAATGCCCGGACCTAACGAAATCATCACTCTCGCTAGTGATCCAAACATAGCACTCTACCAAAACAAGACATCCGCACTAGCCCTCGAGGCACTATCCAAGCCCTAGCGCCGAGGAACTCATCGCGATGCGCCCACGGTGAATGTGGACGATGTGATACTTGACAAAAGATCCAAGTCCACCTCTTTAAACCAGCGGATGAAATAGTCAAATTCCAAGTCCACCCAACGGACTCGCAAAGACGGGCTCCATTGGGGCACAATTAAACCCTGATGTAGACGCCAGACTACGAGAATTTCTACAAGAAAATGGGACATCTTTGCTCGCACCCTTCGACATGCCAGAATCCCACGCCACCGGCCGAGCATAGCCTAAATATCCTAAAAGGATTCAAGCTACCAAACAAGCTCTTCGGCGCTTTTTCGAACCCAAGAGACAGGCCATGGAGAGGAGCTAGCCAAACTTTTGGAAGCCGGATTCATCGAGATATAAAACATTCGGACCGGCTAGCAAACCTGGTGATGGTACCAAAGAAGGATAAATCCTCGGCGCCTATGTGTTGATTTCAAGGACCTTAATAAGGCTTGCCCAAAGGATCCCTCCCTCCTCTAATTGATCAAATCATTGACGCTACAGCAGGACACGACTCATTGTGCTTCCTCGACGCTGCACTCGCTACCACCAAATCAAGATGGCGGAGCCGCACAAGCTTAAACAGCATTCATCACTCCATACGGCCTGCTCGCTTCAACACAATGCCCTTTGGGCTCAAAAACGCCGCGCGCAACATATCAGCGATGATCTAGACATGTCCGCAAACCAGATGGGCAAAACAAGAGAAGATATGTAGATGACGTGGTCGCCAAAACCAAGCACGCCGAACTCTAGTAGATGACTTGAGGCTCACATTCGACAATATTCAAAATATGACATCAAGCTCAATCCGAAAATGCGCTTCGCATGCTCCCACGGAAAGCTCCCGGATTCATTGTGTCCGTAGGGGAATTGAAGCAAACCTAACGAAGATCCGAGCTCTTTCACAATTGATATTCCAAAAGACCTCAAACAAATACAAAATTGACGGATGCGAGCGGCTCTAAGCCGCTTTATTTCCGATTGGGGAAAAGCTGTTACCCTTTACCGCCTCCGCCAAGACCAACACTTCGAGTGGACGGATGCCGCCATAGCCGGACTCAAGAAATAAAGGCCATTTTGGCAACAACCGTCTGGCCACGCCTAACGGGCAACCAATGCTATTATATATCGCCGCAACACATCAAGTTGTCAGCGCGGTGCTCGTTGTCGAACGAGAAACGGACGGACACCGGTTCCCTGTTCAAAAACCTGTTTATTATGTGTCCACTGCCCTAACTCCATGCAAGTCTCGGTACCCACACTATCAAAAGATAGCATATGCGGTGTTCATGGCATCCCGGAAGCTGCGACACTACTTTCAAGAGTGTTCGATAACGGTAGCCTCCGGAGTACCTCTTAACGACATTATAAACAACCGCGATGCAACGTGCCCGATTGCTAAATGTGCCATAGAGCTCCTTCCATTCGATATAACTTATAAGCCACGACGAGCTATTAAGTCGCAGGTTTAGGCCGACTTCATGGCCGAATGGACCGAAGCCGAACTCCCTAAAGAGTACGGTGCATACTCCAATTGGATCATGCACTTTGACGGCTCCAAAATGTTGGCCGGCCTGGGGGCTGGCGTCGTCCTGACGTCCCCAATCGGGGACATAGTCCAATACGTCCTTCAGATAATGTATACGGACTCCAACAACGCAGCCGGATACGAGGCCCTTCTGCACGGCCTCCGCATGGCGCTCCATGGGCATTCAACGCCTAGAGGTGCGCGATTCAACCTCGCAATCTCTCAAATAAACGGAGACTTTGATGCCAAAGATCCAAAACGGCAGCATACCGCAATGCGGTCCTAAAATGTCAGCACGGTTCAAGGGCTCAATTTCATCATATAGCCCGGATAACAACCAGCGGCGGATATATTGGCACGCATCGGTGCAAAATGCGATGCCGCCCCACCCAATATCTTTCTAGAACGGCTGTTCAAGCCATCCGCATTATGGGAAGGGAGTCCGACAATATCAATCCGACCCAACCGCACCGCCTCGACGCCAACACTCGACATAACCGGAGGCTCGCCCCGAGATAACACCTCTCGCTTCATGAAATAATGGCGTTATCACCTGTGGATGGAACCATTCCTAGCCTACTAACTAGGCAGGAACTCCCCAAGACCAAAATGAGGCTCGCTGCATAGTACGGCGCCTAAAGCCTATAAAGTCCATGAGGGAGAGCTTTATAAGAAAAGCACTACCGAGTCCTTCAAAGGTGTATCTCCAAGAGGAAGGGCGTAAATCTCCCGCCTGAAATTCATGCCGGACTGGGTGGGCACCACGCCGCAGCCCGGCCCTTGTAGGCAAGGCCTTCCAGACATGATTTTATTGGCCGACGCCCAGCAGATGCATAGGACTTAGTCCAACGATGCGTCGGTTGCCAGCTTTTTGCTAACTAAAGCCACATGCCACCCATCGCCTTAAAACTATACCCATCACCTGGCCGTCATGTCCGGGGCTTGACATGGTTGGACCCTCAAGGAGGAACCCACAAGCAAAAATACCTATTGGTCATGGTGGATAAATTCACCAAATGGATAGAGGCCAAGCCTGCTAAAACGGCCAATCCGACCAGTGATAGACTTCATATCGGGGTAGTGCATCGCTACGGTGTCCCCACAAGATTATCATCGATAATGGCACCAACTTCACGGCCGATGAGGTCAAATTATGGTGCAAAACATGGGCATCAAGCTCGACACGCTCGACTATCACCTCAAACCAACAGCCAAGTCGAAGGGCAAATGGTCTAATCATGAGCGCATTAAACCTGCACTAGTGCGGTCCTCAAGGAATCTAACACGACCGGGTTGAGGAGCTCGACCAGACTGGGGCTGCGGACCACGCCAATCAGACTACCGATTCACACCATTCTTCATGGTGTACGGCGCAGAGGCAGTCTTGCCTCACGACATAATACATGACTCACCTCGCGGTGCATGTATGAAGAAAGAGAAGCCGAGCTTGATCGGCAGGACAGTTTGGACGATTGGAGGAGTAGCGCGACCGGCAAAAGCTCGCTCCGCATTCTATCAACAGCAGGCTCGAATATATCAAAGCAGGGAAGTACGGGCCAAAGCTTATAACGCTGGCTTAACTAGTTCTACGCTCGCCGGACAAGAAAAGGACAAACTCAAGCCCAAATGGGAAGGTCCTTCATCATCGACCAGGTCCCGACCGCGGAGCATATCATCCGTGAAACGATCGGATAACCGACTCGAGCTGAACCCATGGAACGCAGCCCGCCTCACGAAGATTCTACGCCTAAGTGCCGGATTCCAAGTTCGCCTCCTTCCTCCGCCCACATTTTCTATTTTTTGTCTTTTATTTCTATCCTTCCTCCTTCTTCTTCTTGAAGCCTCTAGAGGCTCGCTTTGCGCTTTTTTCAAGACACACTTGACGCGATGTCCACGCCATTATATCCGGGGCTTTTTAATGAAGCTTATTTATACGGGCCAGGCTCAACACATGCGTTAAACTTCCGCATGTACCTTTTATTCACCATTATATGCATCGATATGACTTAAGTTTTGGCCAAGCTGGGTTGTTCGCCTCTGCTTACCCTCACGCTCCGATTGCTCGGCTAGGTGGTAAAGGGAGCACCTCTGCGATTGTTACTGCTGTTGGAAATATGCCCTAGAGGCAATAATAAAAGCATTATTATTATATTTCCTTGTTCATGATAATTGTCTTTTATTCATGCTATAACTGTATTATCCGGAAATCGTAATACACGTGTGAATACATAGACTACAATACGCCCCTAGTAAGCCTCTAGTTGACTAGCTCGTTGGTCAACAGATAGTCATGGTTTCGACTATGGACATCGATGTCATTGATAACGGATCACGTCATTAGGAGAATGACGGATGGACAAGACCCAATCCTAAGCATAGCACAAAGATCGTAGTTCGCTTTTGCTAGAGCTTTTCCAATGTCAAGTATCTCTTCCTTAGACCATGAGATCGCAATTCCGGATACCGTAGGAGTGCTTTGGTGTATCAAACGCCACAACGAATCGGGTGACTATAAAGGTGCACTACAGGTATCTCCGAAAGTGACCATTGGGTTGACACGGATCGAGACTGGATTTGTCACTCCGTATGACGGAGAGGTATCACCGGGCCCACTCGGTAATGCATCATCATAATGAGCTCAAGGTGACCAGGTGTCGGTCACGGATCATGCATTGCGGTACGAGTAAAGTGACTTGCCGGTAACGAGACTAACGAGGTATTGGGATACCGACGATCGAAGTCTCTCGCAAGTAACACACCGCCCGACAAAGGGAATAGAATACGGGTTGCTTGAACCCTTGACATCGTGGTTCATCCGATGACAACATCGAGGAGCATGTGGGAGCCAACATGGGTATCCAGATCCCGCTGTTGGTTATTGACTTGAGGTAGTCTCGGTCATGTTCAGATGTCTCCGAACCCGTAGGGTCTACACACTTAAGGTTCGGTGACGCTTAGGGTTAATAGGAAGACAAGTATGTGATTACCGAATGTTGTTCGAGTCCTGATGAGATCCCGGACGTCACGAGGAGTTCCGGAATGGTCCGGAGGTAAAGATTTATATATGGAAAGTGGTTAAACGGACTCGGAAGTTTCGTGGTATGCCGGTAAAGTACCGGGCCACCGGAGGGTTCCGGAGGTCCACCGGGAGGGGCCACTCTCCGGGGGCCACATGGGCTAAGTGGGAGGGAACCAGCCCCTGGTGGGCTGGGTGCGCCCCCACCCAGGCCCATGCGCCTAGGGTTTGGGAGGAGGAAACCTAAAGGGGGCGCCTCAGCTTGGGGGCAAGCCACCCTCCTCCCTCCTCCTTGGCCGCCCCTAGGGTTTGCCCCTAGAGGGCCGCCCCTTGACCCTCTCCTCCTATAATAGAGGGGTGGGGGAGGCTGCCAACACAGTTGTAGGCGCAGCCCCTCCCTCCCAACACCTCTCTTTCTCACGCAAGCTTGGCGAAGCCCTGCGGAGAACTATCAGACCAGCTGCACCACGCCGTCAGGCTGCCATTGGGATTGTCTTCTTCAACCTCTCCTTCTCTCTTGCTGGATCAAGACGGAGGAGACGCCATCGTCTCCGCACGGTGTTGAACACGGAGGTGCTGTCCTTTCAAGATTTTGGTCATCGGTGATCGGAATCACGCTGGGAACGCCTTCATCATCACCACTCTCAAGAACGCCTCGATTCGATCTACAAGTGGTATGTAGATGCAAACTCTCTCGTTACTCGTTGTATGGTAGAACTCATAGATGGATCTTGGTGAAACCGTAGGAAAAATTTTAATTTTCTGCAACGCTCCCCAACAAAGGGCATCATGAGCTAGGTCTATGCGTAGTTCTCTTTGCACGAGTAGAACACAATTTTGTTGTGGGCGGTATCTTGTCAACTTACTTGCCGCTATTAGTTGTTTCTTGCTTCCGCGGTATTGTGGGATGAAGCGCCCGACCAACCTTACACGCATTTTACGTGAGACCGGTTCCACCGACTAACATGCACTAGTTGCATAAGGTGGCTGGCGGGTGTCCTGCTCTCCTACTTTAGTGGGAGCGGATTCGATGAACAGGGTCCTTATGAAGGGTAAATAGAAGTTGACAAGATCACGTTGTGGTTATTCGTAGGTAAGAAAACGTTTTGCTAGAACCCAATTGCAGCCACGTAAAAGATGCAACAACAATTAGAGGACGCCTAACTTGTTTTTGCAGCAATTGTCATGTGACGGATATGGCCAAGTTGTGATGAATGATGATATATTGTGATGTATGAGATCATGTTCTTGTAATAGGAATCACGACTTGCATGTCGATGAGTATGACAACCGCAGGAGCCATAGGAGTTGTCTTTATTTTTGTATGACTGCGTGGTCATTGAAGAACGCCATGTAATTTACTTTACTTTATTGCTAAACGCGCTAGCCATAGAAGTAGAAGTAGTCGCTGGCGTGACAACTTCATGGAGGCACGATGATGGAGATCATGATGATGGAGATCATGGTGTCATGCCGGTGACAGGATGATCATGGAGCCCTCAAGATGAAGATCAAAGGAGCTATATGATATTGGCCATATCATGTCACTACTTTATAATTGCATGTGATGTTTATTATGATTATACATCTTGTTTACTTAGAACGACGGTAGTAAATAAGATGATCCCTTAGAACAATTTCAAGAAGTGTTCTCCCTAATCGTGCACCGCTGCTACAGTTCGTCGCTTCTAAGCACCACGTGTTAATCGGTGTGATGGATTCTTACGCTCACATACAACGGTGTAAGCAAGATTTACACACGCAGTAAACACTTAGGGTTAACTTGACGAGCCTAGCATGTGAAGACATGGCCTCGAACACGGAGACCGAAAGGTCGAACACGAGTCGATGGAAGATACGATCAACATGAGAATGTTCACCGACGAGACTAGTCCGTCTCACGTGTTGATCGGACACGGCCTAGTTGACTCGGATCGTAACACTTAGATGACTAGAGGGATGTCTAATCTAAGTGGGAGTTCATTAATAATTTGATTAGATGAACTTAATTATCATGAACTTAGTCTAAAACTTTTGAATTATATGTCTTGTAGATCAAATGGCCAACGCCATGTCAACTTGAACTTCAACGCTGCTCCTAGAGAAAACCAAGCTGAAAGATGACGGCAGAACTATACGGACTGGGTCCGAACCCGAGGATCATCCTCATAGCTGCCAGAAACAATACGCCCTAGAAGGACCGCTAGGTGAAGCTCCTGTCCTGCAGAACCAAGACATTATGAATGCTTGGCAGTCTCGGTCGATGATTACTCCCTCGCTCAAGGCGGCATGCTTTACAGCTTAGAACCGGGCTCCAAAAGCGCTTTTGAGCATCACGGAGCATATGAGATGTTAGAAGAGCTGAAACTTGTTTTCCAAGCTCACGCCCGGTCGAGAGATATGACATCTCCGACAAGTTCTATAGTTGTAAGATGGAGGAAAACAGTTCACAAGGAGCACATTCTCAAGATGTCCGTTGTACAACCGTATGACCCAGCTGAATATTAACCTCCCCGATGAGGCGGTCATTGACAGAATCCTCCGCCGCCCCACCAAGCTACAAGAGCTTTGTGATGAACTACAACATGCAGGGGATGGTAAAGACCATTCCTGAAGTGTTCTCTATGCTGAAGTCACCGAGGTTGAAATCAAGAAAGAACATCAAGTGTTGATGGTCAATAAGACCACTAAGTTTAAGAAGGGCAAGGGCAAGAAGAACTTCAAGAAGGACGGCAAGGAGGTTGCCGCGCCTGCAAGCAAGTTGCCGGAAGAAGTCAAAGAATGGACCCAAGCCCGAGACCGAGTGCTTTTATTGCAAGGGAAGGGTCACCGAAGCGGAACTGCCCCAAATACTTAGCGGATAAGAAGGCCGCAACACCAAAGGTATATTTGATATACATGTAATTGATGTGTACCTTACCAAGAATCGTAGTAACTCCCCGGTATTTGATACCGTGCCGTTGCTCATATTTGTAACTCACAGCAGGAGCTGCGAATAAGCGGAGATCGGCGAAGGACGAGGTGACGGCGCGCGCGGGAATGGTTCCAGAGTCGATGTGATCGCCGCCGCACGCTACCTCTTCATTTACCCACGGGATTAGTTATGAACCTTAATAATTGTTATTTGGTGCCAAGTTTGAGCATGAATATTGTATCCGGATCTCGCTTAATGCGAGATGGCTACTCATTTAAACCGAGAATAATGGTTGTTCTATTTATATGAGAGATATGTTTTATGGTCATGCTCGATGGTCAATGGTTTATTCTTAATGAATCTTGTTTAGTATTACACATGTTCATAGCGTGAATACCAAAAGATGTAAAGTTGATAACGATAGTCCCACATACTTGTGGCATCGCCGCCTTTGGTCACATTGGTGTCAAGCGCATGAAGAAGCTCCATGCTGATGGACTTTGGAGTCTCTTGATTATGAATCATTTGACACATGCTAACCATGCCTCATGGGCAAGATGACCAAGACTCCATTCTCTCGAACAATGGAGCGAGCAACCAACTTGTTGGAAATCATACATACCGATGTGTGCGGTCCAATGAGCGTTGAGGCTCATGGAGGATATCGTTATGTTCTCACTCTCACGATGACTTGAGTAGATATGGGTATGTCTACTTGATGAAACACAAGTCGAGACCTTGAAAAGTTCAAGGAATTTCAGAATGAAGTAGAGAATCAACGTGACCGAAAGATAAAATTCTTACGATCGATCGTGGAGGAGAATATTTAAGTCACGAATTTGGTACACACTTAAGAAAATGTGGAATCGTTTACAACTAACGCCACCGAACACCTCAACAGAACGGTGTGTCCGAACGTCGAATCGCACTCTATTGGATATGGTGCGGTCTATGATGTCTCTTACCGATTTACCGCTATCATTTTGGGGATACGCCTAGAGACAGCTACATTCACTTTAAATAGGGCACCGCCTAAATCCGCTGAGACGACACCGTATGAATTATGGTTTGGGAAGAAACCTAAGTCGTCGCTTCTAAAAGTTTGGGGATGCGATGCTTATGTCAAGAAACTTCAACCTGAAAAGCTCGAACCCAAGTCGAAAATGCGTCTTCATAGGATACCCTAAGGAAACCTTTGGGTATACCTTCTACCTTAGATCCGAAGGCAAGATCTTTGTTGCCAAGAACGGAATCTTCTCGAAAAGAGTTTCTCTCGAAAGAAGTAAGTGGGAGGAAAGTAGAACTCGATGAAGTACTACCTCTTGAACAGAAAGTAGTGCAGCTCAGAAAATGTTCCGTGATGCCTACACCAACTCAAGAGGAAATTCATGATGATGATCAAGGTACTTCGGATCAAGTTGCTACTGAATCAGAGGTCCACTAGGACACGCCCGCACTGCAGTGGTACGCAACCCTGTCCCGGAAATCATGTTGTTAGACAACAATGAACCTTCGAACTATGAAGAAGCAATGGCGGCCCAGATTCCAACAAATGGCTAGAAGCCATGAAGTCCGAGATAGAATCCATGTATGAAAACAAAGTGTGGACTTTGACCGACTTGTTCGATGATCGGCGAGCGATAGAAAACAAATGGATCTTTAAGAAGAAGACGGACGCGATGGTAATGTCACCATCTATAAAGCTCGACTTGTCGCTAAGGGTTATCGGCAAGTTCAAGGGATTGACTACGATGAGACTTTCTCTCCCGTAGCGAAGCTTAAGTCCGTCCAATCATGTTAGCAATTGCCGATACTATGATTATGAGATATGGCAGATGGACGCCAAAACAGCGCTCCTTAACGGCTATCTTAAGGAAGAGCTGTATATGATACAGCCAGAGGGTTTTGTCGATCCTAAGAACGCTAATAAAGTATGCAAGCTCCAATGATCCATTTATGGGCTGGTGCAAGCATCTCGAGTTAGAACATTCGCTTGATGAGATGATCAAAGCGCTTAGTTTATCTTGCACTTATGGAGAAGCTGCGCTACAAGAAAGTGAGTGGGAGCTCAGAGCATTTCTCATATTATATGTAGATGACATACTTTTGATGGGAAATGATATAGAATTCTTGGACAGCATTAAGGCCTACTTGAATAAGTGTTTTCAATGAAGGACCTTGGAGAAGTTGCTTATATATTAGGCATCAAGATCTATAGAGATAGATCGAGACGCCTCATAGGTCTTTCACAAAGCACATACCTTGATAAGATTTTGAAGAAGTTCAAAATGGATCAGTCCAAGAAGGGTTCTTGCCTCAGATTGCAAGGTGTGAGATTGAGCTCAGCTCAATGCCCCACCACGGCAAAAGATAAAGAAGAGATGAGTGTCATCCCTATGCCTCAGCCATAGGATCTATTATGTATGCCATGCTGTGTACTGCACTGATGTAAACCTTGCCGTAAGTTTGGTAGGAAGGTACCAAAGTAATCCCGCAAGGAACACCGGACAGCGGTCAAGAATATCCTGAAGCACCGAAAAGGACAAAGGACATGTTTCGCTTATGGAGGTGACGAAGAGCTCGTCAGAACGGGTTACGCCGACGCTTAGCTTCGACACAGATCTGGATGACTCTAAGTCACAAACCGGATACGTGTATATGTTGAATGGTGGAGCAAGAAGCTGGTGCAGCTGCAAGCAGAAGCGCCGTGGCGGGATCTACATGTGAAGCGGAGTACATGGCAGCCTCGGAGGCAGCGATGAAGCAATTTGGGTGAAGGAGTTCATCACCGACCTAGGAGTCATACCCAATGCGTCGGGCCGATCAAACTCTTCCGTGACAACACCGAGCTATTGCCCTTGCCAAGGAGCCAGGTTTCACAAGAAGACCAGGCACATCAAGTTGTCGCTCAACTCCATCCGTGAAAATGTTCGTAATGGAGACATAGAAATTTGTAAAGTGCATACGGATCTGAATGTCGCAGATCCGCTGACTAAACCTCTTCACGGGCAAAACATGATCAACACCGTAACTCTATGGGTGTTCGATTCATCACAATGTAAACTAGATTATTGACTCTAGTGCAAGTGGGAGACTGTTGGAAATATGCCCTAGAGGCAATAATAAAAGCATTATTATTATATTTCCTTGTTCATGATAATTGTCTTTATTCATGCTATAATCTGTATTATCCGGAAATCGTAATACACGTGTGAATACATAGACTACAATACGCCCCTAGTAAGCCTCTAGTTGACTAGCTCGTTGGTCAACAGATAGTCATGGTTTCGACTATGGACATCGATGTCATTGATAACGGATCACGCCATTAGGAGAATGACGTGATGGACAAGACCCAATCCTAAGCATAGCACAAAGATCGTAGTTCGTTTTGCTAGAGCTTTTCCAATGTCAAGTATCTCTTCCTTAGACCATGAGATCGTGCAATTCCCGGATACCGTAGGAGTGCTTTGGTGTATCAAACGTCACAACGAATCGGGTGACTATAAAGGTGCACTACATGTATCTCCGAAAGTGACCATTGGGTTGACACGGATCGAGATGGATTTGTCACTCCGTATGACGGAGAGGTATCACTGGGCCCACTCGGTAATGCATCATCATAATGAGCTCAAAGTGACCAAGTGTCCGTCACGGATCATGCATTGCGGTACGAGTAAAGTGACTTGCCGGTAACGAGACTAACGAGGTATTGGGATACCGACGATCGAAGTCTCGCAAGTAACATACCGCTCGACAAAGGGAATAGAATACGGGTTGCTTGAACCCTTGACATCGTGGTTCATCCGATGACAACATCGAGGAGCATGTGGGAGCCAACATGGGTATCCAGATCCCGCTGTTGGTTATTGACTTGAGGTAGTCTCGGTCATGTCTCAGATGTCTCCAACCCGTAGGGTCTACACACTTAAGGTTCGTGACGCTTAGGGTTAATAGGAAGACAAGTATGTGATTACCGAATGTTGTTCGAGTCCTGATGAGATCCCTGACGTCACGAGGAGTTCCGGAATGGTCCGGAGGTAAAGATTTATATATGGAAAGTGGTTAAACGGACTGGAAGTTTGGTGGTATACCAGAAGTACCGGGCCACCGGAGGGTTCCGGAGGTCCACCGGAGGGGCCACTCTCCCGGGGGCCACATGGGCTAAGTGGAGAGGGAACCAGCCCCTGGTGGGCTGGGTGCGCCCCCACCCAGGCCCATGCGCCTAGGGTTTGGGAGGAGGAAACCCCAAAGGGCGCCTCAGCTTGGGGGCAAGCCACCTCCTCCCTCCTCCTTGGCCGCCCCCTAGGGTTTGCCCTAGAGGGCCGGCCCCTTGACCCTCTCCTCCTATAAATAGAGGGTGGGGGAGGCTGCCAACACAGTTGTAGGCGCAGCCCTCCCTCCCAACACCTCTCTTCTCACGCAAGCTTGGCGAAGCCCTCGCCGGAGAACTACAGACCAGCTGCACCACGCCGTCAGGCTGCCATTGGGATTGTCTTCAACCTCTCCTTCTCTTGCTGGATCAAGACGGAGGAGACGCCATCGTCTCCGCGTGTGTTGAACACGGAGGTGCTGTCCTTTCAAGACTTTGGTCATCGGTGATCGGAATCACGCTAGAACGTCTTCATCATCACCACTCTCAAGAACGCTTCCGATTCGATCTACAAGTGGTATGTAGATGCAAACTCTCTCTCTACTCGCTGCATGGTAGAACTCATAGATGGATCTTGGTGAAACCGAGGAAAAATTTTAATTTTCTGCAACGTTCCCCAACAACTGCCGGGTCAGCCGGATGTGTACCTCAGACTGGGTGAAGCCGAAAGCTAGCATTCTTAAGGGAATATTCGGTCGGTGAACTGAAAGATGATTTTAACTATTTACCCATTTGCCCCGTGATGATTTTTCTTTTATAGCAGCTTTGACATGCACTTTAGGGCATGCACCCCATGAAAGGAACCCTTAACGGAACTATTCTCCCCGGAAGATGTTTCTTACTACCCATGTAATATAACATAACTAGTTGGGCACTTGTCCGACACAGCAACAATGACACCCACGCCTTTTCTCCATGCATACCACGGTTCTTATATAACCATGGAAGGTATTCGACACACTCCGGACTATTGGGTCCGAGGTCAAGAGAAAAGGTCCTCTATGACAAACGATCTACAATCCGCTAGAAGACATTCTTTCATGTCATATTTTTACATAGTCAACTCGACTCATTGTATTCCACCTCAATGCCATCTAATAGGCTATCTAATTTACAATCTTGTTGGAATACTTCATGCCAATTCTACTTGGTCAGACACTGCTTACAGGATCTCCATCCCATCCGCCCCACAGGTCCGACCTCGCCATGTGGTTTGGGTCATCCTTCGTATCGCGCCTTTACCATGGCCCAGCCTCCCGTCGCCGCTTTGACGGCAGGCCGATATCTTCCATAGCCGGAAGCGCTGCCGTGCTCCTTGAAGCCGCTCTGCCAGCTCCCCAATGCCTTCGGGCAGGGAGATAGATGGCCACAAGGCCTGGCCGATGCCTTTCATCACCTGCCGGACTCATTCGTGCAGCTAACGCGGTTCGGGAAGAAGATCACCCGAAGAACTGGGCATCTCCTCCTCAGGACGACCAATGAGCAAACCTACATACATGTTTATGTTAGTCGCCTTCCTCGCCGAACTCTTTCAAAGTTCGTTCAAGCACTTACTGAAAATGCCGCGACAAAGCCGCCGATTCTCCTTTACGGAGTCAGACACCTGGGCACGAACATCCTTTAGTTCCTCACCCAGCTTGGTGTTGGCGTCTTGGAGGTTATTTTTCTCCCGCCGCACCTCGTAAGCACGCCTCGCTGCCTTTAGCTGGCGCAAGAGCTGCTGCTTGTCCGGATCTAGTCCGGCGCCATCTGCAATATTTTTGTCAGATTTACAAACCCGCCGCACTTCATAAACTATTTTTTTAAAGCATATATTACCAGTGGGGGTCTCTGCGGCTCCCCCTGTAGCGGCTAATGCGGCCTCAAGTTGGGCCTTGCATTCTTCAAGCTCCTGGGACTATCGGGTATTCTCTTCTGTAAGATCCTTGTCGGGGGAGAACTGATCGTGTCCCACGAGCACCTACGGGACCTGGGTCCCTTGTGGTTCGGAGGGGGGCGGAGATTGCACAAAGAGCGGATCGAGGCGGTGCACACGAGCGGGTTTACCCAGCTCGAGCTCTCCGAGAGATAATACTCCTCACTGCTGCTTTGTGGATTATCTTGTGTTCTTGCTAGGGAGCAATGGGAGCTACAAGACCTAGCCTGAGTGTGTGGTCTCGATGAGTAGGATGAACTAAGCCGAGCTGAACCGAACCCTTTCACGCTGCACTTGGGCCTCCTTTTATAGGCACAAGGGGTTACCACATGTGGCAAGTAGACAAGGGTAAGATAGTAAAACGTGGGTTGGTACACCGCTTTGTACAAAGGTACAGAATCTATACCTAACTCGACGACAAGGACAAGAGTCATCGCTGTGCCGCCTCACGCCTTTAAACAGGTAACAGGGACCGCTGGCGCGCCTCCGCTTGCCACGATGGTAGCCTGTCAGCCGCCGCTTATCGCTGCTCCCACTGGCTGCACAGCTCGCCGACACGCTGCGTGCTTGGGAGAGCCCGTGGTGACACGTTGGTGGGTGAGCTGGAGCGGAGATGAAGAGAGGTTGCCTGCCCTGCAAGCGCCTTGCCGCAGCAGGAACCTTGTCGCTTGGGGTTTCGGCGCCCACTAGTTTTCCCGGCAAGCTCCTCTTGCCGGGCCTTGTTTCCTTCGCGCCCTTGGTGGCCTTCCCCGCAAGCTCCTCTTGCCGGGGTCTTAATTACTTTGTTCTTGAATGTCTCACCGGCAAGCTCCTCTTGCCGGAGTCTTGTTTTCTCAAGAGCCGCGGAGGGTCTTGATAGACGCCCGCAAGGCTTGCCACGGACGCCAGGATCTGCCTGCAGACAGGTTCGGGTACTAAGGTACCCTTCCTTAGTACACCGGACAGAGCCCCGGCCTGGGCCATACACGGTGCCGAGCGCTGTTGGGCCAGGCCCAAAATAGGGCACGGCACGCTGCCTGGGTCCAAACCAAATCCACCAGATTCGCGCGCCTCAGAATTCAAGCGCTGGCCAATTGCGGCGTGTGGGGAGGTAGGTGGCGGCGAGGTCGCCTTACCTGTCGCCTCGGTTCCGCATCCCCGCCACGTGGCTCCCATGCTCGGGGTCATGGACGGTGGAAATGGGAACTGGGCCGCTAAGAAGCAGAGGCAGCAGGTCGGCCCTGATTCCCGCCTGATTCGCTGAGCGGGCGGCCGAGCCCCCACCTTGCTTCCTTAAAAGAGCGGAAGGGGGCATGTAAGCCCGCACTCTCCCATCTCCTCCTTTCTCAGCTTCTGCCCCCTTCCCTCATTCGTCATGGAGAAAGGGAACCTTGGTTCTTCATGTGGTGGCGGCGGGTCGCCACTCAGACAGCGCCTCCCAACCCCACGCCTGGGTGGCAGGACCAGCCACAAGAGGAAGAGGGAGGGGCGAGGTCGCATGACGAGGTCGAGGCGCCTGGGAAGAGGCGGACGGGCGCGCGCTGCCTCTGCCTCCGCCGGGCCGGGTCCTCCTCGCTCGCCGCCTCCGCTTCCATCTCCCGTCAAGCTGGCGGAGTCGGATCCGCCGAGACACCGAGACTGCACATGAGGGGCTGTGGAATCAGCGGCATGCGAGTCCTGTGTTGTATTCCCAGCCCCTAATGTGATGTATCTTGATCGTGGGTGGAAGACGCTCACTGCATCCACAGCTTGAGGGGGGTTTACCTCCATTTTAAGTTAATGGAGGGTGATCTCTCTCCGCCAAGGTCTTCGGGATCTCGCACTGGGCGAAGTGCTGTGTGGATAGCTCCTCGACAACGTAAGATTCCCCCTCGAGCGAGAGTGACGAGGAGGGAGCGACAGCGACGACGAGGGTAGCGGGCCCGATTAGTTGTCGGCGCCGCTGCAGGCGGCCACCGGGCGACTCCCATCATCCGCTCGCCGCTGCCTTGAACTCCCGGGTCGTCTCCTTGGGCGACCGGGCGAGGGAGGCTGCGGAAGGGGGAGAGGGATGGCGACAAGGCCGTCAAGTCAGAGTACGAGGGCATAGTGCCCTCGACAGCAGGCCGACGCCCCGCCGCCTGCCTCGAGCTCCCCGCCTCCGGCGCCCGCCGTCCCTCAAGCCCTCGGAGAGCCCCCGGATGTTCCTTGGTGCCTTCTGGCACTGTAGCTCGCAGAGGCGCTCCTTTTGCCCTTCCCGCCCTTGACCTACCTCCCGAGGAGAGGTACAGGAAAAGGATTACGGCATCTTATCTTTTAATTTGTAAGCCTTCGGCCTTATCCGCATTTAAAAATTGTAATCCTCTCTTTCATGTTTTTCATTCTCCACGGACAGATCCGAGTAGAATGTTTTAATGAAAAAAAGGATGTTTGAGAAGGACGAAAGGCTTATCTGACACCGCAGCCCCGGCAACTCTGGCTTGCCGCGAGCCTCCAAAGAACTCTTGGCTTGCCGCAGCCCCCGCAACTCGGGCTTGTCGGGCTTGGATGCCGCGACCTTTCTTCTCCTCTTCGCTGTTATTTCAGTTCTCGAGAACAATTTAGCTAGTGCCGCAATAAGTTATTTTTGTAATACAACTTTGTTCGGTAATATTTGCTATGTTACTTCCTTTACTCGATTTCTTCCCTTGTATGTTACTGCCCCACGCCAGGAAACTTGCCGGTGTAGGTACCCTTGCCATGAAGCGCTTGAAAAGCGGAACTCAGCAGCCCGCTGGGTCGCCACCGACAAGCAACCTTGTCGTGGACTAGCCGCAGCTCACTTAAGTTGTTGAGCGGACTCGAAACAAAGTAAGGGCGTGACCAGTCACGATTTGGTTCCTCCGCGCACAGGTTTTCCATACAAAGTACTATCGCTCGAGGAAGATAACTTAAAATTTAAAACTGGTCATTTAAACTTAGCAACTTAGCTTTTCTGTTGTCCATTTTCCGGCAAGGCGACAGTTCCTCGAGCGACGCTTGGTGGCCCACACCATTATCTCCTCCTCCCCCCCCCCGGGTTAACTTGTGGGTGGATGAACCTTCTTCTTGTTTGAGAAGAAAGAAGAGAAAATAAAGTTATGGAGCCTAGTGGCTCATTATCGCCATCGGGTGCGGGTGCTGCACAAGATGTTAGTAAACACATGCATATATGATTATGAAAGCATGTATTGACAAAATGTGCGCAACACATAGGCTTTATCGATGCACGGGTCTCGCCCGCTTTGTACAAAGGATTACATGCAATAGCGGCAAGACTTGTATAGTGGGTGGTTGCCGGAACGGGTTCCAGAATCTACTCATGGGTAAAACTCATGCGAAGATGCTCTATGTTCCAGGAATTGCTCACCGAAGGCCATCTTCGGTCTCAGGCATGGACAGCGCCGGGCCTATTGACTCGCTTTACCCGATAAGGGCCTTCCCACTTCAAGGCCAACTTGTTGGAATTCTTGGCGGATTGAACGCTACCAAGAACAAGGTCGCCTTCCTCAAGCTTTCGCATTAACTTTGCGGCTATGGTAGCGACGCAAAGCTTGTTGGTAACGAGCAGCTCGACAGCAGAACAAGACGATCTTCCTCGAGGAGCAGCGCGCCATCTTGTCGCAGCTGCTCTTGCTCAAGCTCATCATAAGCGAGCACTCGAGGTGACCCGCACACGAGTTCCGTGGGGAGAACTGCCTCTGCTCCATAGACTAGAGCAAAGGTGTCCGCCGCTGGCTCGACGGCGCCGCCTTGATCGACCAAAGAACCACCGCAGCTCCTCGATCCAGTTCCTTCCGCACTTGCGCAGCCTCGTCGAAAGTTCTGGTCTTGAGTCCTCGCAACACTTCAGCTTGCTTTCTCTCGCTAACCGCTGCTTCTCGGATGAGCAATGTATAAAGCAGATCTTGGCGCCAAGATCTTGGGCGACATGCATGAAGGTGCGGCTCGTGAACTGTGTGCCGTTATCGGTGATGATCCGTTAGGAATCCCAAAACGGCAAACAATTGACTCAAGAACTTGACGGCCGATCGTGGCTGTCACCTTCCTCACTGGTTCCACTTCCGCCACTTTGTGAACTTGTCGATTGCGGCACGTAGAAGTATTCAAAGCCCCGACAGCTCGGGAAGGGGCCGAGGATGTCGAGCCCCTGCACTAAAAGGGCCAGGATAAAGGGATCGCCTGGAGAGCTTGAGCTGGTTGGTGTATCTGCTTGGAATGGAACCTGCACGCTTCACACTTGGTTACTTGCGCAGCTTGCATCTCGGAGGGCTTCGCCAGAATAAACCTTGCCGGAAAGCCTTGCCGGCAAGTGCTCTTTTTGCGCCGATGTGGTGACCACATATGCCTCCATGTATCTCTCGCCAACAGCTTCGTCTGCCTTCCCGCAAATACACTTCAATTTCACACCGTTGAGCCTTCTTCTCGCGGTGATGTTGTCAACAAACTGGTATATACTTGACTGCCGGGCTACTTTTTTCCGCTTCTTCTTGCTCTTCGGGAAGTTCTCCGTCTCAAGGAAATGGACGATTTGTTGTGCCCATGTTGGAGCTTGTGGCTCGACAACAAGGACTAAAGGCTCATCTATCATCGGGACATCGCCTTCTACGGCAAGGATCTGTGGGTCCGCCGGAGCTTGATGATCCTCGCAAGCTTGCCGGAGCTAAACTTGTCGGGAGCGTTTGCTTCAACGTAAACAAATCAGATGGTTTGTCGGAGCAGACTGCTCCTCAAAGGATACTTGCGTTGGTTTTAGGGACCTTCTTGGGGCGGCTTCAGAGAGCTCACGGAGGGTAGTCGCCGAAACCAATTTTTCTTCTTGCTCGTCCGTTGATGGTGTTACGGTTGGTTGAGTCAGCTTGAGCACAAAATTCCTGGTTCCACAAGTAACTTAAGTGCGGCACATTTGGAGAGGCCATCAGCTATATCATTCTAAGCTCTTGGAACGTGTTCCATCTGCAGGCCTTAAAAGTGCTCTTCTAGCTTTCTCACTTCATCGACGTAGGCTTCCATCAACGGACTCTGATAATCTTTATTTACTTGGCGGACGACAAGTTGCGAGTCCCCCCTGACGATGAGCTTCTTAATCCCAAGGTCTACAGCAGTCCTGAGACCGGCAAGCAAACCATCAAACTCTGTAGTATTGTTTGTTGCTTGTTCCTTGGGAAAGTGCATCTGGACTATGTACTTGAGGT